>VZDJ01006028.1:16898426-17075992 GCA_008694505.1 Cyanoderma ruficeps
TTTTTTAGCTCTGTGTATACAGTGTTTGTGCAGGAGAATTCACTGTCATGAATCAGATGAGGTGTTGCACTGAGGCCTGGAATGAGTCTTCTGAGAGAGTGAAACAGTCTGACATTAACTGACATTAGCACCATCCCAGTAAAAAAAAGAACAACCCTTTTGTGTAGGAGGAAAAGCACAACCTACCACTCCAAACACAGTGCCTCCCTCTCTATTTTTGAGCAGTTAGAAACATTCCCATACTTGGAAAGTGGTCCTTTCCAACTTTACCCATTCTCTGCTTCTGTGATTTGCCTTGGAGGTAACCATCCTTTGGGGAAGGGAAAATGGACCTTTTCTTGCATCAGTCCAGTCTGGGAAAAGCAGGGTTGTGAGGTACAGCAGAACCCTGTGTCCCTGGCATCCAGTGCTAAGTTCCAGCTGTGCTGTATAGATCCTACAGGTGTGCCTGAATCCAGTGGGAGCATTGCACTTCAGGGAAAGTTCAACACTTCCCAGACCTTCAGAAATCAAGGAATGAGCATGTACAGCCAGATTGTTGCAGGGGATTCATCTTTCTCCTGCTTTTGCTCAGGGTTCCTATAGCATCAGGTGCATCTGGGGGGAAGATGCATATTTCTGATGACTTTCCACCTCTTGTGGAAATCTGCAGGGAAAAACTCCCTGAAAACTATATAGCACATTGGTTACCAGCTTAGACATAACAAAAGTGAGTAAGCAGCTCTGTGTTCCTGTTTTCCCATGTGGCCTTATGCCAGTTGAGATGGATCAGAGATTTGACACTGGGAATTGCAGCATGGGAAGCTGACCATAAGCAAAAGAAACCACAAACAAAAGAAACTGTTACTGCCAGGGAGGGCTGCAACGGAACTTCATTAAAATTCTGTTTCAAGAAAGGTCAAAATTATGGTAACCAACAACTTTTAGTTGTTTAGTTTAGTTGTTTAGTTGTTTTGTTTAGTTGTTTAGTCATAGAGTAGGAAGGCTGGAGACTCTCCTGTCTTGGAATACCCCTTGTCATAGATGATGGGCAAAAAAAAAAAAAAAAGGAATCTAAACCTCTTCCAAGTATATGTTATTTATGAAGAATTTGAATGTAATCATCAAATTTAAGTGGTTTCGTACATAATGAGTATTTTTTTTTTATGTCACCGACAAATGTAGGGATAGTTTCCAGCCTATTCAAGAGCTAAACTTCAGCAGGATGAAACCTGGCAAAGAGGTGTGTGCTTATATCAGAGACCTGCACGCCTTCAAAAAGGGAGCAACAACCTCAGTGGATCACAAAAAATGCAGTGAAAATAGGGAACTGATTGAGAACAGCAAGCAGAAGTATTCCAAGGCAACTTAGCAGGGACTTTTGATCTTTTTTGTTAGCAAACAATGACATTTACTGTCAAGAGCTACAGAGGTCATCAGCTATCCATCTCCTCCATTGGGTGTCCCCTGGCTATTTTTGGTTGGATTCCCTTTCATCAGGAACTACAGACCTGTGCTGTCCTCTAAAGTTTAGCTATTGCATCACTTTCCCTTGTGCAGCCTTCGTTACACAACTATTTTTCCAGCCTAGATTTATTTGTGAAGGTCACAGAGGACTGGCTGTGATAAGAGCCCAGAAGCCTTCACTTTGCTTCTGAATTGTTCTTGTTAATTCAGTGCTGATTGAAGATTGATACAGCCCTGGAGATCAAAGTCTCCTATTCCCCATGACAGCTCAAGCTTCTCCTCAGGGCACTTTTGGCTTGACCCAGAGGTAGTACAGGTTCCAAATCCATTAAGTCCTTCACCCTTTTCAGATGAATCTCACTGCTGTAAGTTCTGGTAATGGTTTTGTGCTGTGAACGTCTGTTCTACTGAAATTAAACTGTCATCTAACTCCTTCTGGTCACTTGGCTGAACTCAAATCACAACTGAGAGTGCTCTGGAAGCCAGTTCTATTATTTTTCATAATCATTCAGTTGCCAAACTACCCTTTGAATCTTCAGGCCCAGTCACTGTCAAATTTAACACCTATGAGAAAAGTGGCAATACCTTTCAGTTCATTTCTGTGCAAATAATATCACTAGTTTAAAATTACTCAGAGCTGGAGATACTTCAAAATCCATATACAGGAATTTAGATGAATGACACATCTGAAGTAGAGAGATCAGATCATCTCAGATAAATTGTTTTTTCACATGTACAGATCAAGCACTAATAGAGCAACAACATGGCCACAGAAAGTCTTGTTGGGTCAGTTTACCACAGAAACATCAAACAGAAACAGAAACATCAAGAAACAATAATTCTAATTATTGAAGTTTTTTGGGGCTTTTTTTTGTTTCTTATTAAAATATATTTATATATATATATGCAGACAGACACACAAGTACACAATTTAATAAGAGCATACCCATCTGTTACAGACTTAGCCACACAATGAAATTTCTGTGAATTTAAGCCCTTCTATGTTTGCATAGGTGATCAAAAGTTGTGTAACTTTCTTGTGTTTTCATTTTGAAAGAATGATGCTACTGTTATTGCTAGTCCCAGATCTCTAATTATTTAAAATATTCATAGAGAGATTTGTCATTTTACAATTTGAAGTAAATTTCTTCCAGTCTTTGTCTGATGCTCCAAAATCCATGAAGCACTTTTGTGTCTCTGGTTTTCAATTGTTGTGGACATTGGAAAAGGTAACATTTCCTTGGTTTTGCTGGGATTCAGGGACTGCAGGGTGAAAGAAGTGCTAAGAAAAATAGCGCCCCACGTTTTTCCATGTAGGCATGGGACCATCATCCTAACGTGGCTGTGAGGAGCACAAGCACAGTTTATTGGGTTTGCAGTGTGCACACATTTAATGGGTTTGTCATCTTCACAGAATCACAGAGTCATGGAATCAGTTGGAAGGGATCTTGAACATAATTTTCTTCCAACTCTCTGCCATGAGCAGGGATACCTTTCACTGGGGCAAATCATTCAAAGCCCCATCCAATCTGGCCTTGAACACTTCCAGGGATGGGGAAGCCGCAGCTTTTCTGGGCAACCTGTGCCAAGCCCTCACCACCCGCACAAGTAATTGATTTTTTTCCCTAATACCTAATCTAAACCTGCCCTCCTTTAGTCTGAACCTACTGTCTCTTGTCCTGTCACTCAAGGCTCCTGTAAAAAGTCCCTCTGCATCTTTCTTGTTGGGTCTCTTCAGACACTGTGATGCCACAATTAAGTCACCTGAACCTTCTCTTTCCCAGGCTGAGCAATCACAGTTCTGCCAGCCTTTCCTTGTGGGAGAGGTGCTCCATCCCTCTGATCATTTGGTGGCCTCCTGTGGCCTCACCCCAAGAGCTCCACATCCTCCCTGTGCTGGGGACCCCAGAGTTGGATGCAGAATTCAGAGTGGGGCCTCACAAGTCTTGGATAACACATGAACAGCACAAATAACAAAAAGAGGCTGAAGGTTAAACCTGAGGACAGAAATGGGAGCTCACCAAGATCTTGTTACTGATACAACAAAGGAATGGGGCCAGATGAGTTACACAAATGTTCCCTCAGGGACCTCCCTCTCTTTTTGATTTACAAGTAATAGTGATACAATTATTTGATAAACATCTGATGATTAAGAATATTACTACTTTACTTATTTTTAGACTCGACCTCGTGGCAACTTTTCTGTCCTTCAAAGAAAGTTGTTGAATGTTCCTATGACCAGAATGGACACTCTCTGTTCTCACATTTGTAAAACTCACATTTTAAAAAACAAAATGTTCCTGTCAGCCAGTTCTGATTCTTGAGATCTCAGTTATGGAAATTTACAACAAAGAAAAAAGGTGTATTTTATATTTGTACAGTCATAGCAAAAGCGCATTTTTTTCTTATTTCCTAAGTTGTCATGAGCCTGCTTATGCAGCTGTGAAGAAAGAGACTATGCTTGTCACTTTTGCTCTTAAATCTTAGGACAAAAATAAGTAAGAAATCACTGGGCTGAGGCTGGGGTAGTGCAGGAGACACAGCACCTTATAATTCTCCTCACAGGAGACCAAACCAGGGGCAGAACAGGCAGAAATAAAACCCTGTGCACATTTATGCTCTTGTTCCCAATTTGTCTTTTCCATCACTAACAGAGCATTTTTCTTAATTTTCTGTGGTTTTAGATTCATGTCTGCAACACAAGTTTATAATGAAGGCTGTGAGGAGATCCCAGCAGAACAAACTTCTGAGAGAACATCCTTAATTTTAACAATGTGCTTGTGGCTACCCCTGCTCAGCAGCCTGAGGTGCCTGCCCGTGTTCAGCTGTCTTGAGGCTTTATTAACAAATGTACAGACTGATATGAAGGCTTTTTAATGAAGGTGCATGCACTTGGATTTCTGCATTCCTATCCAATCTACTGACTGAGCTTTTTGTGTGATGAGGAGGAAAAGGCTTCCTAGTCATTCCTTACTTGAATTAACATTGCTCCAGCTTTCACTAAAATATGTGGTTTCATGACTGTTCCAAGTTCATAGTTTTTCCTGACACCTGCTTTTTGATTTCTTTTCTGGAAATGAAGTATAATTTCCTTCTTTTACAAAAAGAAAAAAACTGAAGTGTGTCCTTACATCCTGAATTTTGCCTACTGATTATAGACGTGGTTTCTGTTGACGAATATTAAGACATTTGCATTCAAAGTTGAAACATAAAAATATGTTGGAACTGTCCTGTAACAGCACTTAGTTTCCTGCCCACACAACACTTTCCTCTTTTCTCTAGCTATGAAGATTCTACAGGGAGAAGTCCTGCACAAGGACTAGAAACTGTCATTGTGTTTTTCAGTCTATTTGCAGTGTCAGCTGGGAATGCTAAAAGATAAATTTTACTTTTTATGGTTAACTGATGCCCAAGCTGCCTGGTACAGCACAGTACAAGCTGTCTGTTAGAGGTGTATTTACATCCTTGTGTACATCTAGCTATGAACATTAGCAGTCTGACACCTCCTTTGTTGCAAACCTAATGCTATTTCACACTTAGTAGGATCTGAAAATTGAAATGAGAACAGTTAAGTAAATAGTCTACTGTTGGGCTCTGCTCATGGCAGGTGGACATCCAGACACTCAGTGGCAGGTAGAGAGTCAGACCTGCTGCTGACAGCTCTCCAGATCCTGCCATCAGAGGTCTCTCCTTCTCCTGGCAGCTTTCTCAGGCAATGAAATCGGGGTTTTTGCCCACAATTTTCCACCACAACCAGTCCCCCTCTCTCTGGAAAGCATATGTGGCTCCTGTATCAGGAGGCCATAGGTGGGCAGAGATGCCTCACCGTACGGTATCTGAACCATACTGAACATTCCTGAACAATTAGAGGCATGGCAATTCCAAAGGCAAGCCTGGGGAAGCACAATGATCTTTCCTGACTGCTTTCTCAACTACCTTTATTGAATATAGGCTGTTGTAACAGATGCAGGCATTCTGATTGGCATTTAATTTATCCTGTGAATTAAAATAGGATGATAAAGTTTAGTTCCAGTTAAAAAATTGCCAGCACTCTGTCACCAAGCCTTACTTCTATCAAAGTCACATTAGGATTCAGCTGTTTACAATTAGCTGAGCCTCCCATGCACACTACCTCAATAAATAGTTTAATAGCAATGAAAAGACCATGTGGCAAGAAGTACCTGCCCTTCTTGGGGAAGAATAATTAATTATGTAGAGAAATTAGCCTGCAAACAGTTTACTTGAAGATTATATTTCTCCTGATTTTAAGTAATGAGCTGTAAAATCTAATCAATGTGCCTCCAAGGGAGAAGTACCCTTGGGCTAGAGCTGACATCACTTGATCCATCTACCTGGGAGATTTCTGGCTGATATGGCATCAGCTTTGCTTAATTAGAGATATTACAGTTCTACAGAGTCTACTGAGCACAGAGGACGTACAGAAATAAAGACCTTGCAATAAAGACATGACAATCATGAAAAGGAGAAGGAAACAGATATGAAATTAAATTGTTTATATTGCTATTCACAATCTGTTCCTGGCTTATAGTTTGCTTCATGAAAAAACAAATGAAAAAAAAACCACATAAAAAATATCCAACCCAACAACAGAAACTCATGAAAACAACAAAAAACCACATTGCAGTGTTATAACAAAACACATTGCAGTGTTATAACAGAGTTGACAGAGAGTTTGTAGAATTTAGGGGAGGAAGTGTAGTGTTCACTTAACTGCTATGAGGCTACTACAGAGGGCTGTTTGCTGAAATGCTGAAAACATATTCAGTATCTGAAGTTATTGGAACTTTTTTTGTCAGAGGTTGATTGTATGTGCTATGAAGAAGATAGAACTAATTTTCACCTGAAATTCTAAGTCTAAAGAGATATCAAAAAAACACCAAAGATAAGGAGTTTTATGTGAACCATGATATAATATAGTTAGTGTTAGGACAGATGAAGTCCAGGGAATACATGTGATGACAATGAGGCAAGAAGGACATAAGATGTTTTCATATTTTAATCAATAGGAAACTGCCTATTACAGTGATGATGGTGATATAGTCATTAAATTAATTGTCCTCTGGTTTCCTCAGGGGAGTCTCATAGGACAGTGCATGGTCCACATTAAATTCTTAAGCACTCAGTCTCAAAATAGGAATGAGGCAATGACTGATGCATGAGTTGGGGATCCAAATTTGACCTAGTCACTAAAATGGAGAGTGTCTAAATTGAAGTACATGACATTTTCTCTGCATTTCACACCTGTGTTTCAAACTGCTGTCCAAAGAAAGCTTGTTTATTGGTCAGGAAATTATCTTGTCAGGAGCAAATCCAGTGGTGGCTGAGAAGACAAAAAAAGATTATGCCAAAGGAATATCTATTCTTTGGTGCTGCAAGCTGTAAAGGAGTTAATGGTGGGAAATGAAATGAGGAAGTCCAAGGGAAAAATCACAAGCTATTCCTCTCTCCATGCATATTAAATATGCACAATGAAGACAGATTGCTCATAGCAGAGTTCTGGTACTAGAATATTTCTGTATAATATGTCCAAATGAAAACATACAACTCAAAGCTGCAGTTTCATAATAAAATTTATCTTTGTTTATTCTTCTTCCTCCCCCAAGAGCCCTTTATTTTTCAGACTGCCAATCTGAAAGATATACAAGAGATCAGGTTCCCAGAAAAACTCTTCTCTCTTTGCAGGTATCCTTAATAAACTGGAAATAATGACATTTGTGGCAGCACAAATGCACCAAGGGTAGAGCACATATTAATTAAGGGAGGTTCACAGAGCAGAAGTTTTTGCTGAAGCTGCCCATTTTTGTATGCTTTTATGCCTTATAACTGCTTGTTTTCCCAGGAGACATCTTATCAGGCAAACATTGTTCTGGCATCCCAGAACATGACAGACTGTCATTAGATAAAGGAGAAGGTTAATAAAATAGAAATCCAGGTTACAAGCAATGTTTTAGCCAGAGGCATCCCATGGGTTGTGGGGAAGCAAATAGCAGACTAGTCAAATTCAGCAAATTACAGTCAGCAGAAGAGTGTAAGTATCCAGCTCCTATTCTATAATTTGCACATGCCAGCAGAATCTCAAATAATTCTTTTTTCGAAATATTTCGACTCAGTTTTCTGTGGTCTGCATATTCCCCTTTCAATGTCCTGATAGTCTGGGAGCACAGTGCATTAGGAATGGCTCCCTCAGAAGTTATTATGAAAGGACAGAATAAGGAGGGAGGGCTTTTTTCCTATTTCTTTCATTTCTTTTCTTAAAGAATTTTTGAAAATGCCTGGTAGGGTCTGTGGATGTCAAGTGGAATCAGACTACTGGGGCAGAGCAAGATTGTTTCTCTGGCTCATCTCTGATTGAAGAGTTTTCTATTTCATTAGTTTGAAAAATGATGCTGGCAACTGCAAAAGACCCTGCAAAGGAAATATGTTTTTCTGCTAAACAGTGTTGAGAGATACAGAAGTTACCATTGACCCCAGGCTTTTCTGTGTAATGGAAATCAAAATTTCAACGAATCAGTATGATGAGGAAAGGATGCTCCTTAATTAATGGATTGGAAGGTATGATTCACCTTTTTTTTTTTTTAAGAGATAATGGAAAAAGATTAGGATGGGGACAGAGAAATAATTCCAGCTGTCATCTGCATGACTTGAGCAATGCACTGTGTTTTCTGGTGTTTATAGTAACATCAAGATTCAAATTGTTCTTCAAGGTCTTGTTTTGTGAAAGAAAGAGAGGAATTAATGTCATGAGCATTTACAGCTGAAGTTCCCTAAGGGAAAATCATGGGAAGTTTATTGCAGAGGTGGAGGAAGATACTGAAGTGGATCATAAATGTGTTTACTGTCAATGCTGATTTACACTAACTCAGGATTTGGCCTTACATCTCCAGCCTGGCAGATTTAACTCTTCTGAATGAGATTTTGTGTTTCTCTACCTTGGCTGTTGCATTTGTGGATGTGATTTCACAAGAGGTAATACAGCTTAGCTTTGTCCCCTCTAAACTCCCTCACTAAACCTGCCTTGTGTTTTGTAAAAGCAGAGTTAGCTTCATCTGGACTTTGCCTGAAGATTCTGTTTTCCTTCTGAGGTGCACAGGTCAGAAGAAAAAAGTGAAAAGCAGCCAAAGTAAATGCTGGAAAGAACTACCCCACATACAAGGCATACCTTTATTTCTTAAAATAAAAAGTACAGGTGTGATTCTAGTGCATGACTGGTAAGGGAAGACAGGAGGTGAATGGTTACAAGGAGGAGAGAGACTGAAATGACAAGGAGACAACAAGGTTTTTAAAAATTGCTGTTGGGTCTGTCAGAACATTTTCTGGTCTCTCCAGGATGGCAAAGAAAAATAAATCAAAACCCTTCTGCTGTCACCTAACTTTGATATAATTATTCCATACAGAAAAACATGCAACACTTCTCTCTCAAGAGACTGACCCTAAACACTTTCTGCCAAAATTAATAGACTGTAGCATATTTTAATTCATTCTTTCTCAAATTTCACACATGTATTCAGGGTCATCATATCTTAGTTAAAATTGGAGAGCTTGATGTCTAAACTTTTCAAATGCGTGGACTTCTCCCCCTTACCTTTTATTATAATCAATTATTTTTACTAACCCAAACCATTCTATGATCCTAAAGGACAGAAAACCAGACACTCCTCCCAAGTCTACCTTTGATAAAAGTGTCAGGTTTCTCTGCAAGTTAAAGTTTTCATGGCAATCTCTTCAGCAGAGTGTTCAGGGAAGCATTAGCCTTCTGGGTATACTTACAGCTCCTGATTAAACCCCTTTATCTCAAAAAAGGAATCAAGTAAAGCTTAAGTGTTTCTCTTAATCAGCACTTCAGCACATTCTGGAAGGTCTGTGTAAAGACTTTGTTGTCTTGCCATAGTTTGCCTTATTCACCCTATTATTTCCTGGCATTGATTCTTTTCAGAATAAAGAAAAAATCCTCTGTATTTTGCTACTGTAAAATCATTTTGATCAGATACGCTGGTAGGAACTGGGTATAAACAATGAGATATATAGAAACCTTCACAGAGGCAGTGAGGATCCGTCCATATGGGATTATCTGCTCTCAGTGGAAGTGCTAATGGCATTTCCTTGCTGCTGCTGCATTGTCAGCACTCTGCAAAAAGAGAAGAATTTCCGTCATGCAGATTTGCTGCAGAGAGCAGATTTGCTGTGGGATGAGGAGGCTGCCCAGTCATTTTTGCTTTATTTTTCTTTTATCCTTGATTGTGTGTTAGACATGGAATAGCTCCTGGACAAGGCAAGCATTTCCTTGTAATAAAAGCCCAGTGCTTTCAGTAGAGACTTAAAAACCTCCTGTGATGTGTGTGCAGAGGAACAGGTGACTGGGGGGGGAACCTGTAGTTCAGCACCTGCTCCACAATCACTGTCCTTTCAATCAGCAACCCAGTGTAGAGGTGAAGTAACTTAGTCTGCATGCATAATTCCACTTAGAATTTCTAGTTTGGAGTAAAAGAAGTCACAGAGATAGCTATGGTAGCTATCACAGCAGAAGTTCCTGCCATAGCTTATATTTTTAGCTGTCTGCCCCTCAGGTGTGATGCTTAGATTGAAGAAGCTCTTTCTTAAATAAAAGCAATAAACAAACTTTGAATCATATGCATCACAAAATTAAAAAACCTACCCATGAAATAGCTACTGAATGCTACAGATGTGTGAGCTTGGCCTCCCTGGGAGAAACACAAGTTTTCTATCAGCTAATTTCCAAGGAGTCAAGCAGAGATTGGAACACCATCTCCTATTCCTACAAATAGAGAATATTTTTCATGGCTATAGATAAATCATTAGAATTGAAAAATGTTTAAGGGGATGCAACACCTACATCTGAAGCTAGACAAGTAGAAATTATGGAATTTGCTCCCATTAAGGAGAAAAGCTGAGAGCATTCTTTATGAGTGAAAATCTTTCACAAACCAAAAGCTTTGAAGGACTGAAATACAACCATTAGTCTCCACTACATCATAGAACTACAGAATGATTTGGGTTGGAAAGCACCCTAAAGATCATTTATTTCCAAACCTCTTGACAGAGGCAAGGACATCTTCCACTAGACCAGGTTGTGAAATATATTACTTCATATAAGAAAAGATAATCAGGTCCTAAGATCCTGTGTCCAATGTTATATGAGAAGTCACAGAACACAATTGTGATTATTATTTTTGTCTTTCCCTGTCTTTGACATACATTTTAGTGAAATTATTTCATGAACATGGTTTAGAAATATTTTAAATTCCTAGCAAAAGTTTCTGGATAACTCCTCAAATACTGAATGAGTTTCACTTAAGAGTTCAAGCCCCTTCACTTAAGGACATGGTTTTCTAAGCAGATGTGTTTGTCCAGTATGAAACAGATGCCCTTCAAAGACACTTTATTTTAACACAAATGTAATAATTCAAAAATAAGATGCCAGTCTTAAGATTTTATCCATTTTCCATTTATCTCTTGCACCAGTATCTCCCCTTTAATTGCTCACAAATGCTTTTGAACTCCAGTGTAAGGAAATGCTTTTAATCTTCTGAGGCTATTGGGGTATATTTACAGTTGTACACATGATAGTTGGATAAACAAAAAACTTCTCAAGGTCTGAAATGTCTTCTAACATTATTTTGGAATATTAGATCTAAAAAAGTTATTTCACCTAGAAAGATCCAGAGAAACAAAAATCTCCTGGCTGCACTGCTTGCAAAATCAGTTTCTATATAATGTGGGAAGATGGACATTAGGGGTTATTTTCTCCAAGTTTGGTGTTGCCAAGAAATGCAGTGCTATGTAGATATATTCAAACCAGCTCCAAGAAAATTATCTTGTGAAGCAGCACAGCTAAGAGGCACACCTCAGCTAAGAGGGATGCTTTAGCATAGCAGAGAACTGAGCAAACATGTGTTGCTTTATTCCTCTGATACCCAGTCTAGTCCACTGACAGTTTTTAAGACTGCTCAAGAATCACATCATGTGAATAATATATTACCTAGGAAGTGTTGTACAACCTGTTCCAACTTAGCTCACCCATTTCTGTTCTGCAGTTATAGCTGTCAGAGGCTCAATAACCACAAGTACATCATATTGTAAACTCTGGGCTTTGTACAGAGGGCCAACAAAACCTTGATGGAGATCATCAGTAATTGTATTCCCTTCTGGGGCAAAATGTTCTATACTTTTTTTCTAAAGAAGAAAACATGGCAATGCAAATTAGTAAACAATTGAATTAATGAGAATTTTATCAAATTTTTTTTGTTCATGCTCTTTGCCAGACAGTTTTCCATTGGAAAATGTCATTTGAATTAAACCTTATTTTTTGTGCTGATTTGTAATTTAAGAGGGGGGAAAAGCTCATGAATTTATAAATATTTGTTCACAAAGTTCCCATAAAAATGAGAAATCTTTTAAAACAATGTTATTAGAATGAAATAAAAGGATACTTCAGATTAGATGCTACTCATTTCCAAGATTCTCTTTTATCTGTAAGTGGAGCCTGCAGGCTTAAAATCCTTGCAGAAAAGAATTCATAATGGAATAGCTTTCTGTGTGAATCTTATTACAGGCTATGCTATTCTATGTACCTAAACTGGTTTGGCAAGAAGCCTTTTGACAATCCTCAGCGCCGGCATGACACTGATAAAAATGAACGATTTACAAATCATATTAACATTCATAAAGAGGAAATGAAGAAAGTTCTTGATTAAAAGCCTGGTTTTAATTAACTAGGGTCTAAATATTAGCTTAAAACATGCTGATATATTTGTGAACTTTATCAGAGTACTAATGTAGATAAAACTGACATTTAGGGTGGGAATCAACTTTGGAGAAACAGGGCTTGATTCAGTTCCCTAAATAGAATCATCTCATGTCATGTGAGACTTCCTGGAATGGCATAAACTGTCCGTGTAGATGTTCTGAATAGGATAGGACACACCAGGTGGCTCTATGTTTAGGCAAATGAGCTGCTTTCCTAAATGCAGTGGCCAGATTCAGCTGATAGAACGTGTGTGTGGTGTTATTTCCTGAATGGAGGTGCTCACAGGTGGAGACCTACACCTGAGGCAAGGTAAGAGCTTCTGCTGTAGTCAGTGAGATCAGGTTCAACTCAGTTGTCCATGTGAAGTCATTGACCTGTGGTCAAGAGGACCAGTGTGCCTTGGCGGCCAAGAAGGCCAATGGCATCCTGGCCTGGATCAGGAATGTTGTGGCCAGCAGGAGCAGGGAGGTCATTCTTCCCCTGTACTTGGCATTGGTGAGGCCACACCTCGAGTGCTGTGTCCAGTTCTGGGCCCCTCAGTTTAGGAAGGACATTGAGACACTTGAGCACGTCCAGAGGAGGCAACGAGGCTGGTGAGGGGCTTGGAGCACAAACCCTGTGAGGAACAACTGAGGGAGCTGGGGATGTTTAGCCTGGAGAAAAGGAGACTCAGAGGTGACCTTATCACTCTATAGCTTCCTGAAAGTTGGTTGTAGTCAGGTGGAGGTTGGTCTCTTTCTCCAGGTAGCAACTGACAGAACGAGAGGACACAGTCTTAAGCTGAACCAAAGGAAATACAGCCTGGATATCAGGAAAAAGTTTTTTATGGAAAGAGTGATAAAGTACTGGAATGGTCTGCCTGGGGAGATGGTGGATTCACCATCTCTGGATGTGTTTAAGAAAAGACTGGATGTGGCACTTGGTGCCATGGTTTAGTTGAGGTTAAGGTTGGGTTGGGCATGATGATGTCAGAGGTCTCTTCCAACCTAATGATTCTGATTCTGATACAGTGGCTGACACAGAACCTACAGAATGTCCTTCTGAAGGGGCAGCTGGAGAGCTGCTATGGTGACCATAATGCCTGAAGTCACACTAGACCTCTAATTAATGCGGGGCCTAGATGGCCATTGAGCTTTCTTGGAATAAAATGCCTTAAATGTGGGCAAAATTCACTTACATAAGCATAGATATCTTGTGCCCTTCTGATACCTTGAAGTGTCCTACTCACCTTCACTGACTGCTTCATCAGGGCTCAAGTTTTCCAGAAGGCCTGCTCACATCTTCTTTTTGGAAAAACTCTAACTTTCCTTGCATGTAGCTAAAAAACTTTCCCCAACTTTTCGTAAAGTCTTGTGGCAGGATTTCAACTCCGTCTGGACAAAAAATATGCCCTCATGGACAAGGATGCCACTTCCAGAACTGACAGGTTTGTTTCCTTGGTAATTATAGCTCAAAGCAGAGCAGGTAAATGGGCCAGGAGCTGCTATATCCTTAGGATATCTTTAAAGGTGCATTTCTTCAGTTCAACAGGACTGAGGCTGACCTGGGCTATTCTGGCATACATTGTTACTTACAGCTGATGTTACCGAAGCAAAACAATTTCATTTAAATGTTGTAATCCTTCAGTGTGTCACATTAAAGCTCTCATTCAGCATCCTCAACGCTGCAATTCTGGATGTAAAATGTAGTTTCTCAATGCAGACCCTTTCAGAACACAGGTCTGTATTTTGCTGAGTTGTATAAACACAGACTATTTCCTTAGAAGACCTGAGCAGATAGTTATTTCCTTTCCTGTTCTATTAAGAAGTCATAAGAATAAACATAAGATTCAATGAAATTAAGCTAAGAATTTATTTAAATGCTCTATTGAACTGCAGCACATTTTAATTTCTCGGGCTCTATTGATGATCTCTCATGAGGCACTGGCTTTTTGATCCGTAACAGAGGCTCCAATATAAAAGACATTATATACAAGAATGTACACACAATAATACCTAGGAAAGATTAGACTAAAAAAAAAAAAAGAGAGATTCCTTAGTATATTCCCAGGTTTGAATATTTCCCAAGAATTGTACAGTTTCTGTGCATTCAGTAACTTTGGTGTAATATTGTTTGGACCAATTTTCATTTGAGCATGTGCAAAACTTTTGGCTGAGAAAAATCACTTTTGGCCTTGATTTGAACTTTTCTCCCAAAAGCTTTAACAGCTGACCCTTAGCTCTTCCTATACTGGAGGAGGTAGGAAGCAATAATCTTGTATTGACTCTATCCTTGTCATGCACTAATTTTTATTTCCTTCAGGAATAACCTTTTCCAGGCTGAAAAGTCAAAGCTGTCAGTCCTACATGTCTTAGTTGCTTTTAGAAAGAAAGCCAGTCCACATCAGGAATCATCCCTTTCAGCCTTCTATGTATTTTTCTAGCCTTATTACAAAGTGTCTCCCTGACAGTCAGCTAAAGACAAATCATAAATATCTTACCTTCTCTTCCTGATTATTTTTCAGCCCTTCACCAAAATAAAGCTGAGAAAAAAATTCAAATCCATCCTGGAAACATGTTTTCAAGGTGATGAAAAAACTAATGGTTAAGGATACTGTTCCTTGCTAGATTTCTTCCACACCACAGTATTAACTAGGACTTAGTAGGATATTGAATAGCTATCACACCAAGTGAAAAGGAACTGCATCCTATGGAAAGACAAAGACTGGAAAATATGTAGGGTATGTAGGGTCACAAGAGAGGAGTGACAGAATCTGACCTCCCTTTGGAGTTATATGGAAAAACCAGTCAGAGAATCTCTTAAATGTGTTGACAAAGTAAGGGTCATTTTCATTAGGGTCATGGCACTGGTGGGAGTAGTAATGGAACATAATATAAAGTACTAATATGGGTTTCAAACTAACACTGAAATCCTCTGCAAGATGATGCAAAGCCACTTTTTTTTTCCCCCCCCCAGGCTGAAAAATTATATTTTTTAGTATTTTTTTTTCCTCTGGTGAACATAAAATAGCGTGGTTACATCTAATTTATCTGCTGGGAGAAGATGCCCTGGAGTGGAGGTTTTTTGATAGTCCTGGCCCATGGTTTCCATGCTGCTTGGAAGCCAGGATTTTGTTTACAAAGAAGTCCGAGTGTGGGTGAGGGGAGGGGAATGACATATGCCTCAGTCTCACTCTGATAAGGAGCTGGGACAGTGCCAGAGTGCCATATAGACAGAGCTTAAACACTGGCTTCGTTGCAGAATACATAAACATCTGCTGGGAGGAAATACCAGATATAAAATGGGTCTTTAATCTTGCAGACAAATTCCAATTAGGAAAGCACCACACGCTTTTTACACCAGGCATGATTAATCACTGGAACAAACTACCAGTAGAATTGATGAATTTGCCCTTTCTTGACGCCTTTAAGTCAAGACTGCACGCACTCCTGGAATTTATGTGATAGCCAAACACATGTTATAGTCAAGTACAATACCTGTTATTGAGGTTAATATTGTGGGTAATATTTTTTTTTTTTTAAGATACAGTGGAGGTAAAGCTAGAGGTCCTTTCGGCCTTGGAATTCTTTAAAGCTGATAAAGGCTCTTATTATGGAGGACACTGCTCTGTTCTATATGTGATCATCCTCCCTGTATTCTTATCTTGCCCCTTTCCCTGTGTGGTCCATTGTCGCGGGGCGAAGCTGGGCGTGTCCCAATTTAGGAACACTGGAATGAATCTCAGGAGACAGCTGTGTAGAAAACTCTCTATATCTAATTTTATTTTGACTCCAGTATTTATAGATATGTACAGAGGTCAAGGGATTGGCTACACAGGTCGCCACCCTTTCAGCCTGGATGGTGGACATCACCATCAATCATTTCTTCTCTCACAGGAGAAGTATGTAAACATTCTAAGAATAGACATTATTTACATGAAGGCTACGTGATAAAGTTCTTCAGAAAGACAAAAGACAGAAAACTCAGGGCAACAGTCCATAACATAGTTTTCATTTGAAATTTGAGCTCCTTAAATCTTTTAAAGTGCCTTCATTCCCAAATAAATGAATTATTGAATCTGGTAAGAACTTAGTAGATTAATAAGAGACCCTAAACACTTAATTGGATTTGTGTCCAAACACATTCCAACAAGGAATAAACAAGCAAAATGGAGGTAAAATACCTGATAATCATCAGCAAGATTCATTCTATGTAATCTTTGTCTTGTAGCAGTTAGTTCCTCATGAGAGCACAAAACTGGGAAATTCCTGGGTCACCAAATCAAATGTCTTGATATTTTCAAGAGGTACTAGAATAGCTCTTTTCATAAATTACTCAAAATCCTTTTTCAGAAAGCAAATTCCATTGTGCTAACTCTAATATTCCCCCCCTCCATCTCATCCATGGTCACATCTCTATTTTCTCTTATTCCAAAATCTAATGACTTTATACTCACCTTGCAATTTTCAGCCCTTAAAACCTGTAAATAACTGAATCTTCCTTACCCACATTTAGCACTTGTTTCTTTCTGGAGTGTAGATGCCAATATATTCAGGCCAAGTAACCATACAAGATTTAGTCTTTGTTTCCTAAGCCAAACCCTTTTACTTACTCCACTTAAAGACAGGTTCTCCATTCATAACATCACTGTGTTGGCCTTCATTTTTCTTTCGGTTAAAATTGGTCTTTCTTAATTGTGGGTGACAAGGATGCTGTAACTGAAGTCTCAGGAGGACTGTAAAAAGACAAGCTTCGCATTAGCCTTTTTCACAGCTACATCACATCAGTGGCTTGCAGCCATCCAGTCACTATGCAAGACATCCAAATCCCTTTACTTTTCATTAGTTGTGACTGATAAATTTCCTCCTAAAAGTAGAAATTCTTGTTATTGGTCCCTCAGAGCACAAGCCTGTACTTTGTGCTATTGGATTTTATTCCTTTTCTGCTACTCCAGCCCTCACAATCCGACACTTCTCCCAATAGTGTATCTGGCTTCTCCTTGGCATGGCCAGTGCTGCCTACCTAGTTTGTATTGACAAATTTCAGCGGTGGACTTTTTTTTGTTCTTAACTTATTAGTGCTCACTGCTCTGTGTTATTTGTTCTGAGTCTTCATTCGAGGGAATGAATGGTGGCCAGTGTCAATAAAAATATTGCCTGAAAGAATGCTCTTATAATGATCTCTGCTGCAATAGTAACTATTGACTGATAGACTTTGAGCAATACTTACACGAGGATTTCTGCTTGGTCCTTAAAAGGAGTGAGAAATGAGGGCAAGGGGCTTCCATTCCTGCTCTGGTAGTGACAGTGAATGTGGCCATTCCCGTGGGGAACACACAGGGGTTTTTCTGGACACACAGAAGCTTGCCAGGTGTCAGCACATCCTCAAGGACAGGTGGCTTGTGCTCCATCTTAACAAGAAAAAAAAAAAACAAACCTGCAAAGAAATTGTAATCTCCTCAAATTGACATGTCTGCAAAAAGATGTAATTTACTCATGAACATGCACAGGGATTTGCAGATTACCTTCCAGCCCCACCTGTGGGTAGCTCATCAGGCTGATTGTATGTCTGCTTGGGGGGTTATTTTCAGGTTAAATTACCTCTTTAAAATCTGGTAATATATGTTGATTTTGTGTTTAATCTTATAACTTATTTGGAAAATTATTAAAATGTTGAGTAAATATTGTTGACACAGGACACTGCATGTAAATTACAGTACAGTTCTGTCTTTGTTGGATATAAATACTATAAGTTCACTCATCCTGAGCTTTTAATATAAAGTGCACAAATACTCACTAAAAAGCAAAGATTATATAATCCCCACTTATCACAAAAAGGATGCCTTTATAATGTCCATCTGAAGGCAAATTCTGCCTACATTCCATCTCAGAGCATATAGATAAGTGCATTTCTCAAATTCTTTGGTGATTATAGAACTTAAATATAAAGACACATTAATGGTTTCAATAGATGCACTAAAATATTTTATTTCAGAGACTGGATCTTTGCCACAAGGTAAATTATTAATGTTATTTGGCATCTAATTATTTCCAAATGTTTTTATTGCTATATATTAAATTAGGAGAGACTAGAAAGGAAAGAGTACAGTTTGAAATTGACTGCCAACTTTTAAATGAGATTGTTTCTGCTGAGACTATGGTGATTGGAACTTGCATTAGCAGCTCATTGAAGCACATATATTTCTTCTGACATATGTCATAATTAGATCTTTTTATTGATGCCAAATTCTCTTCTGTTTCAAAGTATCGCCGCACAAGACTCCTTCCTAGAAAGGAGTTTATATTGCACTTAAGCATTTTGTAACACTTCAAATATATATTACTGTTGCCTTTCATGGATATAACACTAGCTAGTAATATTGGGGGAGGGGTTATCCATTGTTCTGCAAATATAGAACTGTATTATTTGTTATTTTCTTTATACTTACAAAATATTTCATTCATTATCAGAATAACGAATAATAATCTCTTTCAGCATTTCAGTTGTGATACAAAACTGTACTCTCATGGTAATATTTGCTTATTGTCCTCCACAGGATGAAGCTGCAAATATTTGACCTTGACTTATAGATTTGGGTGGAATAAATACAAACTACTGCCTGAATAAAAAGTAGATTATCTCTAAAAAGGCTGAGGTCCAAATCTTCAAAGTCTTTAAAATACCTCATTAACATTTTGATTTGTGTTTTCAAGAAAAAAACAAAAAAACAAAAAAACCACAAAAAAACCCAAAAAAACCACACCTTCACTGCATATTGTAACATCTTTATTTGTGTTGATAGTACCTCTAAAAAATTAAAAGTTCGAAGGATCAAGAGGGAGCCTTAGGTTTTAAGACTATAACCTCGAGAAGAACTTTGTCCGGTATTTTTGGATCAAACCTAAAGTTGGAGTTTGAACATATTGCTTTGCTTTTTTTGGTACATCTAGATAATCTGTTTTAATCTGAGGCGAACTGACAAAGGACTTGGATGCAAACCACCTCAAAAAGCAAGTCCTTGAGGAGCCTTTTAGCACAGTGATACATCCTTCTTCCTTGCCAATTAGCAGAGATTATTGGTTTTAAATTAATTCTGCAGAAAATAATGTTTGTTCAGTTTCTTATTTGAAGTTGGTTTAGACCAGCCCACCCTGAAACAAAAAAGTGAGCTCCTAACTGTCTTGAAAGCTTTTGGCTTTCTGTCTTTACAGCGTAACCTTGGTCCATAGTATGGCTTGAAAATGAGATACAGATTAACATGACTCAAACTGTGGAATCCATTTCACCTGGCCCCAGTCACCCATTCTGTAAGTCTATGCCTTTGAAGTATTCTTACAGACTCTTGACATGGACGGGGTAACAAAAGACATTTCTAGGTTGCTAACAATCTATCCAAAAATAGTCATCTGAAATAGGTTAGATGAATTCTAGATTTGCCAATTTTTCTTCATTGACTATAAAGGGAGGAAGGAGAAACATCCCTCTGAGGAATACTTTATGATGCCCAGTATTGTTTGCCCCAAATATCCACATTGAACACCTCCTTAACTATACAGCTGAATTGTTCTGTAGGCTCCACAAAGTGGACAAGACCTTTTCTTTTGATAGATGTTTATGCTCTTAGTGTCTATAAACCCAACTAGTTTAGTCACTTAAATTTAGGTATCTAAATCTTGAACTCAGCTGAGTTGAAGGGATTTGACACAGTTGCTGGTAAATTAGGCACGTACCATTTGAAACATGCTGGAATATCCCAAAAATCACAGAATCATAGAATGTCCTGCATTGGAAGGGACCCACAAAAATCATCGATCCCAACCCCTGGCTGTGTGAAATACAGCCCCCCATGTATCTGAATCTGCATGGGGCTTAGCAGGAGAGATAAGAGGCTTACAGATGGACCCATGTCCTCTGTCCCATCAGGCTGTGGGACCTGACACAACAGACCACAACATTTCGAATGGCAGTAGATGCTTCAGCTTGAGGCACACTCTGGGTGTCAGAATCTAACCTACCTCTGCCTGGTGAGTCACTGCAAGGGCTTTCTTTATATAAAAAGACAGAAAGCTTCTAATATTGGAAAAGAAAGAGTGAAAGACCAAATTCTGGAATACAACAGAACTGTTAGTCTATTGTGCAGTCACCTCAGGTTGTTCACTCAGGAGGGAAGATTTGGGAGAAGTTTCCATGGAGGGATGGCTCAATGTTAGAGTTTAAGTACAGCAGTTCAGGGAAGAAAACTTTAATGATAAAGGACTGGACAAGAAAAGGCACAGTCATAACAGCCTTGAGGATTTGCAAGTCATGGTTCAGGTCGCAGTGGTCATAACATTTAAGAAGCAACATTGTAATAGAGTTGGTCGTGTATGGGTGCTGCTTGTTTTTAATATCTTCACTGGACCCAGCTTGTTCATCCTTTATTTCTCACCTGTAAGATTAGAAGCATGTATCTTGAAAAAAACAACATCTAATGGCATGTCTCCAGAAAATGGCACTTTGGGAAAAATGCACCCTAGAGTTTCCTAAAAAATTCAAAACATCAAGGTTGACTTGTCCTTCACAAGTTTAATTTCCATTGCAACTACTCCAATGACTGTTCCCATTTGGTCAAGCCAAGCACAGGCAGGAGTCTTTCCAAGATGCCGCCTCCTAGTTCACACACACCTGATTTTTCTAAAGAGCTCTGTATTTTCCAGTGTCAAACCAGGACAGCCTGCTCTGCTGTCAGCCACGCTCCCCTCAGAACAGGCAATCAATAGCTGCCATGTCGGGCTTTCACTGCCTCTCTCCTTGCAGTCTGTGTTAGCTTCCGCTGGGGGTGTGCAGCCTGATATAAAACTTTCCATTCAGATGAGCAGATTTGACAGATTTGTCAATTTATTAATAGACTAAGTTCAGCAGAATTTAAGATGCAAATTTATTCTTGGCCTATTTTCCTTTTTGCACTTCCCGTCTCTGTTTTCTCCCCTGTGCTTTTTCACTGGCTGTTTACATTCCCTCGTCTCCTTTGGTCCATATCAATAACATTAAGAATTGTAATCTTTTAATCTCCCATAGCTCACTAGATTACCTTGGCAGTGAGGGAGGGTACGAGTGGGGCTGGGAGCCTGTGATCTTTCCTCTTCACATTGTCCTTGTGGGAGGATTACTAATGGCACTGCCAGGCCTGCTTCCCCTTCAGCAGGCAAGAGGCCATATTTGCAACAGCAGAGAGAATAAACTCCTGGCATGGAGAAGGGCAAAATTATAAGAAGTCAGCTGAAGTTTTGCTGTGTCTGGCAGTGATTTTGCAGTGAGGGCAGGTCACCACAGTGGACATTTTGTGAGGAACAGGGGGACACCAGCAGCCATCCTGTCCTTGCTGAGGGGAGGATGGCTCTGTGCTTGGTGCCTCCAGAGCCTCTTTTCCACTAGGACCAAACACAGCAAATACACCAGTTCTAGCTAAATTCAGTCATCTTTTTGGGTATGGTGAGAGAGCCTGAGGCACTGAGGAAGGTACTTCAGCCTGGTGAGGGAGTGACATGGGCTGCTGCAGTCCTCCAAGGGTAGCAAGAGAGTTACAGAGCTGTAGAATCATTAAGGCTGGAAAGGACCTCCAAGATCACCAAGTCCAACCCTCAATCTAGTCCCACCATGCTCACTAAACAACATTTGGAAATGGTTTTGCTTTGTTTCAATACCTACTCAATTAATTTAATACTTCCAGGGATGAAGACTCTACTGCTTCCCTGGGGACTCTTGTTTCAATGCTTAACGACTCTTTCAGTGAAGAAATTATTCCTAATACCCAACCTGAACCTCCCCTGGTGCAACTTGAGGCTATTTCCCCCTGTCCCATCACCAGCTGCCTGGGAGAAGAGGCTGATCCCCAAAGGTGCACCCTGCCAGCCCCTCCTGTTCCCTGGATTCTAGTGCAGGAGTCTGGGAGTCTTTTCCATGCCAAAGGATTTGAGGGTTGATGGATGCTGCAGACGTCTACTGTGTGGAACCCTCTGCAGCTGGAGTCCTCCAGAGATGGCAGCTGGATGATTGTTTTGGCGGGCACAGGAACCGAGTCCTTCCCCTGCGTTTTTCTCCTCAGCTGTGGGAAGAACAAAGCGGGCTGAGCCTGCTCTCCCCTCTCAGAAGGACAGGAGCTGTTGAGCCCATCAGGATGCACCTCACAGGTCTGAGTCTGAGCCAGCTGGGTTGATTTTACAGATACATGGATCAGAAGGGCACAGGGAGCTCTCATGGACATTCAACCTTACCTATCAAGGAGCACTGACAGAGGCACTTCCCACTCTCCTCATTGGCTTTTAAATGAGATGGAACATACACAGTTTTAGGAATTAATAAAACACCCAAGCTCAGTTAAAAAAACTAATTACTCTTTGGGGAGTCGTGGGAAACTGCTGATGCCACAAGGCCTGCACAGTGTGCTGGCAGGGAACTGCCAGGATGCTTGATCCACCCAGGTATATCACTCCTGGAAGCCAGGAAGATTCCCCACCCACAGTTCTCTGAGCACAGAAGCAGGATTGAGTCCTGTGGTATAGTCAGGAGGAGGAATTTCGTTTATCACCCTTACAACTTTTGGGATATTAAGACAAAACAACACTGAAACCAGGCTGTAGTCTGAAATATTAAAACAAATCTTTTTTCTGATAAATAGAAGTCTTTGCCATCAACCTTCTACAAAAGACTCTTTATGCCTATCTGTTTTCTTCCTTCCTGTGACTCAGACACCTTCTGTTTTCAGCACTCAATATCCATCTTCAGCCAATAAAAGCAATAGGATCGGGTGCAGCAAATGTGTTATCATAATTCAGAATTACGAGGTTTTCCTATGTTTCCCTTTTTAGTTACTTGCATGCTCCTACTGATTTTACAAGAACATGTTGTCTCTTGTGAGGGTTTTGAGACAAATAAAACTCTCTTGGCAAAATATTCTCAAAATATCTAGAGATGTACATGTTCTCCACTACCATGATATGACAACAACACGATATAAAATTTGTTTCTATATTTGTCAGGGAGTTGACAATTACAGATTCACTTCTATGATTCCCTGTTTGAAATGCAATTTTCCAACAGCTTCTCCATTCTTCCTTTGAAAGTTTTCTGATGCCCTAAGGTGCTTTAGCTGCTTGCATGACACAGAGGTAGCCAGGTTCAATCTGTTATGAGATTTGTCCTCTTCTGGCCACCTGGATGGAGATCCCAATTTGACTGAGTGTAGCTTCCATGGCGGCAGCAGGACTCTGGTATAGAAGCTGTCACTCTAGTATGCAGCTAAAATAATTTTCAAAATGTTTTTCCACACTTTCAAGCTATTTCCTGTAGAATAGTGAAAAAGCAGTGGTTGTAAGAAGAGAAATAAACCAGCATTTGCTGAAGTTCTGCATGTCAGGGTAGTTGTCTGCCAATGCTTTGGGTGTCAGGGATACCCACTGAATCACTATGACTGTTGTAAGAGTTGAGAGTCACCTAAACTATTCCTCAAAGGTTTTTCACCACCCAGAGTTCTTGAACAGTGTAAATGTTCCCTAATAAATAGTGTATTTTAGCTTCAAAGTTCTTTCCTTGCCAAATAATGAGATCATGAAAGCTTTGTTCTTAATAGATAGATTCTTTATGCCTCTTTTACACTTTGAGATGGATCAACCAGGACAGAGCATAAATATTGTGACTGTCCTTTGTTCACTTGTTTGTAATCACTCTTTAGCTCTCTTAAGGACTTGAGATATATTTTGGAGAAGGGGTTTAATTGCTCACGCTTTGTTTGATGCATGTTGGCTCATGCAATTACTGTTAAGTAGGAATGCTGTGTAGGCACTCATATAAATAAATAGCACTTTTTAAAATCTCCCAACTCTCAGGTTTTTTAAATCAACCACTGAGGAGCAGAAGAGCTTGAGAGGCTTTTAAAATATTTCTTAACTTTGTATTTTAATTTTTTTTCTGTAAAAATGTTACCTTTTTGAAAAATTGCATTGAAAAGAAATATAACATTGTCTCAAAAGCTTCTTTTTCCCATCAAACCTAGGGGCCATTATTTTTTTCGGTATGCAAGTCAAAGAAAGGAGACAAAGCACAAGTAAAACAATTGAGTTTTGAAAAAATCTTAGGTTTTGGAATTTCTTAAAATTATTTTTTACTTTCCATAAAAATCCTACTTTTTCTCCCTGAATCTTTGCTATTTAAACATGATCACAGACATATTTTCTGACTCTTTTTTTTTGGTGTAACCCAAGCTATTGGCATAAGAAGGAAATTCTATGTTGCCTCATTAAGTACATACAAATCCTAAATAATTTTCCTTTCATTTGAATCTTTAGGTCTGCATTAACTTTCATTTGTTCTTATTCTGAGGAAAATAAAGCATATTTCTGGAATTCAAACCTTGGACTACCAGAGGAACAAATTTGCCTTCAGGTGAGTAGAAGGTGGTCATAGTTCTCATTTTTACTCATTTTACTTTATGATTTGTAATAAAATACATATCAATCAAAGCAAGATTTTTTTATTCTTGATGGAGCATTTTTACTCAAGCAAAGTGGGAACAGTCAAAATATAAATGTGTACCATTACAGGCTGACAAAGGAATTTCTTTTCCATGCAATAACTAGACTTTTCCTTCAGAAAATGGGAAGTCCAAAAACAGAAGGGGAGCTCCTCGTCTCACTGGAACAGACTGATGCCCATGCCTCTGGAAGGAATTTTCCTAAGTTTCTCTGGGATGAGGTTTAGGAAGGGCTGAAAGAAGAAGTGAAAGCACTGAAAATGCTTTTTACCTGCTTCGAGGAACTTTTTTCCTCACAAAAATGGTTCAAGGGGAAAAGCACTATACCTCCTCCTCAAACTCCACCTCTGACTTCTTACATCTTTTGAGTAAAATTTTTTAATATTTTTAAATGAAATTGGCAATAAAACCTGCATTCATTTGCCATAAATAATGATAAAAGGTATTGCTTGGACAACTCTGTCCCTTTGTTTGTAGAGTCTTTGATTTTCTCCATCATTTTCTTCAATCCAAAATTTGGAGGAACTTGTTTTTCTGTCATTCTAAGATATTTATTTCTGCATGTGGGAGAAAATAAAGTTTGAAAATTCATCTTGGTCCCTAGTTTTGCGAATAAACAGCTGAAATGTAAAGCTGTAATGCTGTGGTGTCCTCACTCTGTTGAACAGAGCTATGATGCGGCAACTTTATATTCAGACAGTGAAAACAGACAAACTTTTGTAAAAAAACGGAAAGATTTTGACTTACTTGTCTTCTTTACTAAAAAAATAATGAAAGCACTGGGACAAGGAATTTGGACTGCTGAGACTAAGAAGAAAAGAAGACAGGGATTCCACGGTGTGCCATGGGCTCCAAACCCACAGTAGTCTCAGTGTCTATCTCAAAGATCCTACCTAGGGACCAATCTGTGAAATGGAAGGTGTCATTTGCAGGGAAAATAAATTTTTGAATGAAAAAAAAACCCCACAACTGTTGTTCATTAATTGCATGAACAGAGCACTCCCAGAAGAAAATAAATAGATCCTGTCATACCTGAAATAGGAAAAGGGAGGAGGTGATGGTGGGATGGAAGAGGCAAAGTGATATATAAGAGATGACATGAAAGCCAAAATCAGATAAAGTGAAAGACCAAAATAAGAAAGAACAGTGACACAAAGTCATGGTACACTGTTAACAAGCCAATGTCAGGATAAAGGATCATGGATGTTTTCAAGCTGTCTGCAATTTCCTTCAATAAATTGGCTTTAAAGATTTGATAGCATTTCCCACAGGAAGGTCTGCAGCCCTATTAAGATGTATGATAGTGTTAACCACAGGTTCCAAGGTAATGTTGTTTCCAGCCCAGAGAAAAGGATCTCTTCTATTAGAAATTATCATTAATAGTAAGATGCCTGTCAGTTGACCTTTCCCAGTGAAAGTATCACTTGTAAAGTCTTTCTCAAAAATCTGACATACATCTCAAATATATAATTTGAATCTCCATTCTGGGGCCAAAACCAATCTTAATCCTTGCTGTAGGAGAGAGAACTCTAGGGATCATTTCTGGTGTAGGCACACAGTTGCCCGGGATATTTGGGATGCCCAGGAGGTGCCTGAGCTGTTTACATGGGCTGGTAAGATATATATATCCATATCCTTCTGATCTGGCAGATGGAAACCAGGTGGAATATCCAAGGGCATCTAATAAAAGCAGAAGCTTGCTGATTTTGGTGAGATGAGGGAAGTGAGGAGGAAGACATTGGTGTCAGACAGACGTGCTGAAATCTTGTCAGTAGCCAGCTCTTATCACTGCCTCTGTATCATATAAACAGTTGACAGAACATATTGACACTTTCCAGTGTAAAAATTGTCTCAGTGTTACTGTTTCCCAACAGTTTAAAGTGTTGACACCCTAAACGATAAATCCCAAAGAGAGGGAGAGAGAGAGAGAGAGAACGAGGAGGCTGTGAAGGAAGGGGAGAGTGCAAAATGAATATGGGAATGAGGATTTGTGGGTACAGCCTTTGGCACATCTGGGCACGATAAATAATCCCATCAGAATGAACTGTGGATAGCAGAGGACAGGGACAGGGCTGGAAAGGTGTCTCTCTGAGCCCAGAGGCTCTGGAGAATGTGTTGATGCATGGATCACAGCAGGACTGATGATATGTGATGGCCCTGAGGAAAATCCATTCCGGAGATGGTGGGAATAGAGGCTGGAGGAGAGGGGTCTGCACTGGAGGTACTTCCAATGCTGAGCAGCACCAAAGCCTGTTCTGTGGCCCCAAAGCCAGCTGGCACCTTTTGGACACAACCTTGTTGTTAAACACTCCCTGACTCTAAACAAGAAAAAATACATTCAGGATTCCTATTGGGAACATTTCTGGCTAGGGCTGGTTCCTGTGTCCAGGCAGCACTGGAACAATGCTAACTGACTGGTGACAACACCAAGAGGGACTGTTTCAGTGACAGCCTTGTGCCAAGCCTCAGATCTCTGCTGTGGCATACTTGATTTTAGTAAATGATGTTTGTATTATCCGTTTCCAACTGCTTTTCCCAATGGCCACTTTGGACGTAGCCCTGTTCTGGGTGCCAGGCAAGTCCAGCTATAGAAATAGGAGCTGCTCTGTGCTGATTGCCCTGGAGGCTGCAGAAAAATCCTCACATTGTGTATCCCCTTCCTACCCACACATGCTTGAACCACAGCTTAATTCCTGCCTGAAGCACTGGACAGGTTTCAGGTCTTTGCAGACCCAGAAGTCTCCTGAACACAGTGGAAGCCAGAACTGCAGCATCTGAAAATGGAAACAATAAGCACCATTAGGACCTACTTGTAACCTTCAAAGAGAGGATGCCAATCTGTACTTTGGAATGTCAGGATTTCAGACAGAGAAGCCAAACTGTTAACTATCCCAGACTATAATTCATCATTTTTCATAACATTGATCTTTGCAGCATTTAGTGGAGAAGTTTTATTTCAAAGAGGATTTTAATACTATCAAATATATTCTTTTTTTGATTCACAACGAAACAAAGCCTGATTAGGTAAGATGATGTCAGATATTTGGACCCAAAAAGATCTGTGACTTTTAGAAGAGTCTGGTTTCCAAGATTCAAATCAATCTATCAGTAAATTTACCCAAAATGGTTGGTCTATGACAGTCCTGGAGAAATGTCTAGGCAGGAATTCAAACTAGCTTTCATCAAAACGTTCCCAGACTCCTGGACCAACATTAATCTGAACTAAACAATCCTTACAAATGGTTTGATTGTGATCAAATGACAAATGAAGTCAGAATATCTGAGTATTTCTGAACGCTTCTGCTCCTGATTAGTAAATCCACTCACGTCCTTCCCAGGTCACTCATTTCATTCTATGCATTTTCTGGACAGAAAAAGAAAAGTGTTGCCTTCCCACCACTTTGTTTTACTTCTCCCTGGCTTCCTAAATTCCTTTTTCTCTGATAACTTTCTGGATTTTTTTTAACCCCTTTGTGTATCCTCAAATCTATTGTCACCTGAATTCTTTGGTTGTTTAGGAAGAACCCATAGCGAAATTTTAATTCCTTTAAGCTCAAGTTGATATGAATTTTCAGCATACAGAAGCCCTCTGCATAGTTCCAGATAAAGAATAGTCCTGCTGGGTCATTTTCTGGTATTATTAGAACTAGAAACAAGCACATAAGGATGTCTTCTACAACTCATCCCATACTTCATTAATTAAAACTGAATCCAAAATATGTCAAGAGTATTATTTCTTAAACGAGGGTAATTTCTGTTCCTCTATAAGTTATGGTCAGAGGCAGCAATTGCAGATAAAGGCAGCCCCGAACAGGTATGACATGAACACAGGGATGTGATTGCAAAGCTCGAGGCCAAGGTAAGAACATCACCTTAGGAAGACTGGAGGGAGTATGTGGGCTTAAAAAACAGATCAGGAAAATAGTTGGACACTTTCCCTCTGCAGTGAGCCCAGCTGGGTCAGATAAGGGATTTACAGCCTCTCAGCTAATTGAACTTGATCTTGTTTTGTCCTGAGGAGGACAGATTCCTTATATAAGCAGCAACCCTCGAAGTGATTGGGATGTCTGTAGGGGCATATAATTTGTAAAAGCCAGGCCAAACTTTCTCTTCTTGCCTCAAGTTACGTGGGTACCTACAAAAGGTACAGAGATTATGTGTGTCTGACTTTTTCTCAAGGTACCTTTGAAATTTCTTGCCTTTTTTCAGACCTGAAGAATAGTTTAAGTATCTGCAAGTTTCTCAGATTTACTTCTGATAATGAATAGAAATCCCAGTCTTCCTCTACCATTTTCATCTTTTATTTCCACTAATAAATAATTAATGGAATGATGCTTTAAAAAATACTCAAAAACCAAAAACAAACTACAAAAAGCTCCAATGCATTTTATCTTTTATCTATTTCAGAACAAACTTTTGTCCCCATAATGTGCCATAATTCCCTCTGGAGCTGTACTTTAATTCTTGTTACCCTTGTTCTCCTTTTATATGCTGAGGTTTGTGTTAGATTGCAGACCTACAGTAAAACTAGTTTTTGAAATCTCAGCCAAAGGTCTTCTAACTGGTATTCACATAATGGTGTATCTGAGACACAATCCAAGGCAGAAGCATCTCTGAAAGGAGAAAGCGGATGAAACCTGACTAGTGCTCAAAAAAACCCCCATGTAATTGCTGATGGGATTGCTGCACCAATGAAGAAGTGCTTGAACTTAGTTCAATAAGCTGAAGAGAAATATCTGAATTTCAGAAAATCACATATTTTGAACAAAACCCAGAAACAAAAGCTGATGAAAATGTAGTGGTTCAGTATCTCCTATTTTCCAGAACCTTTGATTTGAGGGAGATGTCAGTATTGTGTCTGAATGAGAATATCAAAGGGGAGGGCTGAGGATTTGTCCGTGATCGTATCTCCAAGTATCTTAAGGGTTCTGTAGTCATGAAGCTCACTTTGTTCTGCTGCAATGTTCCCTTACATAGATCAATAATTGCTGCCCTTTAGCAGTTTTGTCCCCACTTCTCTTTTTGCTTCATTTCTGTAGCAAAACTGAAGTCCTGCAAGCATTTAAGGTTTACATGAGAGCTTATTCTCTTAATAAGTTGTACAAATTGTAACCTGAGCAACAAATTCGCATCCCGTATTTTTCCATGGAAATTGGCATTACATTACCTGCGCTCATCCCTCCTGGTATCAAAACCAACTCAAGCCACCACACTTCCATTTTGCTGCACTGACTTTAGAGGGCATTCAAGCAGACTTGGAAAAATGTTCAAATTTCACTAGTTGTCTTCTTATTCATAACACATTTCTATTCGCTATTTTAATGCATAAGAATCTTGAAGAATAGCTAAGTAGATCAGATCACTAATTCCTGTGAGCTAAGGAAATTAATTATTTTCTCATGTATTTTCTAATTTGACCTCCTTGTTGGCCTACATAAAATTTTTCCCTGATTCTTTTCTAGTCAACAAGGTCAGGGATAACTGAAGCTAATAAAAAAGGGAAGCAAACAATAGTGCAACAATAATAGTTAGAAAGATTAATGCTAGTGCTTGAGTGCTCCCAGCAAGATTAATTTTCCTGAAAACATTAATTATTCCTTTTCCTAGATCCGGCGCAAGTTGAGTAAATGCTGTGCTGATCAACCTTGAAGGTTACAGAGGTTGCTGGAGCTCTCTGCTAAGCTTGTGTGTGTCTGAGACTGTGAGAAGATCACACACGGCCTGAAGTCTCCTCACTAGAGCCTCTTGCTGTTGTGGTTTCTGGGATTAAACAAACACAGAATCCTTAATGTTGTAAAAGACATCTTAGATTGAGCTCACAACCCTTTGGATAGTGTCCACTGCTCCCCATGGATTTGTTCTTCCTCAAAAGGTGGATTTCTCTCATCTGATGTTGGATAACTACCACAGAGCTGCCTATACTTGAGATTTAGATTGGATATTGGGAGGAAATTCTTTGCTGTGTTAGTAGTGGGGCCTTGGCAAAGGTTGCCCAGAGAAGCTGTGGCTGCCCCTGGATCCCTGGAAGTGTCCAAGGCCAGACTGGATGGGGCTTGGAGCAACCTGGGATAGTGGAAGGTGTCCCTGCCCACGGCAGGGGGTTGGAATGAGATGATCTTCAAGGTCCCTTCCAAACCCAAACCATTCTGTGATTACATAATCCTATGAACTCTCCTGGTACCCTCTTTCCAGGCACTAAGCAGTGTGTCCTTTTGGAATGCTGTCTGTCTGACCTGCCTTAGAAGGAGCCGCATGGCCACAGGTCTCTGCTTGCAAAGACAGGCTGCAGTGGCTGCCTCAGACGAAGAGAAATCTGCCCCAAGCCAGGGAATTTTGGCAGTGTGCAGGACCAGAAGGGTGGGCAGCAGAGTTCTCACAGGCTGGCAGAGCCAGCTCATGCTGTCAGCAGGGTAATTCTGCACAGAGAGCAGAGGAACAGCCCAGGCAGACACGGATCTGCTTCAGCCAGGCCACACCCTGCTGCATAACCTGCAAACTTCATGGCTCAGAGACACTTTGAGCACCTCTTCACTCTGCTGCAGGTTGCCTGGTGTCCATATAGACATGGTATACCAGTACTTGGAACACTGTCACTGGATGTAAACACCCTCTTATTTTGCCATTGCTATCAGCTTTGGTGATTTTATGACAAACTTTCTGATATTTACTGTTTCCCTTTGGTTTTCGTGAAGTCCTGCTACATAAATGACAGAACTTTCATTTTGAGATAAAATGCAGTCTTCTGACCTGGGGAAGTATTTAAAAATTGAGTTCCACAGAGCATCAATCAAGCTAAAACAAAGAAACAGAGAAGCCACAAAACCCAAAGCCCCTTGTATTATTTCAAATAAGAAATGTGATTCTTGTCTTTTAGTGTGAACTGGATCATGACACTGTTTCTCCCTCAGCAGTCTTGGTTTTTGCCAGTGATAAGCTGCTCTTTTGATCTCTATTTTTTTCTCTAGCAATCATAGTAAAAAGAAAAAAAAAAAAGCCACCACTTTTCCTTCAGTGACAGATGACAAATCATGATGTAGCTTTTCTTTCCAAGGTTAAATTTATCAATTCCTCCCTTTGTGGATTCACCAGAGATGGACCTGGCTGCCCTTCACTTCCCTGAGCTGCTTTTCTCCATGGCCCTTCCCTATTTATCCCTCCTGCCCTTCTGTCCTCTGATGGTTCCAAGAGATGTTTCTGGCAGTTGCAGGAGGTTTGCTGCCCTGCAGTAAGCAGGGACAGGATGAAAATAAAAAGACCATCTGCTTTCAGTAGCTTTGGTCACTTCAGCATTGGTAAGCATCCCTCCCTCCTGGTTCATTGGAAAAGGAAAGCGTGGGAGCTGGAATGGGTGGGAGATGCTATTTCTGCCACACTTGGGTTCTGAATGTGTGATCACCTAGCAGGACATATGGCAGTTACTTCCTGCAGCTCATAATATCTCACACGAATCATTTCTCATCTAGAACTTCTGATCTTTTGACTCTTTCCATCAAGGGAAATGAAGGAGAAGATCACTTAGCAGCTGCTGTCTTCAATCTCTATTCAAATGCTGATTGTAACTAAATAAGTTTGCCTTGTCAAAATGCTTTTGAGCATGGAAGAATCTGCTGCCAATATTTTCTGGGCAGCATCTGAGCCTTGCTCTACCTGTACTGGGGATTTCAGACTTCTGTCAGGGTAACCTGAACAAAGGGAGCACCACTTGGTAGAAAAACTTCTAAACTTCATCGGCATTATTTTTTAACTTTAGTGATATTATTTGTCCTTCCTTCCTTCCTTCCTTCCTTCCTTCCTTCCTTCCTTCCTTCCTTCCTTCCTTCCTTCCTTCCTTCCGAAATCTACCTGTTTTCAATATGAAGCCTGAAATTTCATAATTTCATACAGGTATCATGTCTCTTCCTTCTGTAATATCCCAAATTTAAAGGACTTTAAAACTGATGGAAAGGACCAAGGCTTTACTCCACGTGACACCTTTTGAAATGTTAATTTGAAAGGGACAAAAACTCTCAATTAGAAAAAAAAAGCCAAGCCCTTTGGGTATGATCTCCTAATTAAAGTTTGCTCTGATGACATTGTTTTGCATATTTTGTGATTGGATCTGATGCTGATAGATTTGGGATAGGGTGGAGTTTCTGATGAATAGGGCAGAAGTGAAATTATTTCCTTCCTGCATTTGCAATTTAAATAAATCTCAGCAGATTTAATTGCTTGTGGTACAAATACATTTTTTTCTAAGTCGTAACTGGTTTTGTGAAGGTTTATTTCCACCTCAGCTGCACATTTTCTCCAGTAGATGTGTCTCTATGAGAAAAAATTATTTGCAAACCTCATTGTTTATACCAATGAAATGATAAAAATAGATCTTTTCTCTAATTCTTTTTTTATCTTTGGAAACTTTGAAACTTTTATTCACATGTTTTAGTGTTGTCTCACCCGTTAAATGGATTCCTATAAGAAGCTTGGAGCATTCCCATCTGAGGCCCTCTAATTGATGATTTAGCAGAGATAAAAATACATTGGGTAATGAACCAATGTCCCATTAGTGACTAGCCAAGGTCAGCAGCTCCCATAAACAGTTTAATATTGTTAAAAGAAATAGGGGTGCTGCTGTAACATGACCAATTGGTAGGTGCTTTAGAGCACAACAGAGCATGTTTACATTAATGGAAAGAGAACCAGGCTGTGAGCATTGTAAGCTGACTGGAGGCAAAAATAACTGCAAAAATAAAAAGCTAAAAGATTTTTACAGGATCAACAAATAATCAACAAATAATTCCTTTATTTTTCAGGTGGGCACTGAAGTTTTTTGCATGTCTTCCCAGTGCCTGTATTCAAGGTCCTTTAAAGACCTTCTCTGCTGCCCTCCTGTACTCCTCTCACTGTTTCTCCAAGTACCTCAACACACATCTACAACTTTTCATGTCTGGAATTTCTCCTCTGAGGCTTTTGGAACACCCCTCCTCCATCTCTGCCTCATTGACTTACACTGGCTCATCAAACATCCACTGAGAACAAGTATCTGTTTCCTTGTCTAAATCACCTCATTGTTTCCTTCCTCTCAATGATGGTTTATCTCTGTATTTGACTAATTATGTGTTTGGTTTTTGAGGTACAGTTCTTCTGCAGGATGCCACATAAAAAGAAGCTTTTCAGTAGGTTTACAGGTGGAAAAAGGATGGTAAAAACTTCAGTTTTTGTCGCTGCAGAATTCCAGCTGCATTTCTGTGGAGCAAGTATGCAGTTTTTCATCCAGTAGAAACTGGAGAAGAGGAGAACATAGTCTGGAAATGTTTTTTGGGAATTTTGCATGTTTCATCTCACCAGATGTAGACACCCACACTTGTGACAAGTGCTGTCACCCTGGCTGCCTCTGTATTGAGACATTTTTAGAGCAATATCCTTCCCATTCTAAAGCAAAACCAGTCAGATTAAGTTTCCTAAAAGTAGTTTTCCTTCCATTTAATGATAAGAAAAGACCTAAGTGTTGACTTACTCCAATTTGCACATCTGCCCTGTAGAACTCCCAGTGTCTTACCTGGTGTCTGAAGACGGTAACTTTTTGTGAACTTTCTTCTTTCCAGAGGGAAAGAAATATCATTAAAGAGGAACAGAAATAAATAGAAGGAACAGCTGTACCAAGGGGTTATTAAAATGAAAGCTGAGAAGCATCTGGGAGACTCAGAGGTTGGACACACTGAATCAGGCACAAGGGCAGTGACACCTTCACTGCAAAAGCTTTGTTTGCACAGCACATCAAGGGTAGTATCTGCCTGAGTCCCACATGGGAGACACTCTGGACTGTGAATTTTGGCTCCTTGTTTTCATTCCTGAGAGAAAATGAGGAAAAAAAAGATTCTACAAGGCTTCATAAAGAAAAGCAAGAAGCCTGTGTGGCCTGATTCATATTTTTAATACAAAGCATTCATTCTATTGCAGAACTCCTGATTAATTACATGTTTTCATCTAACTGGCAACAAAATCTTCATGCTGGGATGAAAAATAGAATGAAGAATCTTATTGGTAAAGCTGTGGACAAATACAGCACTTGCAGTTAAAGTCAAATCTGCATTCCATCAAGTTCAGTGAAAGAAAAAAATAACCTTTAAAGAAAACCCTTCAAGACTTTATTAGGCCTTAGTCTTTCCACCCTCTGTTTAATTATGTTGCCCTCTGCTTAATTATGCCCTGAAAGTGTTATAATGCTTAGAAAATTCTTTGGCCTTCAAAACAAGTCTGCCCATATTAAATTCTGCTTTTTTATGTCTTCCTCAGATATAATTCTGAAACAGGGCATAAAAGCTGCAGCCACAGATTCTCCTGGAGGATTTTACAGAACATTGTGAAAGAACACTTGGTTTCGTCTTTATTGCACCACACATGAGTGCCTCCATCTCGTTAATGCAGGAAATGTGTTATCTGAGGGAGAGGAGCTCGGAAGCTTGGAACATCAGTGCTGTGCTTTAGAGACACCCCCCTCTCCCTTTTTTTTTCCTTGTTTTATCTATTGGATGGCAAGGCAAATTAAATGTCTCATCATGATGAAATAACAGATTCTCCAAATGTGTCCATTTGGCAAGAAAACTGTGTATTTTTGTCAGTGCACTAGCCTCAGTCCCACAAGGGAACTGACTGGTATCCAAGCTGTAATAAAGGAAGTGACAAGCTGGGTTAGTTGTTGCTGGGCTCTTCTTTTTGTGCTGAAGGAATTTATTTGCTTGCTTTCACAGGAGCTCTTTCCCTGAAAACTTTTCCATCTAGAAGTCTGCTCCATCCACAGCAATGTTAGCTGTGGAAGGAGGCAAAGGAACATTTGTGCTGCTTCCTACCCCTTCTGCAAAACTGCTCTTATTTGAGTCAGTGCTTTTCCCTTATTCTGTTTTCAGACTCCCTCACAGCTGAGCATTCTGCAACATCTAATCAGTGATTTTCTAACACTGTTACTAATTGCTTGTGCCCATGCCAATACTTCAATGCCTGGTAAACTCTTGAATCTGAAAACTTGTGAAATCCCAGAGTGAGCTCCTAATTACACATCCACACACTCCCTTCATCCCTTTCTTTCCTCCAGCATCACACTTTCCACTCCCCTGTTTCAGACTGCCTCTTAAAACAGGAGTACCAAGCCTGCCAGAGTTCAGGAAACGTATGGATGACACTCTCAGGCACATGTGGAAGGTCTTGGGGCCGTCCTGTCAAGGGACAGGAGTTGCACTTTGATTATCCTAGTGGGGCCCTTCCAACTCAGGATATTCTATGTTTCTATGCTTCAGTTTTTCTATATTTATAAAGGCCATTCACTGAAGTTTCCTGCTAAGTTTTTTCTTCCAGCTGGGGACATCTACTTTTCTGATAGTTCTAAGCTGAGGAACTGACATAAAAGCCATTATTTCATCCTTTACTCTCTCTTCCACATTCTAGACATTATTTTTTAACAGCAGCCATGTCATATCTTGGTTGGAAAAGACCATCAGCCTGTGTCTCAAGGCCTATGGCCCCATTAAACCCCATCTCCACCAGGATCCTGCAGCACCAGTGAGCACAACCAGAGGTTTAACAGACCTGATTTCAACTGGCTGCTGTATCCTGCAGGGACAGGGGTATCAAATCTGAACATCCTGCTCTTTATCACTGAGATAATCAGGCCAGGCCTGCCCCATGGGTGTGCAGAAACTTGAGCAGCTCTGCAGATGGAAATGCTCTGTACTGGCTGAATGCTCAGATCTTCAACAGCTTTGGCACCTCTGCACCTTGCTCCAAACATGGTGTAACTCAGCCCTTAATGAGAGGAAAGGAACATATTTGAAGGACTAAAGAGGAATCTTAACTAAGTTTTTCAACCCTGCTTCTCTGACATAGGCACCTGTAAGTTCTCGAGGATAAATATCACACTGTGGACATCATAAAGACCCAGTATGGTTAGCTCTGACTGGACTAAGAGAGAGGCAGGTTTGTTTTGAAATTTACAAAACCAAAGTATATCTGCTCTGGACCACAGACTCCCATTTCCCCCACCTCTGGAGAGGAGAGCAGTGCATTCAGGGTCTCCGTGATCAGACCTGTCATTTGGAGAGACAGGAATGGGCTTGAACAAGGCATCATTCACAAAGGCACCCGGAAAAGTCTGGGAAATGAGATCAAAGCAAGGATTGACCTTTGGTAAAAAAGAAAAATATTCTAATGTGCCCCTTTTCTTCTCAAAGTGCACTTTTCTCTCTCTTAAGTGCATCTGAAGATTATGAAGTAGCAAAACAGATCCTGGAATAACTGACATCCTTATCCTTAACACCCTTGTACTATGTCAAATTCATCTGCACCAGTTTTTTTCCTCTGGTATGTAATAAATTATTTAAATAAAAAATGTTAAATAAGCTGGGTTTTTTTCCTGCCTTTATGAAAAAAGTATCCAGAAAATCTGCAAAGAGCAATGAATGGCTTTAGTTTTCCTCATTGCACTTTTTATGTTCTCTTGGATATATCCACTCCTGGCTTCCCTCAAAATTTTCAATACAGTCTCACAATTACATTTTCAAATTAAAAAAAAAATGTACTTTTATTTTCAATTCCAGTGTGCCTCATTATATCGAAAGTAACAAAGAAATAGAGGTGAGAAGGATGGATGATGGCAGGAAGCTCAAAGTATCATTTGGTGAAAATTTAGCTGCATCCACAGGTACTTAGGCAAGGATATACCTTGAAAAGGTGTATGTACTGACTCCTTTTTGCATTATAAAGTGCTGAATTCTGTTTTCTGGTTTATCAATTTAAAATCAACACGTTGGATGGATATAGTTTAGAGCATAGGTTAGACTCCTCCTACTTTTTATATGAAATATACGTTGTGTCTCTGTCCTGAAACCCAAAGTTATCAGACCTGATTTCACTCAGATTAACTTGTTAAAGCAACTTTTGTTGTTCACTTCTCCTTAGATAACATCCAGTTTCATTTGATATGTATCTAATTAATGTCTATAAAGTTACTTGAGTTCTGTTCTTCAAAAGATTTTAATTTAGATAAATTTGTTTCAATAGAATTGCATATTAATAGCTGGTGTGGACACTTTGTTTTGTCCACAGGCAAGGAGAAAAGGTCCATCTCATGGGAAAACTTTTAATAAATATGAAAAAAAACCAACTGGAAAACATTTAGGATATGGTATTTCACTAAGAAATATCACTAAGTGTTTGGCTATTTAAACCAGACCATCCCCATTTATTATAAGTCCATTAGATTCTTTAATGTCTTTATTAGATCAGTCTTATAATATTTATGCCAAATCTCATTTTTTAGAAAAGGACATAAATCTTCAGAAGCTACCGAAGCTTGCTGAATGGAGTTAAATTTTCAACTTGTTTTAATCAAATCTAATAGAAGTCCTTGCTTTTCTGTCCTCTAAAAGGGTAGTAAAGATGTCGGGAGCATTGGTGCATGTGAAATTTTTACTAGTTTATAATGTATTTCCTTATTTATTGTGATGCAAACTTTTTAATTTTGGGAGAACTATCATCTTTTATGTTCCTATTGACCATCATTTTTTCAAAACTTGGCCTTATAAATCCTGGTGAAGCTTTTATATAAATCTATTTAGAAATTTTAATGACATATATGGCTGCAATGATGAAAAAAGCATTCCCTGCATTCAATATTACTGAACACAAGGGTGCAACCATTAATCCATTCCCTTGAGCTGTCTTCTGCAATGCTTTTTTGAAAGGGGAGGAATAAAGTTATTTCTTTAACAAGGTACTGTTGACAGCCAGAATGAATCACAGCTACAGTCAGGTACGGTGACTCCAGAACCCTCCTCTTCCTCCCAATGCTTTTGTCTTCCATCTTACCTTGACTCACAGGCCATTTGCCATGGACTTATCTGCATTTTGGGGTTAAATAACATAAATCAATGTAAAAACAATCCCAACCTGAATTATGGAGGTGGCAGTACTCAAACTCCAACTGTGTATATATGTCTAAACTCCATCCTTTCCCATCTGTACTGGGCACTGACTTTACTCAAATGTTGGCCCAACAGAGTATTAAACATTCTAACTGTCCTGACTTCAGCTTGTTAAGGTTCTTAATTACTGGCAACTATTTTTACTCATAAGGAAGTAAAATAACTTTTTTATGACATTGACTCAAACTGGAAAAAAGTGTTTAAAAGTATTTAGTTAGTTAAAAAGCGGAAATTTTTGAATGAGATATAAAAAAATAATTTAAGAAGATGAGGGTGGGTTTTGGTTGTATTTGGGGGGAGGGGGCAGCTTTTAGCTTTTTGTTTGTTCGAGGTTGTTTTGTTTTGTTTTTAAAAGAAAACACTATGGCAAAGCAACGGCTCCCTTGGTCACTGCTTTTCTCCTTCCAAGAGCCAAACTTGTACTCTCCACATGCTGAGCTTTCATTCCATACTCAAGACCAGAAGATATATTGGAATAAAACATAAGATAAATTTATTCCCTATGGACAAGATCCTGATCCTTTACTTCTGCAGAGCCCTCCATCATCTTCTACTCAAAACCACGGAATTTTTGTTGCCACACAATTTTATTGTACAAAAGTATGTTTATAAACGCACAAAGAAGATGTTAAATACTGATGAATGTAACATTTTTCTCAAAGAGTTTTTTTTTTAGGTGTATCTAAGAAATTTGGAATTACAAGTCTCACTTTTTCTTGTTTAAACTTGTTTTTCCTGTTCATGTTCCACCCTGTGTATCTTTGCAGGAGATTTCCATAAGTCTAAGTATACTTCAGAAATGACAGACCCAACATAAATTATCCTGTGATGACAGAGAAAATTTGATTTTGCCACACCAGGGATGCCAAGTGATGTTGTTTCTTAATTTCTTCTATAGATGAAGTGACATGAAATTAAATGGTGGCTACAAGGGAAGGGAGTGGAGGAAAACTGTGTGGAGGAAACATTTTGGAGAAGTCAGGTAGGAGGATGAGTGACATCTGTGTCAGGTGGAGGAGATAAGATGGAAGAGAAAGACTAAGCATGTCTAGATTTCTGATGGCGGCTGAATCTTACAGCTCAGGAGTCTTTCAGCAAGACTTTTTGTGGTAAAGCAACCATAGTCCAATTAAATGGGTATTTTTTTCTTGAGCATTCATTCCAGCACAGATCATTGTGAGCTCCAATTAATAAGTAAACAGTATGTTCCTCCTACTCCCCCCTGGCTTATGGGAAAAGGAGCACAGCAGAAGGCATTTTTCCTAATCTAAAACTTATGTTGCCATGTTAACTATGTTTAAGCATTGAATATTGATTGAAGAGAGTTTTGAGTTAAGAGCAAGAAGTGTATAATGGTGTGTTTAAAGAAAAGGCAGGTTTCATGAGCACATTTCAAGTATGACTTTCTACTGCGAAAATGTTGCAAGGTATTTAAATAATGAAACTGGAGCAAGAATTGCAAGTTTATTTTCTCACATTCTCCCCATGTCCCAAGGCAATGCAGATGTCACATCTTCACTGTTTCCCTACTCCCTAAAAATTACATCAACATTAAAAGGCAAATGTCTACTTAATATTTATACAAAGAAAGACACTGATGGGGTAACATTTCATCTGAAATGCTTTCTCGTTAGAGAAATTGCATTAGGAACATAACGCCTTGCAAGTCTATTTAGGCCAGAAGTCTAATCAAATTAACACCACTTCAGTGCTAATGAAGACTGGTAGTCATTCACCTTAATTAACCATTCTGAATAAATATATTTTTAGCACTGTGCCATTTAGGTAGCTCAGCTCTACGATCCTGTCCAACTTCTCGTGACCTCAGTGAAGTTACACAGGCAGAAGGAGCATCAGCAGAGAAAGAAGTTTTGATGTCCCCCTTTCACTCCTTACAAAAACCAGGTCATGTCCTTGGTGAGTGTACTCCCAATATAAAATGCAGATGATCCCAGATATTAGCTGCTATATTTGAGACACTGAATGGGACCTGCACGTTGGGGTCTGCACATTCCCAGTGGGATCTGTAGCTGCCGGGAACTGCAAATCCAATTGTACAACAGCAAGAGAGAGCTGGGGAGTGTGCACAGGGATTGGGCTCACCTACCAGTCTCTCTTTGATTTTGAATTTTCCATTGGAAAAGGGAGGTTTGCTCTATGTTATAAATCTGTAAATGGACACCCTCTATAAAAATAAATGTTATGCATATGTTTGTGGATATTATTTTACAGCAAGCATGCCCCAGAATCGTTGTTATAAGAATGCTTGAAAATTCATAATGTCTTAATCTTGGTGGCATTTAGATTTTGTTTGTTTGGGTTTTTTTGGGGTTTGTTTGTTTTGGTTTTTTTTTGTCATAGATTCACAGAGTGGTTTGTGTTGGATGGGACCTCAAAGACCATCTGGTTCCAACCACTCTGCCATGGGCAGGGAACCTTCCACTAGAGGACAAGACATACTACCACTGCCTTTTGAATAAAGCAGAAACCATGCAGGTTCATTGCAATCAATTACAGGAGCATTTCAGTTTACTTAACAACTGCGAGTTCCATTATAGCTGCAGAATTCAATCCATACAATTAAGATGAAATGAGGTGTTTAGTACTTGCTCAGATTCAAATTCAAATAAATCCCTTTAGCTTTACTAAGAACTTGACAGGCATTACATGGAGAAAATAGGCTTGAAACAGTTGGGGAAAGGTTTGTTTCACTTCCATGACTTTTCCTTTATCTGCTCACAATTTTTTAGACAGGAAGAAGACAGGCTGGGGATCTTCCTGTTTACATGTTCCAGAGGGAAACCCTTTCAAGCTTTCAAGCTGTTATCTAAAGCAAAGGCTCTGGTGAATGTGGATTTTTTTTTTTCCAGATAGGGATTTTGCATTATTATGAATTAATGTCATAGATCCAGTCTCTCATTCCTCCTTCTTTATAGGGAATATTCATTCTTTTGGAAGAAAAATCTTTCAGCATTTTTAACTCACATGATGATTCTATAAATCCCTCTTTCACTGTCCTGTATCATTCTGTGCAGATGCAGTGACAATCTTTGATGTATAGATATTGTCAGATATATGGTCAAGATTTGCTAAAATAAAAGAAAAAAATAACATTATTTAATGATTTGGGTTCAGAAAAGGAGAAATCTCCTTTATAATTTTTCTCTGGCAGTAAAACAAATTATGATTTTCCCTACCACAAACAAATCTTCCCATGGCAGTCTTTTGCAGCGATTGCAAGATATATGGATTCAGATTGCAGGTCCAACATGAATTTAGACACTAAAAATGACTCTTAAGGAAAAAGAAATGCTTGAGGAATGGGATAGAGATGGTAGAGGTGCTGTCATTTCTGTGGAGAATCTCAGAGTTTTTGACAATAATATCTCTATTCTTTCCACCCACAATGATGAAGCAGCAGAGGAAATGGAGGAACCTCTCCTGTCAGACTGACTCTCAAATTCAGGAGAAAAGGAAATCAGTATTTCACGACATTAAACTGGGTGCTACTCACTGCTCAGGCAATTGTCCTGACTTGTCCCTACTCTGATGCTGACTCATTCTTGCCCCTTGAGTCCAAGGTTGCACAGATCTCTGGATTATTCAATTCCTTCAGGCATCTCCATGGCTAAAATTTGACCAAAGTTTGCAGATAACTCACTGTTGGAGCTTTTATTCTGTGATCCAGAAAAGAAGTAGTTTTAAGTAATGTCTTATGCCTCTAAAAATTGGGATCCTCAGGTATCTCATTACACTTGTCCCCTGGCTTTTGTTCCCACACATTTGGGAATTGCCACACTGAAACCTGCACAGTCTCCACTACATGTGAGTGTAAAAGGGTAGAAGATGCCAGGTAAAATGCCTATCTTTATCTAGAAATATCTTTCTGCATAATTCCTAACATGCTGTGTGGTTTCCTTATTTTTGCAATTCTATTGTTTTGAGGAGGAAGGTTAACATAAATTTAGTGGTTTCTACAAAGAGCACAGAGCTGAGAATTAGCTAATGTCTGGTTCAAAAGACTGGTGGATTTTTATTTAGTTATAATTTTTGGGTAAAAAGTGAGTCAAAACTTGCAAAGAAAGGAAATACCATTTCTTAGACATTCTTACTGACAGCTGGAAAAATAGACAAGCTTCTGCTTTCACTGGAACTTTAGTTTTAAAGCAGAACCAGAGAGCCTCAAGCTAAGCAGAGTTTGGAAACTGCTCTGGATACAACTTAATTATGTTAGCTGATTAGACAATTTCAAAGAAAAAAGGCAGTTGGTATCTGAGCAGAGCAGGGTACTTAATCAGAACAGAAGTAATAACATTTGTAGCCCCTGTGGTTAGTAGAGATAGAAAGGCAGGTAATTATAGCACAAAAGCTGGTGACTAGCTGGAATGAGATTTGAAGGAAATTATTATGTGTCGGATCGCTGTGCCTCTTTTGATACAATTATTTTTGACATCCAATCGAGTTGTGATTGTGTCTCCAGGCATAGCTTTGAAGATTGTTTCTAAGTTTTTCATAAACAGGACAGAGGAGTTATGCACATAGAAAGTACCTGGAGATGACATGGTGCTCTTCACTGGGTCAGTTGCATTGGCCAATTCCATGATGGTGCACAGCCGCAGCTTGGACTGACCCTTGTCATTTCCATGAGTACCATGATGCCATGAACAAGTTCTTTCTCATTTGGGGATCTGCTTGTTCACAGGGGGTATTCAAGGCCTTACTTCATCATCTCAAAGGTATTTCCAGCCTGGTGGATTTTGTGATTCTGAGATAAACAGTTTGTATTGCATTGCTTTTTTGGAAACCAGTTCTCCAGGAAACATGTCCACATTTGTCTCAAACAAGAAGAACGTTTGATAGATAAATAAGCAATCCTTCCAGCTGGGACTTCATAGCACAGCTACTTTAAAATAGAACTTTCCCGTTATTTTAGTGTGTTCTGGTTACTTCCTATACATGTGGATGGCACAGACAGAATCTGCAATTTTACAAATTTTCTGTGGAGTGTCAAAACTTATAAAGCCTAATTTCCTAAAATTCTGTGCATTGTGCAAATCTCTGCTGTTTAACAAGATTCAAGCATGTCCTCAGCCTTTTCCACTGTCCAAGGTCTTTGCATCAAAACTGTATGAAAAAATTTCATCTTGTACTCTAATCTTCCCTATGAAGTGTCACTGACAGAGTCACTCTCTTAGTGCTTTTTACATGAAAATTCCAGAAGACTGATGTACTTGAGGCTTTTGCTCCTCTGTCAAATTTGTGTGAAACTGGTTCTGAGGATCGATTAAAGTTAAGAGGCTGGAAGAAGCAGCCACACAAACACTGACAGCATGGCTGCCTTTATTTCCTTCCTTTAAGAAAGCAAACTAACAATCAAACCACAAGATTTTATCTCTCCTTCATAAGAGACGCGCCCAACTACAGGGGAGAATGAGACCTTAGTTGGCTGTGCTGGCAACTGAAGGAAAACTTGCTCCAGTTGCCGATGACACAGTGGGATAGACTGTAAAACAGGGATGTCAATAACCTAAAATGCTTGCATGGATTTGCTTTAGAACTTGCTGAGTGGCAGAACTTGGATCTTAATTGAGTGGTCTTTGAGCAAACGTGCAGAAATGGTTAGGACAGGGCAATGATGCTCTCCGAGTTTGAAGGGCAGGTGAGTGGTTTAGCTTGAGCAAGGGAAGGTTTAGATTTGGTATCAGGAAAAACACATTCACCGAAACATTGGAACAGTCTTCCGAGGGAAGTGATGGAGTCACCAGCCCTGGAGGGATTTAAAAGATGTATAGATGTGGCATGGTTTAGTGCTGGCCTTGGCAGTGCTGGGTTAATGGTTGGAAATGATATTACAGAGGAATTTTCCCACCTTAATGACTCTACTCTATAGAAAGGCTGGGTCCTCCAAGTGAAAAAAAGAAAGCAAACCCTTGGTATTTCCAGAGTCTGCGTAATTCAGAAGTCTGTGTAATTCAGAAGTCTGTGCAATTTAGGAAGTGGGAGACTCGTCAGTGGTCCCAGGGACTGATTGAAGCTGAGAATGCAAAGAGAAAAGACTGTTATGATCTCCCTGGAAAGAGGAACCAATTTCACCCTGGAGCCCCAAGATAAAATCTCTCAGATCAATCTGGTCCAAGCTGTGTTTGGTAGAGCAGAACTAGAAAACAACACTGAGAACCTTCTAGTTATTCTCCTGAGCCCATCTGCTTTTGCAGATGTAGAAAATGGAATTCAGCCAAACACTGGCTATTTTTTCACACTGCTGTATCACAAAGGAATCCCATATGGTGCCTTTCACTGTGCTGTGTTATAACATGCTGGAAGAAAACACACAGAAACCCCTTTTTCTTACCCAGAGAACTTGCAGATGAAGAAGAAGGTGGCAAATAGTTAAGGCACGGACGTCTGGGGAAGGTAGAAATGAGAGTATTGGTCTGCAGACAGAAATAAAGTGTACAAAGATATGGGTGTCTGGATGTGGGAAGCTTTATGGGTCTTACAGTGAAAGAAATTAAAGAGATCAATGAAGTAAAGTGAATACTTACAGATCAATTCCTCTGAAAGGAATTGTCACGACCTAGGACATGAGAAATCCAAAAGATATTGTTTAAAAATGTATGGAACAGCTTTTTTTTTTTGCTCCCTATGAGAGAACAGTCAGGTGGAATGTGTTAGTTATGGAGATATTAAGTTCTTTGTTTATAATTTGTTTATATTACAAGCTCCAGGAAGTCTGAGAGATACTCAGATTTATGTATTTATATAGATAGAAAAATACAGTAACAGCAATATGATTTGGAAATCCTACAGAAAAACAAGCACAAAGAGCAAAAGAACACCAACAGATGTAGAAAGAGCACAAAAAAATGTATTACCTCATACTGTTTAAATTCTTCTTAGCACTCTGCATGACACTAAACTCCCTTCTCAAATTTTTCAGGCATTGACACTCTTGAGGCAGAGAAACAACTCACATTTCACAGAAGGAGTTAATTTCCTTTAAGTTATTTTCCAGAAAAACTGGATAATGCATATTTACAGCATTCTGCAGGGTTTTCCTCATGGCCCAAACAGCTTCCTGCTCCTTTAGTACAAAAAGTGAAGGATTCCAATTACTACAGGAAGGAGAAGAGAATGCAAGGGACACAGACCATATCAGAATTTGGCAAAGACCTTTTGTGTAAGGTTGCTTCCAGTCTAACACTTTTGTGAAAGGGAAGGCAGCATATTTCATATTCATATAAAGAATTGCTCTTTCATGAGTGCCATTATCAGAAATCTTTGTGCAGCCACCTAGAAAATTCCTGCAAGGATTTTGAATTCTTCCACTGAGCAGCAAAGCTATTCTGTGACGGGGTAAGGAACCAACAGCATATTATTTAGAGCGAAGGTTTGAAACAGTAGCTGCATCAGCCAGTTTTCAAGTGGTCCCTGGGGGTGAAAAATGTTGTCACAGGCACTCATTGAGTAACAAAATATGAAAATCAGTCTGCATAACTTATGGAGAAGAAAAAGACCCAGCTCATTAAGTGATTCAATGGCAATGACCTGCTCACTCCTGCCCCTTCAATGAGCTGCTGGCTCAATAACTGCAGTCGTGCTCTCCTAAAAAGAGATGTGTCATGAAGGGAGGTGGGCACCAGGGGAAGCAGCTTTGCACTCTCCACACCTCTCTCAGTCCAAACCCCATTACTCCTGTCCTATTTCATCGTCTGCTGGCACTTGTCTGATGTCAGAGCCCTGAGTGCACCCCCTCCTCTCTGGGGGTTTGGGTGCTGGGGGTCAGGGCCCTGAGAGCAGAGGAGGGATGTGGAGATCCCCTCCAGAGAACTTTGTGGGGGACACCAGAAAGGCAGAGCACAGCTGGGAGTTTCTGCTGGACACCTTACAGAGCTTGGCTCCTGCTAGGCAGGACCAGAGGGAGTGGATTTGCCCCTTTTGGGAGGAGCTGAAAACTGATCAGAGCATTCAGCATTCGCAAAAGGAGGAATCCAAAAGCCATTCCAACAAATCATCTACCTGCAGTAGTGGCTGCTGGTACCTTCATTTAAAATCCTCCTGCCTCAGATGCAAGCCCAGCACAGTCACTGCTTCAGACTAACTTAAACTTTTCTGAAATTGGTTAGCTGTAAAGTAATTGTATTTCATGGTACAGAGCAAAGTTGTGATTAAACCATCGTCGGGACCGTAGCATCTTGGAAAGCTCACCTGTCATCCTGCAGAGTGAGATAGTGTCTCATTTTGAATTCCCTCTGCAAAATCGTCTTTGCACATGTATGTAATGAAGTTGGAGGGCGAGAATATGTTGCGAATTTGTGACTGACCTGACAGGTGCCCAGTCAGCTGTGACAAGGAGCTGCAGGGGCAGTTATTGCAATAGGTAATGCCAATATTCACGTTGGAAAAACAGTAGAAAAAGAAAATCAAAAGGGCTAATTACTTCAGTAGGTAAAATCAAGTTATTAAGTACAAACAAGGGACAAAAAACTTTATTTAAATAAATATTTAAATATAAAATTTAAACATATTTTAAATGTAAAAATGGATTTACATGTAAAAAACAGTGAACTTCTTTGGGGCTTGAGTCTCAATGCTGAATCAATTGCTATCATCATATGCTAAGCAATATTAAAGTTACTTGAAAGACAAGATAGATTAAGTCCCCCCCAAAACACAAACCCAAATCACCAATTTGATCCTTTGGGGGGGAAAAGAGTATTACTAATTATTTCATCGCGAGTCACACAGCCTGTATTTCCTCTCTGGATGCAGAATCTCTAGGTGCTGTTTCACCACTGGCAGAAAGGTTTGCAATAACTGAGCAGATCAACACCCACACCAGCCACAGGTACAAGGCAGCCCATTTATCTCATGGCTGATGTGACACCCAGCATGTGACCTGAAGGGTTATCATCCTTTTCTCACTTCTTGGGAATGATCTGGGGGAAAAAACCCTACTTAGAGCAATCTAAGTACCTCATTAGAGTGTATAGAGGCAGAAGAGTTAAACAAGTGGATTTTGCCCATGCTGGTATTTTGAGCAGTGCTCAAAGGGAAGAACACAGGCTGCACAGCTCAACTGGGGCATGGAGTGGTTGGGGCAGCCCCTGCCAGAGTCCTCACTGCACAAACCAGAATTATTTTAGGCAATTCCCAGACAATTCCTGAGATTGGGCTCATTTCAGAAAGACCATCTGGGTGATGTTTCAGATGTTAAGAAAGCTGAGCCGTATGGATGAGGCCAGGACATATCAGTTAGGACCAGAGGAGTCTCCCAACATTGTTTATTTCACAAGTACACCTTAAGTGGGTTTGGAAACAATGATTTTCTAGTTCCATTCTGCCAACCACACTTGCATAAGACAGTATTTTGGCCAAAATTCCGGGTCCTCTTTGCAAAATCCTGACCTAAATTTGTATGGAGTGTTTTTTTAAATATGCCAAGACGTTGTATTAATACATGATTATACAGACTATTAATATAGACTCTATATAGTGTATCCTAATGACTATCAATATTCACTGACCTCAGTGGTAATATCACCTGAGGAAAAGCCAAGGTCATTATTTATTTAGTGACACTATCCCTCTTCTTATTCTTGGATGGGAATGAGTCAGTGAATCCTGTGTCATCTCAGACTGCTACACTTACTCAGCTAATTCAACCAATCACACAGGCTGCTAGTAAAATTTTAATTCTTGAAGGGAGAAATTACATTAGTGGTCCCTGAGGTAAGAAGGATGTGAAAATTGAGAGGTGAAATAACACTTATTCACCAAACTAAAGTCAGGATATGCTTATTTGCCTATGTGCCTCCCTGATTACCAGATTTTAAAACACCAGGTTTGCTAACCTCCAGGAAGAGAAACTCACTGGGTTGAAAGCCAGGCTTAATTTAAAGCATAAATTAAGTATATATAAATTTTATCTCTGTATACGAAATTATGTGCTGAATTTTATAATGAACTCTTATGCTGTACAAGGATTAATTTGAAGTTGCAGAGAAGGAGCCAAGGAGGTGGACTGAAATGGGATTTATTTGAGGTCTACTTCTGGTCAGGCAATGTTTATCTGTATATCTTTTCATGAATGTCCTCATTTTCTCTTTTCTCCTATCTTTGCCCATCATATCTAACTGGTAAGTTAATTTGGGATTCATCTCACCTATCTTGCTGCCTATAATGCTGACATTTATATCTGATCTAACCCCACAGGCTTCCTCTTTAATCAATGGAGAAAGATGGGTTCTTTCAGTCTGCATTTCATTTGAGCTATTTTAGACATCAGCAAAAGCTGATGAGATAAATTCCCTCCTAAATATGCTTATTTCTCTCATTAGAATATGAAGGAATCCTGGGGTAACTGCTGTGGGTGGAAGTGTCCACATTTAATAGAATAAAATGGATGTCTTTGGAGCCAGCACTGTGCAGTATCAGCATGTAGAAAAGGATGATGGAGCACCTTTCCTAGATGGAAAGGCTGAGAGAATTGGGATTGTTCAGCCTGGAGAGGAGATTGCTCCAGGGAGACCTTAGAGCACCTTCCAGTGCCTGATGAGAGGCTACAAGACAGATGGAGAGAGGCTTTTTAAAGGCATGAAGTGGCAGGGCAAGGGGTAATGAATCTCAAGTGTGAAATTCTGTTTCATTGTGTTTATTTTTTTTAAGTCATTCAATGACTTTTTTAAGCCCAGCAAGGGCACTGGATGTGATGCACACCAGTCCTTGCCTGGAAGCTGAAGAGGGAGACTGTTTTAAACACAAGTGTGTGGAACCTGCTGGAAAACCTGTCCCCTTGGCAGTGGTTTGGAGCACAGGTTCTGTGTTCTGCCATCAGCCTCAGTCCCAGGGGTCTCCTTTCTGTGGCACTACTTTTAGGGATGAGGAAAAAACTGAGTGTGAGTGGCATAAATTTAGAACTGTTGTATTTTTCAGTGGTGACTTCCCAGAAAACTGCACTGCAGCACATAGAATGAAGGAATGGGACTGGACCACGAGGTTGTGTGGGCTGTGTAGCTCAGCCTGGGTTTCTGCTCTCCTCCCCCACATCTCTTGCTTCCACTCACATAGACTTTAGAGGGTGGACTGATAGCACAGCTACCTGTGGGATTTGATTTCAGACACATAAAAGGCTTTAGGTGTCTGAATGTGGTGATAGAATCTGTATCTGCAGGCTGCATGTTCCACCTGTGCTCCACAGGCAGAAAGCAGTATTGGTCCATAAACTCAGGATTTTAATGCACTGGTTTCCCTGCTGTGATTTTTAATAGTGCGTTGTTCTGATTTTGGCTTGTCCAGTTACCAGACAGGCCTTGGAAAAGAGGGGGAAGAAAGGCTAAAGATGGTTTCCTTTTAGATATGAGAGAGGCTCCTTCTGTTTGTGGGGAGAACTGCACTTGCGTGATGTTTGTTATGAGGAGAAAGAAGATGTTTCTGTTGTACTGAAGAAGGAAGGGCAGATATCATTTTAGAAATATGGGGTAAAAATTCCTATTCTTAATAATAATGGACATAGACGCAATCTATTAAAATACAAGGTTTGGGAGACTCTAAAGCTCTATTTCTAATTTCTCCATTAGCTGGTAATGAGCAACCACACTTCCACTGCTCTAGTTTTTTTCATTTCAAAATGAATATTATGAAACTTTCTGCATGGAGGCTGCTTAATTAATTGACATTTGTAGAGCGATTTCAGATCTTTGGAAAAAAGGTCTGGAGAAGAGCTAAACCTTATGATAACAAATAGCTTGCAAAACTCAAGATTGTTCCCAAAAAACTCTCTGCTAATGGAATAAAAAAAGGTCACAGTGAATTTGTGTGATCATTGCAACACGTTCTCCCCCGTCCTTTAACACAACCTGTAGTAAAATGGAAAAAAGATGCAAACAAAGCAAAAAAAGGTAGGTTGTGGAGTCTTGGGTGAGGAAGAGAATGAAAAAGCTCTTTTCACAAGGGACTAGGTTTAGAAGAAGTAAAAAAGTCAATTAATGAAGGCAGAAGAGGAAATGAAGAGGTTGTGAACTGAATTCAAGGTGGCCTTGTGGTGGGCCTGTGCTTCCTTGTCTTCACCAAGGAGCCAATGTATGTGCACAGGTACCAGCCAAAGTGTTGGTTCCCAATCATGGGGAACAGAACAGGGGGAGGGAAGCTAAAACTGACTCACTCCTTCCCCACGATCATGTGCCTTTCTATCACAAGGGGAAGCTTCTAAAAACAGGGAGACGAAAACATGCTGAACTGTTACTCCTGATTTGTAAATCATCAATTCACTCTTTCCACATAACAGGGGTGTTTCAGATGTTTTAGGCAGCAGCAAGAGGAAGAGGCTGCAGTGATGATGAAGATGGAGAATGCACCATGTTGATAGTATCTGGTTTGCTTGGCTTGATGAGCCAGATGTTCTGTCTTTGTCTGAGCTGCAACAGCACAGTTTCCTTTTTACCAAATGAGCTGTGATGCCAGATGCAGCTGGTCAGCATGACAGGAAATTTGCTAAATGACTGATGTGATGAATAATCAAGGAAGCTGCTGGATTGTGCTGGAAAGCAGGTGGGAGATGTTTTTCTGTAGTAATGTAGTGCACTCAAATTCTGAAAAACTCTCACCATCCATGAATTGCTAAAACCATCCCAGAGCAGTAAAGAATAGCACTCTGCTACTCATAGGGCAATAGCAGCCCCCTTCCTTCTGAGACCTTGAAGAAGTCTGCACTGCCAGTGGACAACATTTTTTTTCCTGGAGCTCCTGGATTTACACCAGGCAGCACTGTGACATGAAGGCATTCAGAAAACTGAGTGTGGAAACCCTTCTATCCTCCAAATCTGCTCATCTGATGAACTGCTGTCTTTTAAAAGCCTTATCTAACCCTATTGTGGGGAAAAATAGGCAGAACTAGACTAGAAGGAAATTTGAAATTTACTGGGAAGGTGTGAAGCATGTTTTCCTCCTGCAGCAGGGACAACTGTTGTTGCTCAGTACCGAAGAGTAATCCTTTTCCTCCCACTCTCTAGGAAAGCAGGATCAGGAACAATGAACACACTTTGCATCTCTGCCAGGGATGAGGAAACAAAAGACAATAACAATAAATCCCTCCAGCAGTGCAGCTTCTTGTCTCTGTTATTCAAGGCTGTGGTATCAGATGAGATGTCACTTAGCTTCCTTTTGAGATTAAAGACAGCCTTGGGACACACATTCCTTCAGTTGCCCCACTGCTTTAAGGGTTAATGATTACTGGAACCCTTTCTTGGCTCCATGGCAGTGCAGACTATTGTGATGTGCTGTTCATAGCTCCCAACACTCTTTTCTCCTGCAGCTGTGAAATCCAGAACCCTTTCTCACACTGGCTTTCACGTCAGTCAGTCTTGACTCCAGTCTCTCAGAGTTTCTTTGTATTTCTGTATTCCATTTCTCTCCACTGCCATCTTTCTGCTGAGGTTTTGTTCTCCTTGCAGAACTGCAGCCATTTCTCCTGACAGACCACAGAATCACAGAATATGCTGAGTTGGAAGGGACCCACAAGGATCATTGAGTCCAACTCCTGGCCCTGCACAGGAACATCCCCAAGGGTCCCACTATCTGCCTGAGAGCGATGTCCAAACGCTTCTTCAACTCTGTCAGGCTGGTGTTGTGACAACTTCCCCGGGGAGCCTGTTCCAGTGCCCAACCACCCTCTGGGGGTAGAAGCTTTCCCTAACAGCCAACCTAAACACACAACATCAGGCCATCCTTTTGAGTCTCATCACCAGTCACCACAGAGAGTTGATCTGAGCCTGCCCCTCTGATTCTCCTTCCCAGAACACTGTAACTGCAGTGAGGTCTCCCCTCAGTCCCCTCTTTTCCAGGCTCAGCAGACCAGGTGACCTCAGCTGCTCCCCACACAGCTTCCCCTTAAGGTCCTTCGCCATCTTCATTGCCCTCCTGTGGAGGCTCTCTAACAGCTTAATATTTTTTTGTATTGTGGTGCCCAGAACTGCTCACATTGTGGCATTGACTTGTTTGTGTTGCCCTTGTTCCTGTTTTCATCTTTCTGTTTCTTTCTATATTAATTAGATCAGAAGTTCCTTGCAGTAAGGACTTTCTTTTCATCTGTGCTTAGCATGGCAGGCGTGGATCCCCTTTCATCTCTTCTCACTTTTGTAGTAAAACTCTTTCATTCTTAGGTGAGATGTTTGGGCAAGGAAAGATTGGAGCCTGCAGTAGCAAGGACTGTCTTCTTGTGTGCGTGGGTGTTTTCAGGACCAGCTTCCAGAGTCAGAGCAAAATTTTGTTTCTTTAAATTGCCTTCACCTAGTTTAAATGCAGCACATTCACATGACACTCTTCATCCCAAGAGCATTTGTAGCATTTCTTCAGAGGCCTCCCAGTATATCTCTGAAATTGTCCTACTAATATCAGCTGAGCTAAAATTCAACAAAACTAGAACAGGGACAGTACGTGCAAAAATAGTTTGCCACAACTTGCAGTTGAATATTTACAGTTCTCTGGAAACTTCAGCCTAATTCTTGGCAGCAGTCAAAAAAGCAAATAAAATGTTAGGATGCATTAGAAAAGTAATGAAGAAAGAATCAGGACAGACCATTTTGCCACTGTATAAATCTATGCCTTGACCACATCCAGAATACCAATGAGCCCATCCTGAAAAGGAGCTGTTTAAACCTGGAGATAGTAGAAAGATGGGGCATGAAGATGCCTGAAAACAAGCAAACAAACAAAAAACCAAAAAGTTATGCAAAGAGAATGAAAATTTATGAAGAAGAAATGGCTGAAAGGAAAATACGATGGAGGAATGTTCAATAATGAATGCTGTAAAAAGGTTGAATTGAAAAAGAAAAACCAAATTATTTTTATTTCAGAACAGTAAAGGAAAACCTAATAAAGTAACAGTGCTTTTTCACCTAATGCCTAATAAAACCATGGGCCTTACTGTTGGAGAGTAATTGGGAGGCCAAAAAATGGCCTTACATGGGTTAAAAAAGATTGGGTGAGGAGAAAAATCTAGTAAGGAGAAAGGGCCACTAAAAACTATTAAATGTGATAACAGGAGTGCTTTTATGACCTCAGAAATTCCCTAAATTAATCAGAATTTATAGCAGGATTAACTAACATGCCTATTCTATTTCACATGTTCACCAAGCATCTGTTGATGAGCATTATGAGAAAGACTGGATTGTTCTAAGGCAGTTTGGTCTTGCCTCATGCTGCTGTGCTTGCGTTACTACAGCCTAATTTTCCAGGTATGAAGAGAAAATTGTATTCCAAGAAGCAAAATCAGCAACTGACAGTTTCCCAGCCAAAATAGAGATAAAATTAACACAATTGGTTTCAACTGAAAGAATAGGTCCCAAGCCTTTCACTTTAATATTTAAAATTTCAAGTTACAGCCACGTAAATGTGTTCATGGGGGAGTATGGCTAAAGTATGCACTATTTCATTACTAATATAAATAATTTTCTCATGCTAGGAGAAAAAACACCCAGAATACTTCTGAAATTTTTGATACATAATGGATGTGTATCTTACATATTCATCTTCCTATACATCCATGCATAGGTAGGTTTATCTTGTCTTTCTCCTCCTCCTTTCCCCAGCCCACACCACACTTTCTGAAAGGATCCACTTGAGAGGGCTCAGCCAGGTGTTACCCTCAAACCCCTCTATATGAAGAGGCAGAGAGAATCCCCTTCAGCTAAGCAGAAGGGAAAGACTAAATTTCTCCATGGATGAATGTAAGAAGAGTGGGTTTGATTGCAGTGGGACATATTTTGTTTCAGTACCAAAGCTCTCCCAGAGCAGCTGTTCAATCCTCATCCAACCCTCAGCACTGGCCATGTCTGAGTGATTTCCACCAGCTCACTGGGACCAGCATCTGCCTCATGAGGTTTGTTCCCTCAGGCATCCTCCATCAGGTGTTTTCTTGTGTGTGCCATGTTATGTTTTTTTTAGGCAGAAACCATCTTGAGGCAGGTGGTGATGATGTTTTTTTAGGTGACCTCCCATGGCATCTAAGATGCAGCCAGGCATTTATAACATCATATGCATCCAGAGGAGCAAGGAACAATCCAGACCTTCTACTCATTAGTGCTGTCAGACCCAGGCACCTGCATCAAATGGATAAAGATCTCTTGGAACCCTTCAAATACTTCCTTCAACCCTCCCTTAGTTCCCTCCAGGAATCCAATACATATTTAGGAGGAATAGTTGAAAAAACACTGCAAATCTCTATGCAAAATGCTTGAATCAAAGAGGGGAACCAGATGCCACATCCTGTCGCTGCACAGAGATGAGCTGAAGGTGTTCAGTTTAGGTCCTATATCTAACTTAAGGTTTTGTGTTGCCCCTTGTTTCAAGACTTTTCACATCTTTAGGATGTAATATGCAGGTGTTAATGGGAAAATCCTTCCCCTCTAATCAGGAAATAGAGAAGCTTGGAGCCAAAGGGAAGGGAGACTAGTGGGAGTTCTGACACAGATGTAGTAAAGGGAGTGGGTGGTGTTTGATTTTCTGTTCTTAGAGTCTTTATTTTTGAGATAAGACAGTAGCTAAGACACTAAAATTAAATTCTGAGGGGGACTCTGTGTTTCATCATCTTCATTAGTGCATGGATCTAAAACAGGCTGTGGGTGTGGGTGTTTCTTTCCTATTTTAAGTAAGCAAATTCCTCAGGGCCTTCCCTGTTCTGTTTTAAAAATAGCTGATTATTTCTTAGCTGTGCAAAACCCCCTGGAATTTACCAACTTCAGAGCCTTGCAGACCACCAGGAAATTTTGGGTGTTATCTTTGGTCTGGGATCACTGTGTGGTAAAGATTTTGTTTGTGATGCTGCTGTTTGGGACACGCTGAACCTGCTGGTAGCAGTTCTCAGTAGGAGACTTGTGATTTCTTCTGCCCACTCCACTGACAGCAGAGTCAGAAAGGGACCAGTGTCGTGAAGTACAGCATCCTAACACCCTGATGAACTGATAACTGATAGGTTTATCAGTTCCAGGTGGTGTGAGGATGGACCCAGCCAGGGTCAGGTCAATATAAATAAGAGCTTTTGTGATTAATTTTGGTGTCTGGGCTGGTACTTAGGTGGGAAAATCAGGATTAACCCATAACTCTGTTTTTTCTCTACAGCTCATGCTTTCCCAGTGCAGAGAGGGTGGGATGCTCCTAGAAGGAAACCTGATGGTGCTGTCTGCTTTCCCTGTAGCATCTGCCTCTGAATTACTTGAGTAGCCACACACAGAGTGTATGAGACAAGAGATTTTGTTTATGCACAGTGGGTAGTGAAGAGGAAAGGAGGCCGGTCAGCCTGCTTGGTTTCACTGATGAAAACAAGTCCGGGAGTCTCTTCTCTGAGATAAACAACACAGTAGAGTGACACTGCCCATGCTTCTGTTTCCATTCTTTGAGGAGCTGCCTCACCCCCTAAGCACAGCTGAGAAATTATCATTACAGCAGCATATGCAAATCGGTGCACAGATGATCAGATGCCTTCTGATTTCTCTCTTCCAAGGAGAATGATTTTATTATAAATCCATTAAAATAGGATGGGCTCATAGAGTTCTCTTGCTGGAGTATGTTGCTGGAGTATTGTGGAGACAGAGCTGCTATTTGTGCTCATTAAGTCCATATACTGAGCACCTTCATGAATGAATAGGGGCAGCTATTGTTCCCATGCTGTGGTCTTTTACAGGAGCAAATGGCTCAATTAAGTTGCATCTTTTATTTCTCTGATCAAAAGCAATGGTCCACAAAACACAATAATGGCCTCAAGCTTTTCAGCTTGAAAATTTACCCACATTTGAATAACAGGAGTGAGAAAATATTTTTTTTTTAAAAAAATTGTTCTATATTCAGTGGCTGAAAGATAAAATGAATTCTCACACACCTGCAGCTGAGCTGGGTGCCTTCTGATTTCAGTGTAGCATTTGGGAAGATAGATACACCACAGGATCTGCACCTACTCTGGGAATATCCCTTGAGGTCTTTTGAGAAGAACAACTTGAGAACTTTGCCAGGTGCTCTGGTACCTGAATGCTGCAGGAAGCTTGTGCACACAAGTTCATTTTTGCTTCTGGTCCTGCAAGCCCAGCCTGCCATCTGTTTTCAGTGTAGTTATGTGCTGCATAACTAGTCAGAGAACACTGCTACTGAAACTATTACCGTGTGAAAGCAAACACAGCCTTGGCTTGGTTTCACAATCCACAGCTATAGGATGTGCAGCTCTACAGTGCACAAAACCCTCCCTCTTTAAAGAGGAAACGCTGCTCCCCTGACATATCTTTGGTCTTTTCGCAGCAGTAAATATGAGTTCCTGCTCTTTTGATCCCACTGCTGTCGCTAAAGTGATGACACGACCACTCTGCACTGTAGGGTTTTGCCCCTTCTTGGACCCTATTGTGAGGAGGGGATGCCTTTTCTCCGATTGCCTTTCCCTTTTCATGACCCTGACCCATCTTTAGGATGGGTAGGAGCTATCTCCATTTGAGAAAACCTCTCAAGATTGACATGCTTTGAGAGCAGAGCCCTTCTAATTACATTCCTCACAGGATAACCATCCTGGAGGAGTTGCATAATCCTCCCTTGCACTGTCCTGATGATGAGCTGCAAATTGACACTATGTAAAAATAGTCCAAGCTTGGCCTCCTTTCTTCTTTTGAAACTGTTTTAGAGAGCTTCTCTCTCTTCAGAGCATCACTTACAGATTTGGTTATTTGCATGTGGTGTGACTTCCTTTAAATTCTGTTTTATTCATATCTCTCTCTCTTTTTCCTTTGCATGCCTGTAGTATTGTGTCTGGGTTTTACTGGGTTTTAATGTATAGAAAAACCTGTCTGGCTGCAAGTAAAAGATTCTTCATTTGTGTGAGATTCCTTCATTCAAAACCAGCTCTTACTAACTGCAGTTTTATCTTATTAATAAAAAAACTAAGAGCCTTGTAGAAGACCACGTCAGGAAAGGAGAATTTGGTTTTATCACATCTTTAAGTATATGTGCAAGGATGTGATGAAATTAAAGAATAAGGGCTGTTTTCCTCTCTGGAATCTTAGCCTAAATTAAAGTCTGTGATGCTCAGTGCACTAAAGAGGAAGAAAAACCTAAATAGCAGGGTTAAAATTTTGAGAAAGAGTTGAAGGAACAGAGATAGTATTTGACTGATACTCACTGTGATGAAAATCTTTTCTCTGGGCCAGACTTCTTGGAGTGTTCAGAATGAACATTGAAAATACTCTGAAAACTGATGAGTTTCTGTCAGGAAATCTGACTGGTTATGACTGATAATAATGAAAATGTGAATTACTTTATAATTTCATGCCACAGATTTCATTCATACAGTCTGAGTATGCTGAATCTTTCTTTTTTTTTTCCATTCCTTTTTCATGCTCACACTTTTTAGAATAACAAAGACCATAGAAGTGTCTGGATAAGTAGACACTGAGCTAATTAAATCTGTGAATGAGATCAGAAAAGCATTGGTGAAAGATTCTGTATAAGCACAGAGGATGAAAACGTCTTTGCCCTGACATGAAATCAACCTCCAATTAAATGGATAAGATAAAGCAATAAGTGGAGAAGAGGTAAATTGCAACTTTCACTTCTTACAAATTATGAATTGGAAGAGTTATCTGAATGACTCAGATAAACAGTTGAGCCAGATTAGTTTAATAAATCCCCTTACATCAGCTGAGTCTCAGTAATTTATTCTTCTGCTCATTAAAGGCAATCCTAGGCAGGCAGGTTTGCCGTTGTTTCGCCATGTGCATGGGGACACATTAATGCACCTCAGCAGAAATGTCTGCTGATACCACCCGGGAGCAATGCTGGAGTCATGCCTGGTGACTGTGATCTGAAGTGAATGAACAAAAGCTGATCAACTGAAACAAGCAAAGAAAAACATGAGGATTTTTTTTTTTCCTAGAGTACTTAATGTGACATTGAGATCAGGTGAACGAAACAGAAAGGCCCTTTACTTTCTGAGATACCAGGATGGTCTGTGGTACCCTGGGGCTTCTCTTATTCTGAGAGACATTCTCACTGGACAGAATGAGGAAGAATGATCTGCTGTCTATCACATCTCCCAAGCCTGAGAGAGATCACAGTCCTTGTTTGCAATGTGAAACTTGTGTTCTTTCTTTTTTTCCTGTTAACTCTTATTTGACTTTTCCCTCTCTTCCCTTTATTTATTATTTTCTTTTTCTTGCAGTTACTGACTGAGTTATAGAAGGAAACCACATCCCAAAAGCAAGCAGTGTGAAGTGACATACCCAATCAGGTACAGATTTGATTCTCCTCAAAGATAATCAGACATAACCTCATGGTCATTGCTGAGCTGAAATAATCATTAAAATGTGAGACTGTATTTATGGCACTGGAGATGATGTGGTGTGGTTGTTTTCCTCTGCAGTGGAATAGGATGGAAACAAAATATTGCATCCTCTTTTTACTTCTTTTTTATTCTCTGTGACTATGTCAGATAATGGTTTCACAAAACTAGGATGACTGACCTCGAGTAAACATGAAGGCCCCAGTCTGTCTTAACTAACTTTTTCCTTATCTCTCCCCAAAGAGCAGCTTGAGAGCTGTTGTGTCAGAGGGCATTGTTTAAGAACCATTCTTAATGATTTACATTTCTGCTTCTGATTCAGTAAAAGATGAGTGGTTTTTAATGGTAATTATTTATTGATGGATTCAAAATCTTCTATGACCAGAACTCCCAGGCAATTATTTGATCAACTTTAATGTAGCAAGGATAGAAACTCTTATTTTTGTGGGATGTTTCAATTGTGCGCATTTTCAGATTCCTTCCACTATCATTGTGTGCTTCTGCTGAGTATATGGGAATACAAAACCACTGATGTATTTGGGTTAAAAACTCATTTTCATGAGTCATAATCTACGTTTCATACACTGCTGAAGCACTGTATATGTAGATAAGGGCACACTCTCCATGCAGAAATAACAGCCATGTCTGCTGGTGTTTGTCTTTAACCTTCCTGAAGGTTGCATTTAATATTTAAATTCCCACCAATCTTTTCTGTGTCATTCAGGGGGAGGCATTTCTTCTCTAATCAACCATATGATCCTTCAAGCTGTCTCTTCAGTGTTGAGAATAGAAAATGAAGGATTCATTTCTTCACTAGAGGGGAATTTTGAGTTCTGTGTCTCTGTGCTCCTGAAAGCAGAAGCCACAGGCGTGTGAAGCACACCCTTCCCCCTCTGTCTTTTGTGATAATTCAAAGAATAGGGGAGGTTTACTGATGGGAAAGCAATTTGGAGGAAGATAGGATAAAATTGATCAGATATGAATGGTGCTGCAGGAGCTTTAGCAAATGAGCAGGAACAGAAAGAATACAGAAATGAAAGAGAGAAGGAACTTCTTAAAGATCATATTTCACAGTTCTTTATAACTGGCTGTTCCCTGTTCTATATGTACTGGGGAAGGAAAAATATAAAAACTGCAAGTACAGTGATAAATACTTCTCTGTGGTGCAAATGACTTCATAAATACTGAACTTGCACTTGTGTTTTATCATCCTTTCACCAGCACCCATGGTGTGCTATTTATAGCTGTGCAATTCACAGTAGACTGTCAATTATCCTATAGGGAATTTCCTGACTGTTGGTTGGAGGGCAGTGGAATTCCCAGCTGAATGGCAGCATTTGCTGTAACATTATGGCACACTAGAAAATGTGATTTCATTGCAGGCTGCCTACGGCTGGGATGGAAATGTTAAGATAAGAGGGCACCAACAGCTTTTTAGCTTTCTTCCTTGGTGCCAAAACACAGCTATAATGAGTGCAGGAAAAAACCTCCACTCTCGCTTCAGCAACATTTGCTTCAGTCACATTTTTGCTGTCCTTTATTGCTGGAAGTATGAAATTGTGAGACACAGCCAAAGTATAATGCTGAGGAAATATGAATTTTTTCAGCTTGCAGAGCATTACTGGCTCTGTTCTAGCCAGTTCAGAATATAAATAGATGAAGGCAAGATTTCTTCTGCTCCTCTCAGTCCACATATATCATTTTTACGACCATAGAATAACAGAAGTGCTTGGAAGGGACCTTACACATCATTTAATTCCAACCCCACCCCTCTGTTGAAATCAGGTTGCTCAGGACCCCATCCAGCCTGGCCTTGAACACTTCCAGGACATCCACAAGTTCTCTGGGCAACCAGTGACTGTCCCTTATCACCCTCACAGTAAAGAATTTCTTTCTAATATCTAATCCAACCGGTTCTCTTTCACTTTAAAGCCATTCCCCCTTTCCCTGTCCCTCCATGCCCGTGTCAAAAGTCCCACCAGCTCTCCTGTAGCCCCTTTAGGTACTGGAAGAGGCTTAAAGGTTTCAACCTTCAAGGCTGAACAACCCCAACTCTCTCAGCCTGTCTTCACAGGAGAGGGGCTCCAGCAAGTGCACATTGATGGGTCATGCTGAGCTTCTCATCAGCCAACACCCCCAAGTCCTTCTCCTCAGGACTGCTCTCAATCCATTTACACCCAGCCTGTATTTGTGCTCAGGGCTGCCCTGATGAAGATGCATCTTTTTAAAATCTGCCAGCATAATGATTAGCAAACTACCCATGACATCCACGCAACAAGATCTTTACTTGATTCACTGTCTCTAGTGGGCCATTAATTTCTACTGTTCTGACTGTGTTGAGCTTCAAATATTGGTTTAATTTTACTTTTTGCTGCACAGATCCTTGAAGGAAGATAGCTCTTAATCTAAGAGAGTCTAGGATTCCACCATCAGCTAAGAGTGCAATCAGTGGCTAAATACTCCTGGCTGAAAATCCACATCTGTTTTTCTTTCTGCTTTTCATCTGGTATTGTATGAAATAGCTTTCTCACATTTTTTTGAAGCACATATCCACCGTACCTGAATTTCCATCAACGTGTTCATCTGCACTTCACTATTCCTTATAAAACATGAAAATCAAAACTATATAGTACCATTCTCACTTTTGCCAAATGACATATGAACAATTAACTTTTTCTTCTTAATTAACATTTTCTTTCCTTTTTTTGCTCCATGGATATCCATCCAGAACTCTTAAATGCTTTTGTGGCTCCACAAGCCCTGGTCTGTATTACCTGCATTGCAGCCCTTGCTCGTGCAGATACATTGTGACAGCTAAAAAAATGCTAAAAAAATAGTAATCAATATCCCTGTTTTTGCCTGCTCTGCAATGGAGATTTACAAATATGCCTATTCTTATTGAATTTACCAATAGATATTTTTACTGTCTCAATAAATGTGTCATCCCAATCTCATAAAAAAAAGACAGCTAATCTCTCCATTTAAAGATTTTGCATTAACGGCTACTTTTTGAGATTGGGTTGTTGTCTAATCAGTTTAAACGGGAATTTATTATTAATGTAATGTTTTAATATTTTCATCAGACTGTTCTGTGCCCAGTCAAATGTATTGTAGAAACCATGTGTAAGCACATTATATCTCTACTGTCTCCTTTATCAGCTGAATTTGTCGTGTCCTGAAGGGTGTAATCAGGATTATGTGGCATGACTTATTTTTCAAGAGAAACTGTTGAGAGGCAGTACTTATTTATATCCCTGTTCATTACTTCTCTCTTAGATAAGTGAATGCTCAGTCATGTTTTCCATTAATTTATTGGGGGTTATAAAAAGAGGTTTTGTTATTTGGGTTATCCCTGCTCACTCTGAAAATCAGGATGTTTTAGTTTCTCCATTGTTCTGGACTGTGCTCGTACCAGGAATACTGAGAATAGACAACAGCTCTTCACAGTGCTCTGAGCCAACTTTTTTTTTCATTTTTTTCTCTTTTTTGCCTCAGGTGCAAGCTATTTTGTTTTGCTGGAGAGTTTTCTTCCCTATACTCATGGTATAATACACTCCTGAGTAACTTATGAACTGGATAATACTTTGTCATGCTAAAGTGATAAGTGTTCCACTTCTTTCAAAATACAGAATAGAATAAGTTTCTGAATACATTTGACTTCTCTGCATCATTGCATGTCTGACTGCTTACCTACTTTTTTAGTGCTTTCTTTTCTTCCTAATACATTTGATAATTTTTTAGCCCTGCAAGCCACTCTTTTAACCCAAATATAACTTTGTTCAATTTTCTCCATTTGATAACACAAATTATTACTCTTTCTCTTATACATGTACATGTCAAGTAGACAGATTGTAACACCAGTACTTCTATTTCTGTCTCTATTTCCATCTAACTCACCTTCAGTAATAAATCCAACAGTTATTTTTTACTGTGCTCTAAAATCAGTGATGGCCAAAGGTGCTTTTCAGAATTGTGGTATCAATCCTTTTTGGCCATTTTGGCACTTTTTTGGAGTGCTCTTTTCCTGATTTTCGCACTAATCTTCTTCCTAAACATATATATTCCAGTTGATAACAGTATTGCTTATTTTCTAGTCATATGGTTTGAGGAAGGCTCATGGTTTTGTCACTGGTTTCTTGCCGGTTTTTGTCCTTCTGGAATGGTGATTTTTCATGCCTCAGGACCACTGCAACACAAGGGAAAATGAATTTGCATCAGCTCCTATCAAATGTGATGCTCCTGCTCAGACCCACAATCCTGGCACTGGAAAGGATACTGCTGAAATATTTCCTGAACAACCTTTGATGCTTTTGTTCCATTCGCTTCTGAATGGGGTCTGGCTGTTTAAATTCTTTTCCTTTCACTGGCTGCTGCCTCCCTGTGTGCTCCAAGCAATGGTCAGCCAACCCTCAGCCCTTCCTGCTCTGACACTGTCATTCCTAGTTGCCCTTCTCACTTTTGGAGCACGTGATCCAGCATTTCACAGAAATAATGCCTTGCCATGTATTAAAGTTCGGTGCTTTGTCTACAATATTTCCAGCTGTCATTAGTTTTCAAAACAAGGAAAATTTCAAAGCCATCCTGTGAATTTTCCCTGCTCCATGACAAGGTCCCAGAAGTCTTCAGTGACCCTATAGCTCCTCAAGATACCGGGACCCCATTTTGCATCAGTTCCAGCTTTTCCCCTCCACCTTAAAATTTAATGCCTCAGTTGAGTCCAATAAAAGCTTACCCAGAATATTTTAGATATTATCTATTATATAATGTATACATCAAATTATATGATTTAGATATTATTAGACACTTGGAACTGTCCTCTTCCCATCTTTAACACACTTGGCTGTACATCTGAAAGGAATCTATTCACTGCTGGCTGCTATGAGGCTTTGCTACTCCAAAGTTAAATGCGTAAAATGTAACTAGAAGTAGTCGCTAGAAACTATAACCAGTAGTCAAGGAGTAAATTTTTAAAAAAGAAAAAAAAAAAAAACTAAAGAAACAAAGAGAGAAATTCACTTCAAACAAGATAAAAACAGCAGCAAAGATATGTCCAGGATACATAGAAATCTGGCCATTGGTCAATTCAGTAATTTTATTTTAAAATTTGCATTTGTGAATAAACTATCCATTTCCATTTTTTTCTGTGTCTACTTGTTTTCATTTTTTATTTATTTCCATCTCCTTCATAACTTACCTTCATAACTTCATTACCTCTCCTTCATAACTTACCTCCTTCAAAACTTTACCTTAATAAAGGCCTTCAAGTCCCAAAGCAGATGAGTTTTATTTGTTCTTTTCCATGTTCACTATTTGGGCATGTTAGTGTCCCACATCCTTCATCTTTTTGTCCCCTTGTGCCTTTCAGGATTGCCTCCATATTTGGTTGCATCCATCTTATAGAGCACTGCAAATACCTTCCAGATGGAGGACAGCAGATACTACAACTTCTTTAAGTTAATAAACTCTCAGTCAGGCTGTGAACAGAGTTTAGTTTCCTTATCCAGACCTTGGAGGCATATATTCCCTCTCTGGGTTTCCATGTCAAGACTTCTGTGTAAATGAAGGAAGGCTGATTATATTTATGATTACAATAACTTCAGTAGCAAGAAGGTTCTCGAAGTGGGCTCTGAAAAATATTTCTGTCAATAAATAGCTTCTTTCCTTCTAAAATGGAAAGAATTAAATGCAAATTTAAAATAATGAATAAAATAATTACTCACTAAATGCAGGAAGCATAAATCCAATCACCTGGAACATTGAAAGCAGTTTGTAAAGTTTAGTCAATTAAAAATTCTCTTAGGCTTTGGTGTGATAAATATCTGATGTCGTCCTTAAATGTAAAACCTGGTATTTGCAGGGAAGATTTCCTATGATCACTAAGTTTAAAATTATTCACAGTATATACTGAATCTTTAAGATTTGATTAAGATCACAATCAAATATTGGTTTCAGAATTTCACTGTTTCACTCTGTGATGCCTGAGCTGAAGTTGGATCTCTTGAATATTTTTTCTGTCCTCTGCCCACCACTTTTCTGATTCAGTTGAAATACAGAGGTCTGGTGTCATTCTGTCTTCCTTTGAGCCTCATAAATATAGCTAGAGGTGCCCCTTTTACTCTGAGGGTATGTGTCCTATGAATTTAAATCACAAACACTACAGGCAGACTGTCCAAAGGCACATTCACCTTGGACCAGTCCCGTCCCACAGAGGACTAGGCATCTGCTGTGGCTGAAATTGGATGGAAGTGATCCAGAGCTTGAGGTTACCCAACGCAGAGACGGGGAGAATCAGCGAGAGCGATTCTGTTCCTCTTGTTGCATCAATGTGTTCTGAGGTAATTCCACCAGAGGAACATCATGTTGGGACCTTTCTGGCTTTGCACTGCTCTGGAATTTGATTTGACTTGATTTGATGGTGGTAGCTATCCAGCTCCTCAAGCTTTATCAGTGTCTGCTCTGTATTCAGAGAGGTTGCCTCAGCTCGCCGTCATGGCAAGGCAAGGCCCCTTTTATTTACAAGCTGGTCTGATGGCTGAAATAAGAATGAATCTATCTATGAAAAATCTGCAGGAGGAGGGGTTTTGTCACCGTGTCAGTCTTCAGCTTACCCGGCCAGCCCTGGCACCAGAGCAAGCTAGGCACGCTTCAGTGTCCAAGGTCACTGGCACAGACCTGTGGGTTCTTGGTTCATTGGGAAGAGGAGGAGCGAGACGATGGCAGGAACAAAGAGGGGATTCTGAAGAGGGTGCAGCCAGCAGAATTTATTGGACCCCCAAGCGGGGAGACCTCACCTCAGGGTGCCTGCCTCGACAGAGACCAGGAGCACCCGAGAACAACAACTTTTATGTGGGGGTGGAACAGGGGGGATGGGTTCTGCCATTGACCAACAGGAAACAACACAGGAGTGGCTCAGAACATAAAGGGCATACAGAGTAACAAATCATAAGGGAGTAGGAGGGGGGAGCAGGGATCCTGTCCCATCACTCGAGGCTCTCCCTGGAGCTTTCCAGACGCAGGGAGAGGCCCCAGAGTGACCCCCCAGGGGTCACATAACAAATGATTGACAGGTCACTGTAACTGGGGCAAACCAGGGGAAAACAAGCCGGAGGGGTACATGGAATAAACCATTACAGAGAACAATCTGGAAAGAGCGTAAGAAAACACATACAACCAAAATGCACACTGCCACAGGGTTTGCTCTGTTAATGAAGATATTAATTATTTTCTGTCCACCACAATAGAACCCCTGATGCAACCAGAGTTGAAGTCTCCTTGTAAAAAGCCATTGCATGGACATGCAAGGAAACACGGTCTGTGTTGAGGGATGCAGGGTATGGGAGGCATGTGCATATGCACATGTGAGGAAGTGGGGGAGTGAAAGAGGGATTGGGAAGAAGAGATGCAAAATATAGGAAAAGCACTCTGGGAGTAACTCAACACCTGGTGTTTGTCTTTGCCTTACATTTTGAGGGCAGCAATGAGGGAAGGGTATCTGGCTGTGAGGGGCCAGCTAAGGCAAACGAAGGAGCCAGGGAAGAGGCACAGATGATAAGAGGAAATGCAGATGAAAGAGAGCATTTTGGTGATGTTATGCAAGCAACTGAGTGGCAAGATGAGGGCTCGGCACGTACGTGCTTTGGAGAAGTTTGTGCAGTGAAGCTATTTGTGAGGAGAGAGTAGAATCTAATTTGTTTGAACTCTACCATCTGTGGTGTAATTGCCTTATTGCCAGTGGGACTTATATGAGTAAATGAACACTAGAAAGATGAAGAATACTAATAGTAGGGTTTAATTTTATATAGGACTGTCTCTGTTCATCTGTGTAAAGAATATGGAAATAAGTCAATTCAAAACTATTTCATATAGGGTTATCTCTCTTCAGCTGTGAAAATTATATGGAAAATAGGTCAATTACTACAAAACTTCTACTAAGGAGGAATAAACACACTATCATAAAAGGAATCTGATTGCTCTTTAATTGCAAAGAATAAAAAATCACGTCAATTCTAAGATACATCTTCAAGAGAACAAAAATAAAATTGGAAGCTGACATCTTTCTTCTACAAATAGTTTCCTGAAAACTGATGGTTTGACAAGATTCCAAACTGACGTCTTCTATTTATACATAAACCCATTGCAAGTTTTTTTCCCCAGCTGATATTTGGTAACAAGGCAGTTAGCAGATGGCATGCCAAATTGGATCACTTCTTTTGTGATACTGAACTGTGTTTTTAAAGCCCCTTTCCCATTGAAACTGGTCTATAGCAGCTAGCACTGTGGTTAGAGACATTCCTTCACCTTCACAAATTGTGCCAACTAATATGTCAAGCAGATGCTGATGAAAGGCAAAGAGAGTTTCATGTCGTACAAGGAATTTCACATAGATTGAGGCACTTGGAATGTGTGTGCATAGGATCAGATCAGTTCTCCTCTGAGGACAGACTGATGCCCTGTCATGCTTCACCCACACAAAAACCCTAACAGTGTTCTCCCAAAGCTGGCCTTCAGCAAAGCAGCAGAGTAGAAAGTGAAGAAATTACAGGTCGCCTTTTTATAACAATCCTGCTGCTGTGATTAGGACTGATAAAAGGAGACCAAGAGGTTGGAACAGAAAAACTTTATCAACTGGGCTTGTGTATTAGACAATGTCCTACTGTTTCTACTTCAGCCACTCTCTGGATTTGATCTGGGCACTGGAATGAGCTGAGATGGATGTGCTGTCACCATGGTACACTGAGAAACTTAGTGGAGTTGCCTCAAGGTCAGAGGAATTTTCTGCTGGAGGTTGTGATGCCGTGAAAGTGAGGGATGGGAAAGGTTTGTGTCCTCCTAATTGGGATGGAGAATGAACAATCTGGCTTTGGCAGGTTCATATACTCAAAAATTGCTAATCTGGTGTCGTTACCTTAAAAAGTTGGTGATTAACATCTATTTGAATGTTCCATTGCAACAGAACATTTCACAGGTTCTGTGTTTGTTTTGTTTCAGGCTCCTGATGAGACTCAGAGTGCTACATGTCTGTGGTTGAGGCACAACAAAAAAGGAAAAGCTGAGAGAGAACGATGAGTTGCTTGCGGAAACCACAGGATAAAGCTCTTCTTCAATTTAGTCCTGCTGTCCAAATAATTTCATGAGGGAGTAAACGTTACAGTGTTTGCCCACAGGACTGGTAAATAAACAAGGCTTGGTCCACTTGCTTTCACCTAGGAGTCTTTAGCTGTTCTCATAGTGCCAGCAGAACCCATGAGAGACAAGTATTCCTCTGGAACAGATATGGGAGACCAGGAACACCCTAGGGCAGCTCAAATATCTTTAAATTCTTCCCTATATCTGTGGTGTCAGTGCAGTTTCTTACATATTGTGTCTTAATGTTCTAATATTTTGATCAAATCAAATTTTTTAGAGTTCCATTCCTGCAATATCCAAGTACTGGCATAGTAGATGATGATTTTAAAGCCAAACCCACTGCCATTAAATCAAATTATAAATTGAGATCCTAACTGACTCAAGTTCCTCCAAGAAAGGTTAATTCAAACTGACTGCCAATCATTAATATTTAGTTCTTACTGTTGCATTAGCAGGACCTGGTCATAAATCTATCTTAATCAGAATCTTCCTGGAAGATGGACAATGGGCTCTGATGACTAATACCCTGGCTGAAATTTCATGGGAGACTTTGCTAAGTATTTAGGGAATTAAGTTTTTTCATAATCCTGTGAGGAATGCTCATCTACTCATGTTGCCGTTGAAAAAAAATTAAAAAGAGAAAAAAAATCTAGTGAAATGATGGCTTCATTACATCATACTTGGAGCAAAACATTATTTCTGAGGTTTTTTATGTGGGTACAACTTCTATGACGAAGGAAGGTTTGTTCTGAAAACTGACTATGCCAGTGCAAACAGAAAAGCTGGGGGAAAGCCAGTGAGTACCAGGAAACTGACAATTCCCACTGATACTTATCGCCTGTCTTGCCGAAGATAAATACAGTGGGACATTCTGACATGGGAATAGTCTGGCATATTGTTCAGCCCACATGTACAAGTATAAAGGGCTGATGTCTCAACAATTCCTCATTTTCTGGTTTCTGCTAAATGCTGTGTTTGTGGGAAAAAAATAACAATTTCTCCATAGTCTTAATTCTGGTGCTTAGCCCTGATGCAAATAGATACAGAAAGCCTTTTGTAACCATGAATGTTGACTCATTTGGGTAGAAATCTCTTAACACAATTGAAGTAATTACTCTTAGCCTGAATGAATGTTGAACAGACTTCAGAAGGAACCTTGGTGTGGGATACAACTGTCCAGATACATCAGATACATCTCACATCAGGACAAGTCCCATTTGTGTGTCTTCCCACCACTAGGAGGTCATTGAGTCAGAACTAGAAATAATCTCAGCTCTTGCATCCTCTTAAGCTTCAGTATTGCTCTTTACCTTCCCTTTCCCCTTCCCTTCCCCTTGAGGTGAAGAAATATTCTCTTGGTACTCAAGCTGAAGTCCAAGGTCACTGTACTTACCCTAAGGAATGGCCCAGCATTCCAGCCAAGTCCTTTTTTTTCACCATTCCTATTTCCTTTCTAATCCTGCTCAGTTTTGTGTTATCCCTTTGCTCCAGCAATGTTTATCAGTGTCGGTAGTGGCTTCACCTTCATCAGCAGATGAAGACTGGGTGAAGATGAAAGTCTGTGAGTAACGGTGAAAGTCTGTGGGTAACTGAGTTTCTATGTAATTCACAATAAAAGTATAAAAATAAATTCAGCTGCTAAGTGCACTAGTCGGGAATTCATCTTTCATTTATATATTTGCAAATAACAGGGGGCACTGAATATTAACTCTAAAAATATAAGAAACTCTCTGTCATATGAGGACTTTAGAAAGCTTTAAGACTAGAAAGAAAAAAAGTTTAAAATGTAGACATGTACCTTTTTACACAATCTTAACAATTTGGGGGAACATGTTTCTTTTTTCCTAGTAAACTGGTGCAAAATCTATTTGAAGAGGCTGGAATTTCTGTATAATTATCTCCAGTGTTTCCACTGAAATTCCTAGACTGTGAATCTGCTTGCATTTGTTGAACTGAAACATTCTCCTGCTGAGACCTGTGAAGCTTCATTTCCTTTAAAATTTTCCAGGGACAGGATGTCAGTCTAAGCAGAATGCCCTAAGGAATATCCAAAGGAACTCCAAACAATGCATTTTAAAAAGGCTTGTCATTATAACTGCAATTTTACAAATCTTACAGAGAACATTTGTTGGGAAAACTTTCTTTTTTGCAAGTGTGATTGATACTTTGATTATTTTTTTTTTCTCTTTCAGGATGAGAAAAAACACCAAAACATTTGCAGTCAAGGGATCCTTTTTTTCATGAAATGCCTCACTATCAGTATAATAAAAAGGTCCAGTGCTTGATTATATGCTACAGAGTGGATTTCAGGAGCAAAATACTATTTTTGTCCACAGTAGATGCTTATATCTTAGTGTTAAAGACTGTTGTTGGTAGTTTTGTTACAAATTTGAGGGGGAAATGGTGACTATATGATCTGAAATGGCTGACAGGCATGAGATGTGATATCTTTGTACTTGCTACAGTGAAGAATAAATATGGCTTTTCATTGCGGGATCAAGAATCCTCTTTTATTGTGGACATGTCCACCAGGATTCTGGAAAACCTTGTTGAATCACTCACCCATCCCAAGCTGAGACAACTGGAGCAAATTATGTGTGTGGGAATTCACCCCCACCTAATTTTAGCATCTCCCTGAGGTGCCTGTGATGGAAGACTTGATATTCTGTGTCATCCCTGTAGGCAACAGTGAGAGCCAAAGGGGATTCAGGAGGAACCTGAACCCAGCTAAGATCTGATTTTGGCATGTAACTGCATCTCTCTGTTGCCCCCTCTACTCTCTATTTAAAAAGAGCAAATCTAGCCCGTTATATGTTGATTTTCCCCATGCAGCAGAAAAGTATTCCCATTCTTTCACGTGTTTTGGTATTATAGGCTGTTTCCCAGCTTTTTTGTAAGTCGATACTCCTGTCTCTGAATGTAGACAGCAATTTGCCTTATAGTAATACCTGAAAACAAGAAAAAGGCATGTTCACGTGAGTAACATTAACCTCTACGTCGTGCCATTAGAATTACTAAGAGAAGTCTCAAAAATATTCAGTTGGAACCACTGGCTGTGTAAGGCAAATCTAACATTCTCCATTCTTTTTAGTCTGGAAAGCCAACCCTTTGCATTTATTTACACGTCCATGTTAAACTGATTGCCCTTCCTCTGCGCAGCTCAGGAATTAGATCCATCATCTGATCCTGATGGGAGATCCGTGCACTGCCAGCAATGACATCGGTTACTTCAGTGCTTCTATTAATGATAAATTTAGCCAGCTAAAAGGATGAGGTATGTGCCTTCAGGTTGATGCTAAATTGAAATTACCACTTAGCCTGCGATGAATTGCCTACGTTTTTATTAATAGGCTAAATTCCAGATCTGACCTTTCCAAAATTGCTGAATTACTAAATCCTGGGACAGACAGCAGAGTTCCTCTTACAAGGAGAAGTGTATTATGCAAACACTTAAGGTCACCTAGAGAACAGCCCAGCCCTGGGTACCAGGTAACCTGTACACACCGGTGCTAGCCAGGGTGCAGCATTGATCCATAGCTGTGGTTTACAGCTGCAGGATAATGCTCCCCCACTTCCCCACCCTTCTTGGAGTGTAACGTGCTCCTGCATTGTCCTTCCTAGTTCCATCACCTAAATCAGTACTACCTGCCATTTCTAGGATGCCCCACTGTAAGCTCTGCACTGTTACACTCAACACAGAATGCCCATCCTGGCTGGTCTCTGTTAAATGATGTTGTGCTGTAAATGTGTCCTCATTCATGTCAGAGGTCTTTGCTTGCTGTTTCCAGCCCACAGAAAACAAATTAAAACCCTTACTCCATCCATTGTTTACATGTTGTGTAGGATTTACAGAATGACTGAGGTTGGAAAACACCTCTGGAGTTTACCTGATCCAGCTTCTGCTCAGTGTATGCTCTGCTCCAAGCACTGCTTAGAGGTGTGTTCAGTGGGGTTTTGAGTGTCCCCAAGGATGGAGACTCCACAGGCTCTCTGGATAACCCTGATTACCCTCACAGTAAAAGCTTTTTCCTTACATTTCAGTGAAAAATGGGTGAATTTTAACATTTCTATGTAAGAGAAGGCACTCTGAGCACAGCTTCCCATGCTGGTGCTTCCCTGCAGAGATGCTGTTTTCAAGGGCTGAATATTTTCCTACACAATAAATAAAAGGCAAAGACAGAATAAGAAATGGTCAATGAATTAATGAATTATTAACCCCTGTCATTAACCAGTGAGGCTGATATGCCCCGTATAACTGCTCTGTTCAGTTAAAAAGATCTGGATTTTGCTCTGGTTCTGATGTGCTGTGGAATTAAGGTGGTGTAAATGACAAACAGCATAACTGGGTGTATTCTCTGATAAAAATAAACACCTGTATCCCACATGGCATCTTGCACTCATCCAGTTTCGGCCACAAGTGGAGAACTCTGGAGATAAACAAATATTGGATGACTACTTGCAATATTTGCTAAGTCTTAAGGAAGCTGCAATGTGTTCATGATGAAACTGGAAATGCAGGGGAAGGAAAATGCTCTCAATTCTGCTGGTGTGTACTCAAAGAAGAAACTGTTTCCAAAGGAGGGGTGAAAGTCCCAAGAAAAGTAAAAACTTCATTTTCCTTGGCACAGAGAAAGGGATTGTATAAAAATAATCAATGAACAAGGCTGAATTTTTATTCTTTATTTTACCAAAAAATGGAAGAATATGTATCGTGAGTTGGATTTAAACATCTGGCTGTAATAAACAATGAAAGCCTGGAGTCCCCAGCTGTGGTTTAACACAGTGAGGTGAGTTGGCTGCATGATGTAGAGAAATTGTTTCAGGCCTTGTTGTGGGAAAGTTCTTGGTAAAATACATGAAAATTATCGGAGAAGTTTCTGCTGGGTGAAAAGTGCAGTTGCATTTCAGGGTGGTATGATGTTGGCTTCAGAATACAAGGTTCCAAGGCAAAAGGAAGAAAATATGAGCCAGAAAAAGTGTCAGGTGAAGGAAGGAGGCTGGTGAGGAAGGAGTGGAGAGCTGCAGCATTATGCATTGAGGCAGCACCAAGGATGCTGTTTGTCCCAGTGTGGGATGGACCAGGCACCTGAGAGCATCCAGGGCTCAGCAGAGTCCTGGGGAATCTGGGTTGGGAAACCTCCAGCTGCCTTCACAGTTTCTCCATCTGAAAACAATGAGAGAAATGTGCTGTTGTATTATTGAATGAAAAGGAAAGGTTACTTGGTTAGTTTGTAAATTTTATTTCCTTCTCTTCATTTTCTCTCTTCCCTTAGGATGATACTCTGCTTTTAAGAGTCTGAAGGAAAGACATATCACTCACTGTCTGTGCAGAGACTTTAGGTTTTCCTCATTTTTAAGTGCAGGCTCAGGGTAGTATTTAATATCCATATGTAGAAACTGAACCCAGCCCTGATGCTGCCCTCAGTGCTTAGCAGAGTGGCTACATCCCAAACTGATGACTACTCATGAATCAGTCTTCAAAATTTATGGGTCAATCAGGGATGGAGCTGGAAGACCCAGTTTACCAATAAGGTTGCATTTTTTTTTTCTTGTTGCCAGAACACACAGAGTGAGACTGACCATCACAGCTCATGAAATCATATACAACCCAGAATAAATTTTTCTAAAAAGGAAAAATTTTACCAAAAATCTCAGTTTTCATTTCAACATTTCCAGGAGTCTTTAGAAAAGTGAAAACAAGCATCAAAAAACAAAAGTTTTGCTCTGTACAACTTGATGCCAAGTCAGTACTTCAGCATGCAAGGCAGGTTAAGATGGATTATTTCCATTTCACTGCACTGGGCTGACATCACTGGGGGTGCAATGCCAAACAGTCCCAAGCTACATTTTCATCAGCAATTCACTTTGATTCATTGGTCACTGCCTTTAGACACTGTGTTTTGTTCCTCAGATTTATTTTAGAAAAGATGATGCTAATTCTGGCTGGATAAGGACTCACTAAATAAAGCTGGGCTTTGCCATCACCTGTAGCCACAATTCTGGCTGTGCTTTCAATACGTGAAACCAGCTTGTGGTCAGTGTCCAGGAAAGTGTTGCTGAGCTCAGCCTGCAAGCAGGATGGAAACAGACTGAAGAAACTGGGAACATCCTGGGTCTTTTGTAGCCTCATCTGCCCAGGCTTGGGTTTGTAAAAGCTAAAATCAGTTGAGAATTCACATGATTTCTGTGAATTCTGTATTTTCTGTCCAAAGTGCTCAACCCAAATGTCCAACGTGCTGCAGATCCATCCTTGTGAGCAGCTGATTTCCATAAGTTCTGCATTTCCCATTCAGCATCTCCTCTCCTCCCAGAGCTCCCAGACTCATTTGGTGTCTGGCTGCAGCTTTACTAACTGTGTTGAGTTGCTCAGATACCTCCAGCCCTACAGCCTTTTCCTGTTATTTTTCCTTGGTAGTCTCCCTTGCAGACACATCCCCAAGTCACCCTGTCCGTGATATGTCCTTTTGGCAATACCTGAGACCCCAGAGCTCCAACTGCCTCATCCCTGCTCTTACACACCTGGTTATGCCCTGCATGGACAGGCAGTGCAGAGCACCAGAAGCAGATCCATGGAGTGATGCAGTTGGTGCTGAGGATGCAACAACCTCCACGCTTCAGAGGGTTCTGCTTTTCTCCAGGCCCAAACTTGTCCAAGGGGTTGCAAATGTTTGAAACACGTTAGCAGTGTCTTGGGATTGCATTTGCTTGTTCAGTTTCAAACATAAAAGATCCCACTTGGGCTCTTTCATTTCTTTTTTTCAGCACAGAATAACCAAGATGCTGGGGTAGATACTTCCCTAGAAGCCTTCTCAACAGTGCTTTCTGAGACAGCAATCAAGACTGAAACAAAGCCTTGTTCCTCTATGCAAACACTGCAGTGTTTGTGCTATTTTTTAACTAGAGGGAAGAAAAAATTGTCAGTTTATTCCTCAGTAAGGAGAGACTTGAGTGTGCTGTACAGAAGCTGTATTTGCTATTGAAAGCCCTGTATTTGTCATAAGGCTCTTATTCTCGTTAAGGTGGGAGCTGCAGCTTATTGGAATAGCCTTTTGATAAAACCACTCCAGACAGGGCTGTCCCCAGATCAAATGATATTTGTCATGAGGACAGCTGTGCAAAGATTCACAGTGAGGAAAAAAAAATGCATCAGAAGATAGATTACAAGGTCTCCTTTCAAGGGTAAATAATTAGGCAGAATTGTGCAGTTTGGCATTATGTAAGAATCATTCTCTAGTCTCTATTCTTATTACAAACCAGAGCTCTTTGAGGGTGAAAAAGGGAATTTAATAAGCCATTTCTGCAGTCCCTGCCACAGGAAGGAAACTTTGGCATAGGAAAGCATATACTGTTCCTTACATATTTTCATACACATGTAAATTTTACTGAGGAATATGGTCCTATGCTGAGTGAGAAATAGGTACCCCTAGTTGTGTTGAGAAATGATAACATTTAATTTCTGACATGAGATGCTGTATTAGGAGAAAGAAGAACCCCTCAGGCAGACAGGCAGGACAAAGCTGCTCATCAATAAGCCAGTGAAACACAAGAAAATGGGATGGTGTTCTTGAAGCCCAGTTTGGTGGTTCTTGAAGCCCAGTTTGATGGGCTGTGCTCCTCGTCCTGGCAATGGCCCCCTGAACTGAAGCCTTCCCACCACTCGTGAGCAGGAGACAACAACTGTGCAAGACTTTGAACAGGTCATTGTCGTCAGTGGTGGGGCCACCTCAAGATGTGATTTATCTTTTCCAAAGGGTCAAGGGGCTCATCCCCAGGTGCAGCAGTTTTGCACTGGAGGCCCCAGAAGAAGGGTGAATGTCCCATTTGGAGCAGCTGCCCCACATTCCAAGGGGTGACGTTAGGACAGACTCTCCTTACTTCCAGAGGCCAGGGGGATACAGGCACTGCACAAAGCCATAAGAATCATCCAGCACTTGTCTTTGGCAGTAATTTGTGAAGCCTCTTTCTCTGTTTGTTTGTTTGATGAGGCTCATTAGGGGCTAGTTGAAGGCTGCCAGCTCAGACTGCTGAGCAGGCTCTCAGCTGTGCTGAAGAGGCTCCATTCCAGCCAGCGCTCCACGCACACACCGAGGCCGGATGTTTGCTTCCTTTCATGATGCCTTCCTTTGTCTACTTGATTGTGGACTTGATTTTTAAAAGTGCTAATAAAAAACCCAACATTCTTAATCTCAGCTGGATTCTTGCAGCTGTGGGGAAAGGAGGAAGCAGGGAAGCAAAGACTCCATGTTTTCAAGAGTCAAAAGCTTCTACTCCATAATTTGTGCTGATTGCTGTCTGATACTTAAGGAAGGAGTTAATTAAGGTTCCAACTCCATTCTCTTCCTTCTGCAGTACTGAACAGCTATTTTTATTTGTCGTCTACCTGTTTAGTGTCCCATTTGTACTTGCAATAAAAACACATCTCATTGTCTTTCCTAATAGGAAGCCAACGAGTCTTTCTTTTGGTACTCCAAAATAAAGAGGTTTAGCTTTAGGGCTATAATGTCAAGTGCTTGAAGAAAGAGGAACATATGGAGCCCAGTTCTCCAGTCCCCTTTAGAGGCAGTAGATGCATCCACATACACAGAGCGTTACAATGTAGACGGAAAATTTACATGGACTTCTATATTCACGTGCCTTTCCTCCTCACAGCAGTTTCCTGGGAAGTGAAAGGATGCCAAAATTTGGCACCAGCTTTGAATTACAAAGGACATAGTTTCCCTGGTGGGAAACTATAATCCTTTTTCTTCACCCTCTTCCTTCTTTCTCTTCTGCACCCTCTTCACCATCTTTTGTAGAGTTTCTAACTTCTGGCTTATTTTCCAGCACTTTTTATATTTCTGTTCATCCTCCTTCTTCCAAGCCTTCACCTGTCCTTCTGTCCCACCCCTTACTTTGCTGCTACTTTGCATCTCACTCCCATTCTCCCCACTCTGTATTGGACCCAGGTTGCCTTCTCCACTCTCCTCTCTGTCAGGCTGCAGGAAGCACTAAAAGCACAGGAGAGGCAACTTCATCCTCTCAGTGCTGGAACCCTTCATGTGCAGAGCCCCTGAAGGAGCAACAACCACAGGTGAAAGACATGCTTTTCTCTAAGATATTCTGTACAGAGTATGTTCAATCAGCAGAGAGGGACAACACCTGCACTAAGCCCAAACATCCTTTACCACAAAAAAATTCAGCTTTGAATCAACCCCAATGAAGAAGATCATCCTAATAAGAACTGGAAGTTTAAACCATGGCTGATTAGGCTTGAGTTTTCATAGGAGGGATAAAAAGTATGCTCACAGTGTTAGACAGGATCTCTCCCAAGATCACACACACCCCCCAAATTTTGAATCCTGCAAGAATTCTTGGTGCAACTGTTGTCACATTTGGTTTGGTTTCATTTTTTTTGCTTCTTTTTTTTGGTAGGAAAAATCTTGTATTACTCTCTCTTTACTGTGGAAAAACCTGAATTATTTTCACTGAGCCTTCTGTAGAAAAATCAGCTTGATGGTTACACTTTTTCAGACATGGGTAAATATCAGCAGAAACCAGAAATTCTGGCAATCCCTTTAACACTGGAAAAGCAGGCAGTGGCTGTGGCTCTCCGTATGCCTTGCCACAAGGTAAAATGAAACCCTGATTTTCCTGAAAGCATCTGACTCCTCACATATAAACAACTTTTTCTAAAAATTAAATTGGTATTTTTACCTTGCACATATAGGAAAATAAGAAAAACCTAGCTCAAAGATGGGTCCAAGCCTTCTAAACCCCTTTGCAGTAGACAGGCACAATAGCTGGTCCCACCTGATTTGGAGGAGAAAAAAGAAACTGTAACTTCTCTGATATTTGGATTTCTTTATGTGGCAGCTGGTAGAGTCCTCTGAAATGAGTTTTTCTTGGAAATATAATAAAGTAAAACTGGAGCATAAATAGAAACCATGAAAAAATATAAATCTGAAAGCATTGAAAATGCCAATACATTAAATTTTCAATTTAATCAAAGTCATGGGTCATTTAATGCAATATGAAGAAAAAATATCGAGAAATGAAATCACTGCAGTTTCTTATGCTGCAGTTTGTCTAAAAGATTCAAATTATATTGACTTTTTGTAGATCTCAACTTGTTTTAAATAAATTGACCCACCCAATCTAAGGCACATGGGATTTTTGGGTCACTGTGAAAAAAATTAAACAGTTAATAGAGATGTTTGCTTGTTCTTACAGGAGTCCAAAGAAGTGTATGGCTCCCAGGAATAAACTTCTTTTGGCATGGCCTGGATCCAAACCCCATTAAACTCAATATATTTCTGCTGATTTTGGTATCTGTAGTATTGGCTACAAGTGAATTAAGCTCTGAGCATTGTAACAGCAGATGTTTGACCCCAAGGTTAAGGCATGGGATTCTTGTGAGCACTCATGAAACACCTGGGATCAGGAATGAGCTTCACTCTTCTGATTCCCCCCACTTTATTCTTTGTTGGCAGGTTTTCTGTGCAAAAGTGCTCAGATGTCTCCCTAGGTTTTCTTGCTTTTGAGTGCTTGTAAATTTGTACTTCAGATGAAGGGTCACCAGATGAAGGCATGGACAGGGTCACCAAATGAAGGACGAAGCAGGTACAGCAGAGGTTCAGGGAAACTTCCTCCTTTATTCAAAATCTGACTCCATTTATATACATATGTACAAAGGCCAAGAGATTGGCTACACAGGTCGTCACCTCTCTAACCTGGATGGTGAACACCACCATCAATCACATTTCTCGTTCCACAGGAGAAATATGTAAACATTCTAAAAATATACATTGTTTACATGAAGCTGCGTGAGAATCTGCACTACAAAGTTACAAGCACTCCAAAGCAAGAAAACCTAGGGTGACACTCAAAAACTTGAAATTGTATTTTGATGCTGTGGTAAGAAATAGGGAAAAGTATAAACTTCCTGTAGACCTAACTACCAGTCATGGGGAAAAAAAAGGAGAATAAAGTTGATGGGTTATATGAGTTTAGACTGATAAACTGGAACACAGATCTTGATTTTAAATGGGAAGGATGACTCCTGCCCCATATGATATTCTTGATATTAATAGATTAATAAAAAAGACCACCATAGAATTGTTTGTGTTGAAAGGGATTTTAAGAACATTTAGTTCCAATCCCCTGCCACAGACAGGGACAACTTTCACCAGACTGGGTTGCTCCAAGCCCCATGCAACCTGGCCTTAAACACCATCAGGGATGGGGCATTCACGGGTTTTGCTTTTTGTTCATTTCCCCCCAAGAACAGCATTCAAACCAGCTCCCTGCAGAGTTTGTTCCATGTCTGCCACAGCTGGTGCTGTGGGCAAGCCACACTTGCACCCTGCACAGAAGTGCTGTGTGGAGGCAGCTGCCTGCACAAGCCTTTGCTCCAGCTTATCCTGGGCTTTGTTTCCCACTTAAATGGGAAAGTCTTGTATCTGCTTACTTCATCTAAAGCCAAACTCAGGATGCATTTGATTCTGCCTGCTGTCAGGGTACCTGCTGTGACTCTGAGGCTGTCACATCAGAAATCACCCATCCACACTGCTGATCCTTTACACTGATGGAGAATAATACACGCTCCCTTCCCATATGTTCAGCCTAACTATAGGTTTGCTGTTTCTGAGCAATCAATGAAACACAGATGATAGATAACTCTTTTCTGTCTCATTATTTTCTAGGTTTATCTCTCCAAGCCTGGCTGCACACTGTAAATGGCAAACACGGCTACAGTACTAGTCAGCAGTGGAATGTGATGGTTCTGTCCTGCACCATATAATTTAAAACCTGCTTTCACCCTTGGCAAATCTCTCAATTAAAATTGAAATCATAGCTTTTCTTGGCTTCTGGATATCATAGGCCCAAAAGGAGAAACATAGTTTTCTACCAAAAAAAAAAATCAGGTGGTGCTTCATCTCTGCCCAATATATTAGTCATGGAGAAAAAAATGCATTAAAAGAAATTTGTGCTCCTTAGAATGAGGAAATTCAGAGCTTGCAAAGATGTCACTCTGTATTTTCAGTTCAACAGGATAAAGGAACTGGATATGCAATAATACTTTTCTTGCAAAGTGTACCAAGTTCACTTCAAACAGCTAAATAATCACAATTACAAAGACATTATTTTCAGGCCTTTAAGGAAAAAACAAGGTTATGTAAGAATGAAGTGCAACAGAAATACTCATTCTTTCATATTTTTGAAAATTTGGAACTGATTTGTCACTGTGTTTACATTTAAATGCTTTTTGCATTGAGGCATGCTGGAGAAATTAGATGTCACTTATATGAAAGTTCAGGTAAGTTATTAATTTTGCTCTGCAGCTATTTTTAAACTTGAGTTTTACCATTCTACATTGTCAGCCACACTGAGATGGAGGTTAGGTGAATATCTGCCAGTAGCATCACAACCAGTATTGGTAATTTCGGGTAGTGACTGAAATTGGAAGATTTGCTGAAAATTGTGAGGTTAGATAACAACAAAAAACCAAAACATGACAAAAAAGAGTTATTTTCATCTGTCCTATTTTCTTAGGCACTCACATTTGCAAACTTTTCCATGCATCAGTAAGAGCTAGAAAAAAAAATTTCTCTTGCATTAAAAAGGAGAAGCTGAGTTTTGTATGTTCCAGGAGCTGGGACTGCAGAAAGGATAACAGAAAAATTCTGGGAATTGCAATGTTCTGTAACAGAAATAGTTGGTGAGAGTTGAAATGGCATCACGTTCCTTTGACTTTATAACTTTGATATTTAAATTATCTTGCTGCATTCTCTTCCTCTGAAGACAGAACTTTATGTAATTGAGAAACAATAATCTAATATCATAATAGAGTTTTATTATGGCCATTATCCAGCATCTCCAGTGGAAATAAATACCTATTATTAGTCCAATCTATCACAAGATCTTGCGGCATTTAGGACATTCCCTTGGGTCATCATTGCACACACCTCCTATAGTAAACCTTAAATTGTGACAAATAATATTTTTTCCTGTGGATGCCCTCCCTCTTCTATATCTATTTGTCTTGCAAAACAGCAGATTTTTTTTTGTGCAGCAGGGAAAATGGTGGTTAATGAATGATAAAAAAAAATAATTTATCCTATTAAAGCCAAGTCTCTGTTTCCTGTTTCAGTGTGCTTTAGACATGCAGAGACAGCATGATAAATATCTTATGAGCAGGATCCAGCAAACACACAGTGATAGGATGCTACCATGATTAAAGGAGGTGTTTAAACTTAGAGATAGATTCTGAATCCAGCTGCCAGGAAGCAATGCTTACTCACACTGGAATAGGATTTCCAGAAGCCCTGGATAGCCCTGGCATGTGCACCCTTCTCCTTTCCTCCACCTTCCCCCCAGGACAAGGTGTCTCGGATGCCCTTCTGTTTCTCCTTAAAGGTCAGCTGGTCAGCAACAGAAGCCCCTGAAGTGCCCTCTCTGCCTCTGCTGCAGCCCCCGCCTGCAACCTGCCAGCAACAAAAGGACATTTGCCAAAAAGCTCTATGCAAGTCGTTCCCACCAGGAAAATCCCCTACAAACCCAGCTGCATCCAATCCCTCACAGTTAAAGCAGAAATTTAACATCCCTCCCACCCCGCTTCCTCCAAGGTCTTCCCACCAAGTCCAGCAAAGACATTGTGACACCTGCCACAGGGAAAGGCTGGCTGCCTCCTCCCTGCCCAGCAGGACCCTTCTGCCAGCCACCCCTCAGAGAATTGCTGCTAATTGCAGCAAAGAGCTTCCTGCTCAGGCTCCTGCCACTAAACAGACCTCCCTGAGCACTGCAATCCTGTCACCTGCCAGCAAACCCACCTCTCCCTCCTGGCACCACCAGCTGACTAAATGGAATAAGGACACATAAGGCAGGCTGTGCATTTAGAGCAGTCTTTGCAAAAGCAGATCCCTTCCCTGATAAAGATGTGGTGGGAACAGAGTTGTGGTACTGGTGAGTAGGAGGACGTTTGCTTTGGAAAATGTGGTGGCTAGTCCAATATCAGGATATTAGGAAGAAATTTTTCACTCTGTGTGTGAGAAGACATTGAAGCAGGTTTTCCAGAGAAGCTGTGGATGCCCCATCCCTGGAAGTATTCAAGACTGGGTTGGATGGAGCTCTGAGCAACCTGGGATGTAGAAAGAGTCTCTGCCCAAGACAGTGAGATTGGAACTGGATGATCTTTAAGGTCCTTTCCAACCTAAACCTATTTTATGTTTCTATGATTTTATGAGCAAAAATTTCTCCAGGCCAAAAAACCCCACCAACTCTATGCAAGTAAAATGACAGGATAACTCTCAGTTGCTGGGAAATATGGAGTGAAAACCTCTGGACCAGTGGGTGAAGATAGTCCATTCCCTTACAGTCAGTGTATTACTGGGGACTGTTCTGTGGGTTGAGCTTGGTGGGTTAAAAAGAAACTCAGGTGTTCCCTCACAGAAGTCACAGAAGAAGAAGTAATTCCTAATGCACTTGCACATTATGTAAGAGTGAAGGCAAGTGGCAAACCAGCGGAAGCAAAATCCATTTTGTTATGACTCAGTTGGTGGGAGCAGGCTGGGAGTCAGCCAGAGGTTAAAGATGGATTTGCCTCTTTAATCTGTTCAGCCTCAGTGGCAGGGCTGGATCAGGAGCAGTTCACTTCATGCTCTGCAGTGCCTGCCCTACTGCAGGCTGTCTCCTCCTTCTCCTGCTCCTCCTGCTCCTCATGCACTCCTGACCCACCCAGCACCATCCCCTGAGCACCTTCAGTGGCCCCTAAGGAAAACGCAATCTCATTTTCCTTTTCCTGCTGGTTTTGCCATTTATTTGATTTTCAGCACTGAGGAGAAGGCCAAGGGGCAAACTCCTTCCTTGCTGCTGGCTCACAAGCCTTTGGGAAACCCAGCAACAACACAAACCACATCCCATCAGGGCAGCATGCAGGCTCAGACACCCGGCCTGGGCACGGCTGTTTCCCTGTTCTGTGTGCCTTGGTGTGCTCAGGGGTGCTCCTGCACAGCCCCCGGAGGCTCCCAGGGAAAGCCCAGGCACAGCCACTGAATACAACACTGAACTGCTGATAAAGCTGCTTCTGCTGAGACATCTCCCTGCTCCCTCCCCTTCCCATGCTGGCTCTGAGAGCCCTGACTGCAGAGGGCAAATATAGAAAAATGGAAACAATTCTGGGAGCAATTTTGGTGTTGCCATAAGTGCTGAAAGTGTCATTGACTGATCTGATGCTCTTGGATAGCAATTTTTGTCTTACAAAGAGGCCTTACACTTTCTTTTTCCACAACATTTATACCACTCGATTTTCTGCAACAGCACCTTAATTCAGCCAATTTAAACATTAACTTCTAGACAGGGTTGAATTATTTGCAGATGAAATAACATGTAAATTGCATTGGTATTTTAGAAGACTGTGCAGATCCCAAATGATATTTTTGTTCTAACAGGAAAGTCAATGTTCGCTAAAAACTTGAGTAGCCAGTAATAAAACAGCAAAATCTTAGGAGAACACTGCTACTGTTTTTTAATAGTTTTCTCTAGTAAATAAAGTGCACCCCCATCATGATGTGAGATGCCTGATATGCTCTACCCTTAGGAAAGACACAAGGACAATTAGAGGTACAGTGTCATTATCACGTGTCAAAACAAGCAATTATGGTTTAGAGTAATTCTTTAATAGAATATCAGACATCCATATACTTCCAGAACAAAAAGGCAGAAATACAGAGTGGAAATAGAAACAAAATTAAAAAAAAAAAAAACNAAAAAAAAAACAACCTAAAAAAACCAAAAAACACAAACCCAAAAAACACAACAAAAAAACAACCAGTAAGGGATATTTCTTTGGGGTAGGGAAGAAAAGGCCAGGAAAATGCAAAGCAAGCTGAAGATTTTGTGTCAAGTCTACATGGCTCATATTTGGTAATTGAGACCTTATTCTCCATTATCACTCTGTAGTCCAGGGAAAGGCTAGATTTTCACTTCAAGCAATTAAATTAGTCCTCTTTTTCTTTTTTTTCCCACTTGTTCTTTGTTTCCTTAACTGCACAATGTCATTAATTGGTATCAACCCAAATTGCTTCTATCAGCTCATTCATCTGTAAAGGCCACAGCTTTCAATCCAATTCCTTTTCATTCACTGTCCTGGTGCAGTTACCTTTCAAGAATACACATTAATTTGTGCTCAGCTAATGTTTGGTTTTTGAAATATGTTTGGATGTGTGTGCAGTGTCAATATTTGATGAATTTAATCAGAAAATGCAAAGGTGGATTTATTGCCTGAATCATATGACTTAGGGATTTTTTATTCATTAGGCATTTGTACCCACACCACCTTTTAAAAAATACTTGATCACCACACAGAGGTGATATTGCTGGCAGGACCATTTTATTTACTTCAACACTTTAGCTAGGCCTGGTGCTTCAACATCAGCTAAATTCCTTGACCCAAAACCATCAAGGCCATGAAATTTATAATCAGCTATCTCTACCCTCTCCAACCTCCTTATCTCCCAAATACATTGTTTGCAGCTAAGGTTTTTTTATTCTTTAAATAAAGGACCCTTTTCATCTTTTTTTTTTTTTTATCTATCTTCCATTAGGGTAAAGCTCAGTTGGGCAAAGATAATGCTCAAACTACTTAAAATCTTGGAAGTGGTCTTGTTTAAATTCTTAGAGCCTCATATAGCTCAGCCTGCTTTAAATGTTCAGAGTGATTTAAACCTCCTGTAGGCTCATGACCGAAACAAGCACATGTGTGCACTGCTGATGACATTGTTCAAGGTCATAGGAAAAATTCACTTATTCTGTGTTTCCGCATCATTTGACTCGAGTCCCTTGTCAAACAATAACCCCAGAGTAAAGTGATTAGAAGAACATGATTAGAAACATGGTGAGTACTGCTTAAAATTCTTGAATCCATTAGTGTCTCACTTTAAAGAGCTCTATCTTGTAGGTACAATAAAAGAAGCCTGAGATCAGTAGAAGAACTGTGTCACATAAATCTCTGCATCTGGTGGAAGAAGTCCCTGCTCGTAGTAGATGAGTTGGAACTAAATGATCCCCAATATCCCTTCCAATCCAAACCATTCTGTAATTCTGTAATTCTGTGATTCTATGACCTGAAAATTCTTCATGCATACAAGAAAAAAGAAAGGAAAAAGGAAAAAAAAAAAGTATGAGATTGTAACATTCAACTTTGAAACTTCTCTTTTTTAAAAAAATATAGTTTTGAGCTCAAAGTTTCCTGCCATATCTTGTAGGAAAACCTGTAGGGAAACTGCCAGAATTTTGCCAGAGCTCTGGGATGACCCTGCTTGAGCAGGGAGACTGGAACACATCCACTGTGTTCCCTTCCAGCTATACCCATTCTGGGATTCTGTGATACGGTGAAATTGCAGTCAGAATCTAAATTCTCAGGATTCCTGTCAAGCTGTTTTGTTCCTTTAAGAAAACCTTGGCCTTCATGTTAAAATCCAGTACAGGGAATTTGAATCTGAGTAGAATTTGCTGAAAGATGACAGAAACAAGAGGAATTCTGAAACAGTAGGGTTTAATGAGAGGGTTTGCTAGGAGACTCTAAATCCTGCAGATGATTGGTGTGTAGCAGAGGGCATGTTCAGAAAATAAACTTTCATGTAATTTTATCATTTGTTCTGGTTATCTAAACAATGTAGCTAATCTTAGCAGCTCATATGAGCTCTATGAATTTGTATCTTCCACCTTTAAAATATCAAAAAGCCATTTGATTTGAATCCAAAGAGCAAATAAATGTAAATATAACAGATGTAAATATTTCAGATGTAAATATTTCAGTCTATAACAATCACAGGGCATCACATGCCATGGGCTAAGAGCACTTGTAAGTGGAGGTCAAATCTAATGGCAGCTGCAGTTCTCCTTGCAAGACATCCCTGTGCTTCCAGCTTTCAGTCTGGGATGGGACTGACCTTGTTCTTGTTTTGAAGAATGTATGCTAGCTGACTGCTGCTATGCAGATGATGGCTGAATGAGGGAGGAGGAATAAGTAGGAAAAAGAACAGAGTGTGGAAAAATAGAAATGTGCAGTGATTCTGTTCCTTGCTTTCCTCCTACATGCAAAGAGCACCAGGGGAGCAGTAACAAAACATCTTTGTCTTCTTGAAGAAGTAGCACCAAAAGCTGTGCAGCTGTTCCCAAGCTAAGGGGTAGTCCAGTCTCTGAATAAATCTTGACAAGTCAAGGAATTCATTATTCAAAGTTACATGCACACTTTTTTATTTCCCTTTTAATTTCATCCCTGAAGCCTTGGGGTCCTGACACCTTTTGCAGGTGTTTTTCTTGGTGATCCTTTTTATTCTTCCTACAGAGTGTCTATCACCACAGGGGATCTGAGTGCATCTGCTAAGCAGAACTCGCCTACAAGACCCCTCTGCATTGGTGGGTCCTGGAGCACGGCAGCATTGACAGCTGAGATGGTGCTTGGGCCTTGGCACTATTTAATTTATTAATGCAGGTGTACCTACAGAGCCCAAGAGCCTCAGCCAGCAGCTCGTCTGGCTGGTGACACCCGTGGCTTGTGTTCAAGGTGGGACGTTCCCTCCCGTGTGAGCCCCAGTGGCCCTCCTGTACTCAGCCACTCAAACCTCTCTGCCAGCAGCAGGAGCCCTCCTGGACTCCTATGAGCTTGCCAACTCTCCCACAAGCAGAAAGCTGTTTCATAAACTGCAAATCAGCAGTGGAGATTGCAGTCACAGTTTATCTGAGCTGCCACAAATGTGTCACTCGCTGGGCTTCAGCAAGGGAACAGCTCACATGGCTCAGTGAAAGTCAGCCAAACTTTCCCTGGTGGTGTTTAAGGGTTGGATGGGCTCTGGGAAAACTGGGCTGGTGGGAGGTGTCCCTGCCCTTGGCAGGGGAGATGGAACCGGATGGTCTTAAGGTCCCTTCCAACCCAAGCCATTCCATGATTCTAGGAAACCTGCCTGTTTCATACCAAAAAGGACAGGATAAACTCTTCTTTTCCTCTCTCACTCCTTCTTCTTGAAACTCTTGAAAATTATTTTAAACGTTATTTAAGTGCAAAATAACTTAAATCCCTCAGAGAAGCAATTCCTTGCCTCTTATGATATCTCAGAGCTGAACTGCAGCACCTTCCAAGGTGGTGCTTCCACCCTTGGGAAAGGTCTCCTGGTAGGATGGGACATCTCCATGGCTACTGGGCATGGCTCTGCTCTGCCCCTCCAGAGCCCTCAGCAGAGACACTCAAACAAGCCAGAGACCCAGCCAGGCTTTGGAGAGTTTGCTTTTCATTTTTCTTCTGTTAGGGTGACAGGAGCAAAGAACAATTACAGCGTTTTTAGTCCAGCTGACAAATTACATGTTAGCTCAATTTAGCCTAAGCACAATTTCCCAATCAAAGTCAAACCAAAACAGCCAAACAGGCTTATGTTTTCTAAAATTCATTTATCCTGTTTGTCTGTTTCACCTCTATAGATTACTATTATTATATCATGTCCTCAACCAAAGAAAAGAACATGAGTTTTGGTTTTGTTTTCTAGTTGTATTGGGGTTTTTTTTTTCCTCTTCAAAGGTGTCTACATTGCAAGGTTACAAATATTTAATTAGTGAATGGAAATTCCACTGACTGACCAAATGCAATTAAGCTATCCAGCTCATTTAAAAACTGGATGTGAATTTAAATAAGGCTCAGCTTTGTGGAAGCTGCCTCCCTCTGATGGACATTTTTGGTCTGGATCAAAACAAAAAGAGACTAATTTCTTACTAATTTCTTGCTAATTTCTTATTAATTTCTTTCACTCATCTCCACTACTGATACAGATATCCTGTCACTGTCATTGACAAATGGCAGGGATGTTGGGTTTTTTTTCTAGAGCTAAAGAATGCTGAAAAATGTCACAGAGAATGAAGGAAGAAGAGAGGTAGAATCTTAGACATGTTTTCCTCAAAATCTGGTATTGATTCCCCAGGGAGCAAGATCCAGAATAACCATCTGTATGAGTGGAGAGATGCCTCCAGCTAATCATTTTATGGTGCCACATGGAGAAGTGTCTTTGAACTTCCAGATTGTTCCAGTTTTTGGAAGCTCAAGGCAGGGAAACAGGTCCATGGGATCCCACACCTGGGGCGCTCTGCTGGAGGTGAAAATCGTATCCATAATTTAAAAGAATTAATCTCAAAGAAAGCTTCAGGTTTTGTCTCCAAAGATATATGCAGCAAAGGCTGTTTTAGTTATAATAATCATGTGTAGGCGTTTCCTATTATTCTGCCCATACAGATGAGGTGAAAAACTGCCCTAGATTTAGATGCCCAGAATTATTTCTGACTTCTATTTCATTAATGTATTATTTTTATATATTTTTAATGTAGCAAGTTTTTTTTTTTTCCTGTGAAACACTTAAAGGATTTAGAACTCCCCTTTTCCCACCTGGTAGGAAATTCTGTCTCATAGATTTTGAGTTCTTCTACCCTATTGTCTGAAGTTATGGGCCTCCTGAAACCTGTTTGATGGGAGAAATTAAGACAGGGCTAGCTTGCATCTAAGTTCTCCACTTCTGGAGGAAGTCTTTATTTAGCTTTCAGGTAGAAGGTAGAGAAGGTAGAATTTAAAAAATGTATAAAGAATCACCACTTGGCTTTTGTGAACATCTTAACCATAGAGCTGTGAGTACACTTGTTCATGTTGATGTTTTATTGACCAACAGACAACAATGCCAAATTCTTGATGCTCACTGAGCTTAATCAAACCAGTTGTCTGAGGCAGGAACTGGATCCATTTTGCTCTTAGAAAGATAACCTAGTGAACCTGCCTGGCAAACAGGGTGATTTCTTCTAAGTCCAAGTGTCTTCCCTGGTGAAGGGAGGTTTTTTGGATGTAACTTTTCATGGAATCGTAGAATGGTTTGCGTTGGAAAGGACCTTAAAGACATCTTGTTCCAAACCGCCTGCCACAGGCAGGGAAACCTTCCACCACCAGATTGCTCAAAGAAATCCCCATCCAGCTTGGCCTTGGACACACTTCCAGGGATGGGATTTTGAACTTAAGTACCTGCCTCTAGCTATATGCTATTAAATTATACCTGCATCTTTCTAAACCCATTGATTAGTAGTAAATGTTATTTAAAAATACCCCAAGATAGTGGAGAACACTTGGGTGTCCACCTGTGCCTCACCCATCCTCTCCTGTCAGTCCAGTTCCTCACAGGCAACACTTGCAGACATGGAAGCACTAACTAAATCACTGGGACTGCCAGGTTTTCCCAGACCTCAGAGAAGATAAATGACACTGGGTAGTTCTTGCAGCACATAATGCTTTTCATCTGCAAAGCATGAAGCTAATATTCATTCAAAACCAGGGAGATTTATGCAATAAAATTCTGCTTATAGACACTTTCCAAATCACAATAGAAAAGATTGTTAGGCAAAAGCCAATGAGGCATTGGCTCAGCCATTACACACCTTGTGGATGTTTCCTAAATACATAACTGCTGGATTGTTGAGGAAATTAGAGTTCCAACTGTTGTGAGATCATATATTTTATAGCATAGTTAATTTTGCACTTGCCCTTGGAGTTATTAATTTTAGACATGCAATACCCTTTCAGTGTCTGTGCACCAGTATTAAAAACCAGACCCTTCCAATATGTATGCAATGTCTCTGACATCCTCTACACATTCATTTTAGGATGAAATGAAGCCATCCAAAAAGGTGAGAACTTTCCTCGATGAGGGGCAGAGGTGGGCTAGTCAAAGGTAGACATTGGAGACAACCAATTTTGTCAGATAAATGCTCCTTGAAGTACAACTGCTAAAGCCTAATACCATAAGTAATCATGAACACTTCGTCCAAAATAAATGCATATTTTTCTTTTTTTTTTTTTNTTTTTAGTCTTTTTTTCTTCTTTAAATATTTTGTTGGGGTTTTTTTATGCTATAGATAAGAGTTCTGGAAGACTTTGCCTGTATTAGTAAATACATTGGGGCTGGGACATGGGATCAAGTCCTGCCTATCAATGCCCATACTGCTTAATGCAATGCCATGCCCATGACCCATGGCAAACAAAACTCTCCCAGACACTGTACAGGCCTGGAGCAGGGAACAGCATCAGCCAGAGACTGATCCCAGTAAGCAATTCAGGCTGGGGATTTGGAGATGTGGAGATGGGAGGTGATTCACCCTCTTGGACCTCAGCGCTAGGAAAAGATCCTTGGCTAATTTTACTGAATAGTATAAATGTGGGTATTTCATCCCAAAATGTTGGAAAGTGTTGCTGAATACTTCAGGAAAAAAAACCCAGATGGCTTTGACATAATATAGGAATTTGGCATTTGTTCAAGTTAAGCTGTGGGAGTAGTGACATAGGATTGTGACTCCTCGCAAGGACATGGTTTTCTTTCTCATATGGACAAAGGTCCTTCTTTTCCACTCTCTTGCATAATGCAGTGAAAGACATGGAACAGGCTTGTATGCTTTGGGAGAATCATCTGCCAAACATTCCCGAGGTGGAAATACTGATTTCACTTTTGAGACATGATGAAATGAGAAGGTTGGAGGTGGGCTGAATGGTTTGATGCAATGTCACTCACAATTCCTTCGCCTGACACACAGTGCTACAGAAAACACAAAGTGCATGTTCACCTTTATTAGTAAATATAGATTGAAAAATCTATATGAATAAATAGGAGTTGCTATAAGCTCTTTACTGATTTAGTATCTTCCACATTTTTGAGCTCACCACCTCACAAATTTATTTGAAATGGGAAAGCTGTAAGATTTAGAGTTTAAACTTTCTCTTCACAAATCGTTTTTGACAGCTCTGATGGCCTGATCTCCTGTCACCTCCCCATGATTTCGATTCAAACCTGACTGAATACTTAGAAAAAAAAAATCACTCGGATGAAGTCTGCAAATAATTTTGCATACTTCTCTATGCTTTTCCATATTTGCATGATTCCACTAATTTCAGTGAGTGCTCACACAGCTTTACAAACTTAGGCACAAATTAATTAGGACCAGAGCTCAGCTCATGAAGTGCTCCAAACGACTTAAGAAAGTCGATGACACTGTGATGCAGTTTCACGGAGCAAGAGGAAAAACTCAGGAGGCTTGATGGATGCCTAGACCAGTACCACACAGCGTAGCTTCATTTAATTCAGCACCCAACTTGTCTCTTTAAAGACAGCTCAGTTAACAACAGCCTGCTCTGTGCTGTTGGTGAAAGAGGAACAGCAGTATCCTGTAGCATCAGCAAGATTCAAAGAGCATGAGAAACCAGCAAAGGGACTTTGCTTGAATTGTTAATGAATTATGGAAATTACAGCATTACAGAAGGAGCAGAGATAAAGTGGATCATTCTCACAACCAAAGAGAGGAGAAAAAGCTGAAGACTGTGCATTTATCAGAAGAGTTGATTCTGCTGCTGAGAACATTTTGCCAGTGAAAAAATTAAATGCCATGAATTATGGAGATTGTTTAATGTGTGTGACTGCTCTGAATAGAAGAAGGTACAAAGGGATGTCAAAAGAGTGGGAAAATTAGCAGCTGAATTTGGCAGCTAACGAGGAAAGAAGGCCATGTGAGAGTCATCATGGCAGCATAAACCAGCAAACAATCAGGGAGGGCTGACACGTGGTTTGATGATGTAAGAGAAGACATGGTGGAAAAGCCTCTCAGAAGAGTGAACAGAGAAATTGTGCTCTGAAGAGGCAGGGAGGTGTGGGAGAAGTCTATCCGAAAGCTGCAAGTCTACAAAAAATGGGGCTAGAACAGAGCTCACTGGGGATGGCCTAAATTAAAATATTAGAAAGATTTGTGGGTTTGTTCTTACAATGGTTTTGATGTAAGAACACTACATTGCTTTATATTTTCCATAAAAAATACATTTCAGCAGAAATTCTAATACCACCAGATGTTTGCCTCCAAGTTGTCTTCTGTCAGAGAAATAATGTTATGCTTCCTTACAGAAGTAATAACGTGAGTGATTAAAATCCTCCTCTCCTTTGTAGGTAGAGCTCTTGTTTAGGCTTCATCCCCATGATCTACCACAATGTTCCTTCTTGCACAGGTTACACCCCGAAGGAATTTTAAACCAGCCATGTAGCTGAGCTTGGGAAGAGGAACGTGGGGCTCCTGACCCATTATTCCCATGGGACGCCATAAAAGTAAAATCACTGATTTCCAGGGCATTCAGGTTTTTAACTTTGTAGATTTATCTTTAAAATAAACCTTTTATGGGAGAAATAGCTTTAATCAGCAATCCAGTCTCGGTGGGGAAAAAAGTTCAGTGTAAATTCCACAGATATTTCTGGAAAAGAGATCTGGCAAGGTGAGAAATATCAAGAGCCAGGTGGTTTGAGATGGGAGGATGCTGGAGTCACTACCAGTGGCCAGGTGATGTGGTTGATCAATGAGATGGAAGATGAGCCAGTGGCAGTGGGTAAGCAGAGATGGGGAGGAGAAGAGTGAAGAGGAGGAGGAGAAGGGAAAAAACTCAGCACTTCATGTAGTGGGCTGGGTTCAGAAGAGAGGGTACAGGGCAAAGAGCTGTGACCAAACCATTTAACTTGAACATGGTACAAAGTGAAAAAGATTTTTGCTTCCTTCTCTTCACTTTCAGAAGCCAGATGATTCCACGTGTCCAAGGCACCTAATCAGAGTTATAAGGAAAACATTGGGGGAAAAAAAGAACAAAATGGAAAAAAACCCCCCATAAATTCCATTAATGGATAAACAAAGCTATATCCTCCTATATCCTCAGATCTATAGGTGTAAGCATTTTAATTTGATTTTGATTTGGTCATAACTTCTCAATGTGGCATGAAAATAATTCAAATAAAGGGGTCTGCAGAGGCATCAAATTCCATTCTCCCAGCTGTGTTGTAAAGCTTAAGGATGGTTACATCCACAGACCGAGCACAGAAGTTTGCTAGACATTTATTCCTTATCTGTATTAAAAAAATTGTGCCTTTTTCTTACCCTCACAGAAAAAAAGTCTTTGTGTCTAAGCCTGTCTGTGGGATTCCTTTGAACTTAAACCCTTATTTTATAGGTCCATTTTTATCCATAATTGTAGCTATGGGGCCTGATCCTATTTTCACACTAGAAAATGCAGTCGATTTCAATCCAGCCAGTCGTGGTCAGACTTCTGTAAATGAGATTAGAATTGAGCCTATGTCAAACACAGTAGAGCCAGAAAAAGATTTATTTCTCTCATTGAACTCTTCAGGTGAGGATTTGTCCAATTAAAATATATTATCTATTATACTTTGGACAGCATGATCAAACTAAACTAACACCCCAAATTGGATGTTTGGAAGGGACAGGCTTCTGTTTTTCTTCATCTACATAAGATCATTTGAGTGCTTTTGTTGATCTCGGAACTTTTTTAAGAGCCAAAGAAGCAATTTTGCAAAGATCAGGAAGACCTGCCCTAACACCTTTGGCAAAAGGCCTGGGCTGTGTTCCGAAGAAATGAGTGGGTGTTGTTCTTCAGGGTGCTCTGAATTTGAAGCTTCACACACTTTTGTAGTCATTGATGCATTGGCTAGAAAATTTATTTCATTTCCATGCCTTCAGGAGACCTGTGTTTGTGCACTGAGCAGGGGCTGGTTTTTACTTCAGGTTTGGGCAACTGATCTGCCAAAAGTTGGCCTAACCCCCACTGAACAGTAATCAAATAATCACCTTTCTCTTGCACTAATGAGCCAAGGGATATAGTCAAAACAACCAGCCTCACCCACAGGAGTGCCTGTCCCCATCTTACTGAAGCCCCAAAACTTATCAAAACTCCTGCAAACTTCCAGTGCCACCCCTAAAATGTTATTGGGCGAAATAATTTGGGACACGGTTTTCAATCAGTGCCTGTGTCTGCCAGAATTTCCACAGAGGATTCCCTGCAGCCATGCTCCCATTGCCAGGCTGGTTTATATATGTTTTGACCTTGAAGATTTCTATTCCATCTCTGAGGGAGGTGGCTGTTGTTCACCCCACCACTCATGGGATAGTAACGCCTGGACAACCACAGTGAGTGTCTGTAGTATTAAGTGTCAATAGGTACCTGAATGCCCAGAGAAATCCAGGAGACATGATTAGTTTCAAGATTTTCTAGGCATCCAAATATCTTTGAGAGTTTGAGAGAGAGCTTTTTTCATTATTCATTTAGTCTATGTTGACCTTTATTACTTTCCCTTGGCTTTCCTCTGTTCCTTCCATTTCTTGAGGTCTCTGTGATGCTCGAAATATTTGATCCTGTCTTTCAAAAGACACAAAAATTCTGATCCTATGGTGCTCCTCTGTCTTTTGCAAGTCCCTTCTGCTTCCACTAAAGTCTTAAAATAAAACTCCTTTTCATTACACTTTGGCATTCATTTTTTGGATATGATATTAGGATAGTGACAGTATTTACCAAAGCTATAAAAAGGACATGAAAAGATGATGTGATGAAGGAAGAAAATAAACAGGAACACAATACTCCTTAAACTAGACCCTTTTAAAATTAGCTACTGCATTCTAATGGTGCCATCAGTGCAGATAAAAACGAATCACATCAAGAAATATGAACCACAACCTCTTTCAAAGGACTGCTCTGTAATTAGGTTTTTTCTTCCTCTTTGCAGACTCACTGAATAACAGTTGAGAGAACCACTGATGGCATTGGAAGCACAGGTCCAGAGCCATCCCACCACAGCACCATGGTCATCCTGAGGCCCTACTGCAGGGTCCTCAGGTCACATCTGTGCACTGATTCCCACTCTGAAAGGCAGATTTTGATGAGAAATCTGTCATTCTTTTTGGATCTAAGAATAGTTAAAGAGGTCACTGAACCCTGAGCTCTCTGCTACCTGTTCTAGCTGAGAAATGATAAGTGATCATTAAAGCAGTCCTAAATCCATACCAGTGCAAAGTGACACAGGTTTCATAAAGAAAACCTCTCTGTCTTTTCAGTCTGTGTCTCACTCAAGTCAATTAAGAACCATTTTTCAGCACAGGGTAGGAAACAGCTCCAGAGGCTGAAGGGGGTGAGTGATGACAGTCACCTCATTTACTGGCTCACACAGAGCCATCTGAGAGATGTACCTCAGAAACTGAAATTACTGCTGCCTGATGCCCCTTGCAGGGCAGTTTCATGGCAGTTAGCTTTTGCATAGGAAATATTAATTATTTATATTTACTGCAGCTTCAATAAGATCAGAGCAGCTATTTAGGCTGTGCACAGTGACTTCCAGATATGAACTAGAAATGGAGAAAGTCAGAAAATGCTGTTAGTGAGAAATAAAAATGGGTATTACCTGTGTTTAAATAAGATACATTACAATATTAGTAGGCATTCATTATTTGTCATATGGCATTTTTTAATCAGTATTTACAGGGATAATTAGTTTTAGACAATTTACATTCACAGTTCCATGTTTACCTGATCGGGCAGTTAATGCACTGGGAAGAAATCTTAGCTAGTGTAACTGTGTTTAGAGACTAATTTTGGGAGCTCTCAGGATATCTGGGAATAGGAACCTCAGCCTAATCACAAGCTCAGTACCTGGGAATGGCAACTCAGCATGGAGACCTTCTGTTATTAGTGTACCACTTAGTACACAATCTTCTGACTCTTTGTATAAGTGTCAGGTGAGTTTTGTATTAAATTATTTTAATTCATATAAACTAACTGCAGACATTGGTTTTCTAAACAATTTAAACAAACACATCTCATTCAAGATGACTTTCTGATCAGTGTGGGAAAGGACCCAACCCTTCACTTATTTTTTAATATTCTTACTTCCCACATTTTTGCATGCTCTTTATTTCCTAATTAGTAACAGCTCTTCCTTGACATTTTATCAAGCAGTTTTCATACTGTTTTATTAGATGTTATGCAGCTGAAATATTGAAGCATACTAAATGAAAATGTTTAAATGATAGGCTTGATACACTGCAGATGCATCACAAAATTTACATGTAGCATGTAGTTAAGTGCATTTAAAAAACAGAGAGCTAAAGCACAAAACTAGTCAGCTCTTCTCTGTCAGTGAGAAACAGGGTTTCAAAAATACTTTATGTAGAGGTCTGCCTTGGGGCTGGTTGATGTGAGACCACGTGGTCCTCCCTGGGCTGAATATGCATCTCCTTTCACTGCTCAGGAGATGAACAATGCAGATCTCCATTAATCATAATAAGGATTGCAATAAATCATAATAAGGATTCTCTCCCAACCAAGGAATGAAGCAAACTCTGAATCTGGGGCTGAATGCAGAGACAAGTTAATTCATCAGTGAATTGTCAACAAAGAATGTGCCTTAATGTTAATTACTGGTAGATCACCATGTTAGAGCCCTGAAACACGTCTAAGTACTAAGACAAAGAGCAAACAAGGTGTCAGCATGGAGTGATGTGCTAATCTCCCATCCTGAGGTGATGCTGGATTCAAACAGCAATTCTGCCTAAATTTGCAGGCACCTCAGAGCTATCAAGCTCTCCTTGATGTGCTTGTCCCAGATGTAGCATAGGAGGCAACAGAAAAACCCTTCTCTGCATTCCATACTGGAAGCTTGGGGATCTCAGGATATGAAGGAAATGGTATTTTTTAATTTGCCGTTGTGCATGAGGGGGAGAACATGCAGCTTATTGCACTCAGACAAGGTAATCTGTAGAATCTTGTGGTCAGGCCTCTTGTGGGATATTAAGACAAATATAGCTGACAGTTGCTTATTTTGATATGTGGCAGAACTGTCCAGATTACCTTTATAATAATGGAGAAAGGATGAGATGCTTCTAAGCTGAAATGCATTTTATCCTAAGACAGATGTTACATGATTAATTTTTTTTAAGTCCAGAGGAGGCCCCAGAGATGATCAGGGGGCTGGAGCATCTCTCCTATGAAGACAGGCTGAGCTTTGGTTTGTTCAGCCAGAAGAGAAGGCTCTGGGGACACCTCACTTCCTTCCTGTTCTCAAAGGGAGCACGTGAAAAAGAGCAGGAGAAACTTTCTGCACAGGTAGATAGTGACAGGACAAGGTGGAATGGCATTAAACTAAAAGGGGAAGGATTTAGATTAGATATTAGAAACAAATTATTTACTCAGAGTGTGGTGAGGCCCTGGCACAGGGTGCCCAGAGAAGCTGTGGCTGCCCCATGCCTGGAAGTCTCCAACGTCAGTTGGACAGGGCTTGGAGCCACCTGGGATGGTGGAAGCTGTCCCTGCCCATGGTAGGGGGTTGGAATGAAATTACCTATAACACCCCCTCTAACTCAAACCATTCCATGAACCTGGGACAGTTTTTCTTCTAGTGAGAGGGTCTTCTTGACCTGTGATGCCGAATAAAGTTTTGCAACTTATCCCAAGATGAAAAGTCCGTGCATTTGAGCATGTTAAGTTCCTGACCTGTCACGGACACCAGCTAGTACTAGTTTCTAATCACACTTAAGAATGTTTACTTACTAAAAGTAAGAAGTAATCAGTCAAATACATTCTATGCTTTCTTGCCAAGATCTTCACCTCTAACTAAGCGCAATCCTCAGTGTATTGTCAATGTCATTTATTTCTTTGTCTAATTCCTGTGCCAGAAACTTCTCCATCACTTCAGATTTTCATCTTCAAACATATTCAAGCAATCTGTCTTTTCCTATCAATTTCTGCCATCGTTATTTCCCTCTTTTGGATATTAAAGCCTGGTAGCTCATGCAAAGCAATTATTGCTCTTTTTCTAACTTGGCAGCTTTTATTTGTAATTCACAGTATTTTCCTTTCAGACTTGTTTCCTCCCAAACTTTTTTCCTTCTTACTGCACTTCTTATTTTATTTTTGGTGTCTGTGAGCTTTTCCTTTCTAAGGTGACCTACAAAGGATTTTTTTTTTTAATTGGACTTACACTTTGTCTCTTTCTGGAGTACAAACATATTCTTTCTTTTTTGTTTGTTTATTCATAGCAATTATTTTTTCTTGGCTATTTCAGGAATGTCAGTGCTGGCCATTTTTGATTTTTCTGGATGCTACTTTGAATCTTCCCAAGGACATTTATTATTAGCTCTTCCATTGCAGCTGACTGGATATGGGTGTTGCAAGTTTAATCTGTTATCTCCATAAAATACAATTACTTGTACCCACCTTGAAACCATCCCATATTTATACAAAAATCCCTAACTGTTTCTCAGTGAAAGCAAAATTTACTAGCTACCTCATGCCTTCCTGAAATGTTCTCAAAAACTGCTTGCTTCATTAGATATATATCATCTTCCCTTAATCTCAGCTAGGCTTTCATATCTATGTACATGTGCCTAATATTAATAAAGTAAAATCTTACAACCTCCCACTCCCTGACGCAGGAAGAAACAGGTTGTATCTAATTTCCTTCCAAACTTCCCAAGGAAGATTTCTCTGACATTGTGTAGATCTCCAGTTTTTAGTTTCTTATACCAATATTAGTGCTTGAAACTGCTTCAGGTGAATCAAACCTTAAATGCCTATTTCTCTTCGCTGAGTGTAAAGACCAGTAATTCTTACAGCAACACAAGCTGCATCCCAAACACAAATAAAATTGTTAGGCTCCATGTTTTGTTTCCATCCCCTGTTCTCCCTTCCCAATGAGTCTCTCTCATCTTTGCTGAGCAAGGCTCTGTGGTTTGCACCATACCACGCCCCAGGTAAAGCACGCCATGGATTTTGGCCTCTGTGCTCTCAGGAGCAGCAGTCGACTTTTGTGTGACCTTGGAAACTCACACAGTTTATGCCTGGACCTACACTGACTAAGAGAAAACCTCCTCGTGTCCATCATTTACATTTTCCACAGCTGATTTTAAAACATTGTTTTTTGTGTTTATCGGGGCCTTTATGTTTATTAGCTCTTCTTGCTCCCCAGGTTTATTTTTGGACTAGTGGATTCTCTCTCTCTCTTTTTTTTGCAGTTTGTTTTATTACACTGTGTAGACCAAGACCATTTACTCCTCTCTTAACAGCAAAACCTTTTTCCTCTGATCTTCCTTGTAGACCTTAGTAATTTCTCTTCCTTGGTGATGCACAGCCAGGAGAGTATTAGATATAAGTCCTTTACAGAGCCTTTCTGCAGGGCCATTAATAAGAAATCCCTTTAAATGGATACTAATACTTAATGGGTAGGAAACTAGACATCAGGAAATTCATAGAACTATTTCACTCCATGCAATGCTTCTCCTCAAATTTCACTATTATGGTTTTCATCATAAAGCCACATGGGTTAGAAAAGACCCATAAGATCATTGAGTCCAACCACTGAGTCTGACTGTTTCCATTTGCTGGAATAAACAGCAATCCTGTGTTAAAATAAGGGGATCTGTGGTTTGAACACCAGTGAAGTAGCTGTTGAATTGTGTCCTCTCCTGCTGTGGCCAACAAGCTTGATGGCAGAGATAAATGTGTGTTGGCAGCATTACTGGATTTTAAGCAAAAATTAAAGCCTCGTTTCCACAAAATGCTGACATGGTTATCCAGAAAGATGAACCATTAAGTGCAGGATCCATCCTCCCTCCCTTATCTGCTGTGCTGAGTGCTCTGCAAGTTGGTATTTCACATATCAGTGGGGAGGAGCCATCTGATGAAGTTAGGAAAGTCTTCTGAGTGAAAAAAATACCCTAAAATGAACCTCAGCCCTGTGTCAGTGTTTTAGGTGTTCTATCGCAACTCATGTACCACCAGGCACTTCTGTACTGAGAAATGAGCTGATCCCCCAACACACTGAGCCCCTACATATAGACTGTTGGATGTATTTGTCTTCAGCTCAAGCTGAATCCCACCTTCTTATTTGGTCAGCTGAATCCCCCCCGTATCTCTGTCCTTGCAAGGAAAGCCTGAGGGCTGACCTGGAAGTGTGGAAGCAGGACAGGAGATGAAGACTTCTGTGCTGACCCCTTGGAGGGCATAGACACAGTCCCCGAGAACCAAAATATTGCTTTTATTATTTCTTGATTACTTGATCATAACTGAAAAGAACATGCCATTTGTTTCTACATAGCTCAACAAATTATATTTGTGAACAAAACTCTGGTTACTTTAACCCTGTCCATTCTAAGAACAAGTTGATTAGAAAATCACTAATTTTGTACAATAATTCATTTCTGTTTTTCCTTAGAGATTCATCCATCCGTCCATCAGGAGCAATATCCAGATTTGTCCTACATTTCCAGAAAATCCTTTCTGACTTGGAGTAGGTGGTGACTGCTAAGTGATGACCACTTGTAGATGTCAGCACCTTCAGTCAGATTTCTGAGTGATCAACTACTCTGAAAATCAGGTACATTTTGTCTCATGGAGAAATTCCTACTTCCTGTGCACAAAATGCAATATCAGGATAGTCCTTGCAGTCCATGTTTCCTATGTTTTTATCCCTATACTCACCATTTTCATGGAGGAGCTGGCCACATTTCATATGTGCTAGCTGTTCTTGCTTATACTGGTAATGCTGATATATAAATTATTTAGAAATGGCAAACTTATTTCACTGTTTAATATCACATTTAGGAAAGCGCAGAAGAAAAAGTCTGGGGATTAATCTAAAGAAATATTTTGATTAAACCTTTGTGTTGAATTAGAGTGGATTGGAACTGTAGGGCTGATACAGGCACAATTTTCCAACATTTCCCAAAGCTGGTGTCCTTTCTGTGCTGCCTGCTGGGTGATTCTTCAGAATTATGTATTACCTTCAGCTCTATTTAATTTGTTCCCGTACGAGGGGTGTCTGACAACGACAAAAAAGTGTGCTCTTAAAGTGTAGCCATTACAGTATCTTCTTTTATTGTCTGCTGGTTACACTGTGTTCTATTACATTACATGAAAAATAGAGTGTCTCTTCTCTGATTAGATAGAGAGGAAAGATGGGTGCTGTATTTTGTCAGAATTTGCAGCAAGTGAGAGGGGTAAATGAATAAAATATTCTAAGTTAGTGTTTACCTTGTTTCTTCCTTTGCTGACTATTGAGATCTCTTCATATTCTTTCCTTTTATATAACAACCTTAGCCAGAAGCACATTATTCTTTTTTTTTTTTCCTGATCTTCATCTTTTTTTCAGTGGATACTTGAACTTATGGCAGTGATTCCAGGCCTTGCAGCAGATGGCAGTTTTCTGAGAGGGCTGGCAGGAGGATTTTTCTTGCACTCCCTAAAATCAGGCATTTAAATAAAAGGGGTGCAACACATGGCTGGTGTTGACCCCTAAAATCTTCTAAAATCAACACTAAGGATTGTTTGCTCTTTTGCTCTGTTCATGTGTGTGGAAGTGAAGAAGTTCTGTGATGGATAAATCTAAATCAAAAAGCAGAATTGCAGATTTTTCTCCCCAGAAGTTTAGCCTTTAGTGCATGTATTTGTCTCCTATTTCCCAGCAGGGTGTGGGGATCTTTCATATGAAAGCTGCCATAGGAACACCAACCTATGAGTGAAGAACACCCATCTACTATTTAGTGTCTATTACTAGCGCTACAAAAATCTATCACATGGGAAGAATATCATGGTCTACATCTCTAAAGGAGGGTGGTAGTTTTGAGGGGCCTATTTTTCAAAGTAATTAATTTTCCAATATAGAAGGAAAATCCCCTTAGAGCCATCCTTGACAATTCACAGTCAAGTCATGTGTCTTCCTTTTCTTGTGATGTGTTGGGGTTTTTTTGCAAGTCTGAAAATCAGAGACAACTTTGGAAGTTTGTGATATTTAGGAGAAAAGGGATCCCATTCATGCAAAGCAAAGAAAAATGAAATAACTCCTCTATAAATGAGCCGTAATCCATCTCCCATGCCCAATTAAGAAGTCAATACATCTCTTGCCTGACTTATGTCTCCGTTCAAACTCGACATTTCTGAAACAACATTCCCAATCTCCACCCCTTCCCTGAACTTGCATCCTTCTCTCCATTTCAGTCATTCTGAAAAATAACACTATCATACCCATCAATCAAGCTTATCATTTGGGCATGATATTTACATGGATGGGTTTCCCTCCACTGCATCATGCTGTTCCTAAATCTCACTGACACTTCCTGACAAAAAGCTGCAAGAATTCTAATCCGTGTAAGCAGTTAAATTGTATCCAGGCTCTTACCACCTGATGTCTCAAGCCTCAATAAACACAGTTTTTCCCATTTCCTTTTCTCATCTCTTTTGCAATGTCTATAAAAACTCAAAACATTCAGATTAGGTGGGTTCTGCAAACTATTCCCTGTAACATCCTCAGCTTCTTTACAACTGCCTTTTTTACTTTTCTATTAGAAATTACCTACTTAAAGAATTTTGAAGGAATCACTTTTTCTTTTATATATGTACAGTAGCTGTAAAAACTTCAGTGAGATTAAAAAAAGATGGCTATTACCTTTAAATGCAATTATTCAAACCATTTCTAAAAGTGAATGGCTTTAGAAAAATACATTGAAACAGCTAGCTCAATACTAGCCAAATATCTGAGTAATCTTGTGAGAGCCATCCCCATCTTTATTGAAAATAATGACCTGAAATAAAGGTAAATGTGAAAACATTTGGAGCTATCCTTCTCCATAAGACTCCAAGGCACACATTAAAATGGGATCAGTGTTTACCTCTCATCTTTACTGAATTGATAATTTACTTTATTCCAGCTTGGTTACTCTACAAAATGAAGCTAATGCCTTCTAATAATGGTTGGCACAGAATACTGTGCTACTTAGACATGTTTACATGAATTTTACATAAATGAATAAGTAAAGTAATGGTGTCTGTCAGGGCAATATTTATCATTACTTACTGAATTGCAAGTGCACAGTTTAAAGGCCGTGGCTTGCTACCAGTGAGAATCTGCACAGGTTGCTCCAGCAAACACAATTTTTTCTGTGATTTTAGCTTCAGCTGCAACCTAGTGGCCAGCTGTATTAGCTGTGATTCAGCTATCAGCAAAACAGAGCTGTGTCAGTGTAAACCACCTGCAGACTCACTGCTCTTCACTGAGATAGTGCAATCCTGTGCCAGCCCCGTTCAGACAGGTACAACTGAGTATCTGGAGACCTCCTGGAGGGAGGTGCAGGAAGGCACAGGTGTCCCACAGGGCCCCTGTCACCTCTGCCAGAGCCAGGTGGGTGTTTCAGATGTTCTGGTGCATCTCTAAAGGATGGAAGTCTGATGTGTGAGTTGTGATGAGTCCCTGGGTCACATATAAACTTTCCTGTAGATACCTGCAATAGCTGAGACTGAAATACCATTTGAGATGTCTGTGTTAACAGGCACTGACTGACAGACAGAGGGGAGAGGGATATTCCCTCAAAGTCAATCAGCTCAGCTCAAGACACAGAGAATTAAATGACCCCTGAATATGTCTTGAAGATTATTTTATCCAATTGGCCAGACTAAAGAAATGTCATAACAGTTAGACTTATAAAGTTTGTGGAAATGGTTTCTGTCCCAAAATGAAAAAGAAGGAAATAACAAGGAAATGGAGCTCCAAATTTTTACTCAATGTAAATCTGTCTGCTGACATAGAAAATGCATTGAAGGGGGTGGTTCATCACCACTGAAAGCACATGACCCTGTCACACAAGCTGCAGAAATAGCTCCTAAGGGTTGGTACAGATCAATCTGAATAATCTGAGGTTGTGTCTTAGAAATGTCCCTGCATGTTCCAAACCCCATCATAATATTCCTGTATATAGCTCTTATTGTAACCATGTACTTGTAACTAGTCCCTCACAACTGGGACTGAGGTTGAAAAGAAATCAGAATCACTTCACAATCCAGTCCAGACAGACTGAAAGATCAACCTTAAGGACTTTATTTCTTAATCTACGTGTGCAGAATTCAAGGATGAGCACAATACCAGGATGAGCCCAGCAAGAGGTGACAGGAATTGGCAGCTGAACCAAACCCAAGCTCCAGGAAGACAGTTAAACTCACTCCAGAGGAAAATGTTCTTACTGAGGATAACAAACTATCCACAGCTTTTTGTTTCTTTATTTTCAGTTTGCCTGTTGCTGCTTTGTAGCCAGTGTAAGAGAGGTGGCACGTCCCTCAGACCCCACAGTGCTTTCAGGACATGGTTCATAGAAATATGGACAGATTCACAGCAATAAGATTTCCTTTGACATATTTCCAAAGTGCACAGGCTAGAATGGGGTAAGATTCCAGCCTTATGAGGGGAAGAAAATCCTTTTTTTAGGTTCCCTTTCACATTTCCAATGTCCTGTGCAACACCCCTACATCTGCACCCAGCCTTATTGCTCAGTTTTAAATCAGCTTAATTAGTAGCACTGATTGAGGTGAGAATCATGAGAGTGGGGGGAACTTACATAATAATTTTTCAGTACTTTTTGCTAGTTTAATTCTGAGTTGTCTAACAGTGGAACGATTGTCATGGGTTGTCAGCCATGGAGTGGATACAGTATTGGAGCTTGGCCCAAGTCCTACCCTACTCCAAGCTACTTGTAATTTTAACTCAGGTGGTGAGGAGAACAGAAGCAGTGTTTTCAACCAGCCTTATCTGAGCAGCTTGTTGTGACTGATGCCTGAGAGCAATTCCTTAGGGCTGCCTGAACTGGAGCCACCCTGGGCGCAAGTTGGTGCCACATTGGATGCTGAGCTGTTCTCAGCTGGCCACTGAGAGGATGTTTGCATCCATTCAGAGCTTACATCATCCTAAGATTTTGACTTTTGAGGTTTTAGCAGATGATTCCCTCATATAAATAGATTTCACAGTGTCACTTCTTACCTGTGGACAAAATCATCATGACTGTGAGTTTTTTGAGCTCTAGCTTCAGTTCACACGTGGAATGTGCCTGGGGCAGGATCTAGGTTGGGCACAATTCTCAAAGAGAAGAAGAGATGCTAAAAAGGACTGACCCATCAACAGACTCTCTTTAATTTCCCTTGCCTTCAAAGTGATCTGTTCCAAACTATTTTAGCTGAGAGATTGCATTCAACATGCAGAGCTGAGATTTCATTACACAGTTTATCACACCCCTGAGTTTAAATCAGGAGTAACACTCCCTAGTGCTTATCATGGCCACTGTGCTGCATATAAAACCTACCAAAGCTCCTCCTCCATGAAGTGAAGAGGATCCACACAAACACCAGCAATCAAGGTGGCAGGCCCTCCTGTGCCTCAGTGCCCAGATTATATGTATAATTATAACTATAATGTAGTTATAATTATATAAATTTAACATTACATCTCAATTAAATGCACTATAATATATAATTATCGATGTATAATATAGCTGTATTACATGTATGATTTTATCTGTGTCAGAAAGAGTACAAGCTATGAGCATAGAAATAAAAATCATACCTTATGCTGTTTCATGCATAGGTAAGTACTAAATCAGGTCTTGCTGTGTATCTAATGAAATGCAAGTAATGCCTTCACCAGCTTTTTTATCAACTTACCTACACACTTCCTGTGTGCTCTGTTCCTGGAGGGACAACCATGTGGGTGTAATCTTCACAAGGTATATGGCCTGCAGTGCAGTGTGCAGCAGTTCCCTTCCCCAGGGATTGCATTTTGGTTATGATTTTCTCTCTGGATAACACAGGAACTATCCTATTTGAGATCCTCTGACTACTAATCCACAAGGAGCAGGATTGCAATATCTGTATTTTTCCCAGTGATCCCTCAGGCAGCTGCATTCCCTTAAACACCTGCATGTTCCACATTATGCAGAGTGTTCTCTGTAAAGGCCTGGGATAAATTATGAGATTCAGCTGCTGGGGGAGTAACCTGATCAACATACAAGGTCACATTCAAAAGCTTGAATGTTGCTTCCCAATTAAAGCTATGTATCAGGTGGAAGGCAAGGGATTAAATATTGATGATTTTCTTCACTGGGCTAGTGTTTTTTTTTCAGGGAAGCAGTTGCAGTTTCTCAGCCTGTATCCATGTGCCAGATGCATACTTCCACCAGGTATTTTTCGTTTCCTTAAGTCAGAAGAATAAATTTCAAATAAAATTTGAAAAAATGCCCTGCAGTGAAGACAGACGTGTTTTGACTTTTTTCCATTATTCTTTCACACATTTTCAATTACCCCAGTTTCCTGATCCAAATTCTACTTTACTGATATCATTAGGGGTTGCATAGATACTGCAGAGCAGATTTAAGTTCACACATGTTCAGGGCAGTAGGTACTTCCAGATGATGGGTAGGTTGTTTGACGGGAGATGCTTCTGGATGGGATCCAGAGGGAGCCTTGGAGCACTGAAGCATCTGAATCTGGCCATTGTGAGAGATGTTCAGGACAAGGGAGTTAGATCACTGGCACTGAATAGGTCTTCTTCCCTCTTCTGCTTAGAAAAAGCGATGTGGCAAAATATTTCAGTGACTAGAAGAGATTTTCAGCTGCATCTTTCACAATGATGGTTTTGGGGCTGTAGCTGTGGCCACACTGTGCAGCCAGAAGCCCTCTGTGCACCATTTCCCAATTTGCTGAATCACACAGAGGTTTGGGTAGAAGGGACCTTGAAAGGTCCTTTAGTCATGACCAGGGACATCTTCAGCTACACTGGGTTGCTCAGTGCCCTGTCCAACCTGACCTTAATTGTTCCTTACCCCTTTTCCCAATGATTCATTGCCTTCTCAGCATCACACATTTGTGCTGGAGAAGAACTGGGTATAATTTTATAGTGATTTGTAAACTCATTCCACAAAGGCTCCAGAGCAGTTTGAAAGTTAGCATACTGTTTGGGGAACAGCTTCTGACTGCAAATATTGACATTTACTTGAAACTGTTTTTTTCAAACTGAAATATTCACTCCCTCCCCCAGTTAAAAAAGAAAGAAATGGTCCCACATCACCTGGTCTTATCACAGAATTACAGAACAGTCTGTGTTGGAAGGGACCCTGAAAGGTCACCCAGCTCAACCTCCCTGCAATGAGCAGGATAATCTTCAACTGGACCAGTTTGGACAGCACTCAGACCACCTTGAATCTTTCCAGGGATGGGACATCCACCACCTCTCTGGGCACCTGTTCCAATGTTTTACCACCCTCAATGTCTAAAAATTCTATTTTATGCCTAATCTAAATCAAATATCTTTCAGTTCAAAACCACTACTCCTTGTTCTATTGCAACAAACCCTGATAAATTCTTTCTTCTAGGCCCACTGAAAGTCAAAAAGGCCATGATGAAGTTTCTCTGGACCCTTCTCCTCTCCAGGCTGAACAACTCCTTGTGAAATGATGTGAAGGTAATGAAAAGGAAAAAAAACAAACTAAAACTTTCATGTCAAGGCCATGAAGCCCACCACGTCCTGAAAGTATTTTTTTTTGCAAGCTTCCTTTTCTTAGACTCTTAACCTTTCTTGATCACTTGTATTTTTGCTGTAATAACTGCCTCATTGTATAATTAATTTCACTGGAGAATTCATTCGTACCGTTATTGCTTTGCATTTTTCAATAATTAATTCCTTGTAAGTAGGTTCATATTTTTTGTATATTCTGTGTAATATTCCTGACTTGTCTTTAAAGTTACTGAACCAATCTTCATCCCAGACATCCTCTTTGTCCTTTTTTTGTTTCCCTTACTCTGTCTCTCAGTTCAGCAGCACCCTCCAGTCTTCACACAACAATGAGAATCTCTGTTCCTTTCTTTGAGGGCAAATGAGCCCAGTTTCAGGATACACAAAAAAAGAAAAAAAAAAAAAGGGAAAAAAAACCCAACAAAAAAACCCCCAAAGTGTAGGTGAATGAGGCAGTTACAAGGCTTTTTGGAGAGCAATTCAAACTGATGCCTGGCTAACTCTGATCTTGGCAATGGTAGGGTTGTCCCAGGGCCAGCAGGGTGGGCTGGAAGTGGCCAGTAAGGGTTTGTGGGGTCTGTTGTTGAGGACTTGGAGCACTTGAGAGGACTTTACTAGATTCCAAAGACCTGGAGCGAGTTAAAGGACCTGAGAGGAGATTTCAAGGTGCCTAGTGGGGAAAAGATGGGATGAGGCCATTTAATGGTGTTTGGAGGGCTTTTGGTAAAAGGAGGTTGTTTCTCTCCTCTCATAGGGAACAATAAGTAGAGCAAGTTTGGTGAGCTCACACCTCTTGAGAGTTTCAGGAAATATTCTGTGTATTTCTGGATCACAGCACTCAAGTCTTACTCATTTTCACTTTGTTTCAAATGTTGACATGCAGAAGGTTTGTGTTTCTTCCCAGGACTGTTGTTTCCCAAACACAACCTTGATCTCAAAAGCTGTTTCATAATTTCACAGAAAGATTGTTTATTAGTTGGTGTTCCCTCATTTGAGTTTTCTGACTAAACAAATTAATGTTAGGGCAACAATGCTTTGGAGTTTTTTATCCATATGATACATGATACTGATCACTCGTAATAAGTGAATGGCTTCTTGGTACAGCTTTGTCTTTGCAAAACTGATCCTGACTCCAGACTTTTTAATCTTGGACTGGAATTATGACACTGTTACACAGAATGGACTTGTTATACCCCCTAGGTAGATACAATCAGGTGAGAGGGATGCCCCACACTGTCTCTTAGAAGAATTTCTTAAGTGGATTTTTATGCTTCAGGTTTGTAAATTTGCTATTGGAAATATTTTGTGTTTCCTTTGTTTCCTTTTTTTTTTTTTTACTTCCAGGTAAAATGCTGCCACAAAGTCTAAGCCTAATTACTCTCTAAAAGAGCTGAAAAAAAGAAAACTCAAAAAAATTAAAACAACGTATTATCTGGCTCCTTTGCTCAGTCCAGAGAACACAATCCAAACTTTCCTGATGACTTTGTTTGCCTTTGGATTAAGTTCTGACTGCAAAGTTTGGGTTTCAGGAACGTTTCTGAAGCACAAAGCACTGTTCAAATCACCAACCCCAAAGGGATCTGTGCTTCAGGGGAAGGCAGGCAGAGGACAATTAAATGATGATGTCTGGATTTGTCAGGCTTATCAGGACTTTTTGTATCAGAGCAGAACTCACATCTTATTATGTCAGGGCTCATCTACCTTAAACAGTCCATGATATTCCAAATATTAGGTTCTAAGTTGCATCTGAAATATTATCAGTAACCATTGTTAGAAAGGTGATGCACTCTTTAGGGATTAATCCATATATCACCGGAGTTGTTAGGAGCTTTCCTTTAAATACATTGGATTGGAGATACACCTGATTAATCTGCTTTTAATCTGCTGATTTCATGGCCTTTTGCAGCCTGCTATGAGTTCACTCAGCCCATAGTCTGCAGTGGCTAGAAGCTATCAATAACGCCAGCGTGACACTGAATTATGAAATCCCTTTTCCCTGTGCAGCATCAGAGCCGGATTTTCACCGATTGCGACTCTGCAGCTCCTCAGCTCGGAGTGTGGGCACTGGAGGAGCTCAGGTGTGCACACAGACCCTGAGATGGGCTCAGCCGCTCACAGTCTGGTGCTGAAATCACCAAGGCTGTGGCTTTAATCCCCATATGGGCCATTTACTTAAGAGTTGGACACGATGATCCTTGTGTGTCCCTTCCAACTCAGAAAATTCCGTGAGTTTGTGAATAGATCAGATCCTTGGCCCTGTTGGAAGCACAAAACCTTTGCTGTTGGAGTTCCTTATGCAGGCACAGCACATCAGGATTAGCACATTAGATGGACTCAAGAAGCTCAGAAACTGTGCCCTTGCTTATCCCTCATTAAAACAAGATTTAATACGAACTTTATTTGAATGCATTAGCATACATATATTACCATTATTCCTTAATATTTCATCATGAAAACATATTAAGATGTCTATATATGGGAACTGAGTCTCTGCTGGATGAAATTTGCCTGCATAATTCACTGAGACAGGATTCAAGCTTTCCCTCATGCCTGCCAGAGGAAGGTATTGTTAATAACATTAAAATAAAATTTTGAAAGCTGTGAAGACAGAGGTGTACATGGTTCATTGCCATGGAAAAGGAAATGAAATTTACAGTTCAGAAAAGTTAAATTTAAAAAAAAAGAAAAAAAAGAAAAAATAATTTAGGTTTAACATTTCTCTATGAAATGACAATTCCAGGTTGAAAAAGTTATGAGTTATGTGATACATTTCTTTAAATTTTCATTCTGGTTTAGAATGGAAACGTTTTGAAAAATTGTTTCCAAGTGTGCAAATCTCAGTGTTTCCTTCAGGGCTGAACCTCAAGTTTGCTATTGTGCTGCAGACTCCACAAATATTATGCGCAAATTCTGGCAAAGACTGTGTCTTCCATTGGAGAAAAGAGAAAATATTCTCACTTGGCTCAAGGTCTTCCCCCACACTTAGTGAATGCCCTCAACAGATCTCCAGTTTCCCAGCATTTCTTGCTTCTCCCTGCAGTAACTGGTGGCCATGATCCATGTGTCCTGTATCCCTGAGAAGAGTTTCACTCCTGAGCCTACTTTGTGAGCCAGTAATGGTATTAATTCTGATCATTAAAATCAAACCTTGGAATGCAGTTTTCTGGTTGCATCCTAATCGTGAAAAATAAATATGTGTAACTCTGCTTTTCTTGTCACTTCAGAGAGATTTTTCAATGAGATTGAAACCCTAAATTAATGTACTTGACAAACCCATATCAGCTTTAATCTGAGAGGAGTGCAGAGGGTCTATGCTCAGCCATCTCTGTCATCAGTTGCTGCTGCAGAATTTACAGGCTCCATTGGTTCTTTCATTCTTCTGTAGAGATAAGTGTTGACTCTATAAAGCTGATTAACTTTGGATGAAGTTTTCTCCTGTAGAGAAAACTTGTGTTTTCCTCAGAAATGTTGAAGTTCTGGTATTTTCAATATGGAATTCTTTTCTTCACAGAAATGGATTCCTGGGACAGTCTGCATTAAGACTAATTTCATTTGATCATATGTTATTTTTAACAAAGCCACATATTCCAAAGGAAATCTGTCTTTCATCTGATTTCTGAATAGCTTTCAGGTCCAACTGTTCATTCTTCCTACCACCCAATCACACTGAATCTAGGAAGGGTAGCTTCCAAGATTACAGCTTCCAATATGTGTCCAAGAATATCAACATATACTGCTGCTGAGTTATTAAAATAACCCAAACAAGCAACCCCCTCCACCAAAAACCCCCACAGCTATTTTCTTCTTGCTTTAGTTCCATTTTGTTTTAGTGGTAGCTTAATAAGATAATTTTTTTTAGAAGATGGAAAGAAAAAACACATTTTACACTCTCTGAGCCATTCTCCGACACTTATTTCAAGCAGTCATATCCCCTTTCCTCAGTTTTCTTTCCGCCTTACATCTTTCTGCTCTTCACCTGCTGTCACAAGACAAACTCATGGGATTTGTTACAGTTATGCTCAGCACCAAGTCATGAGAACATATCATGTTTACATTTTTGGCTGAAATACCCACAAAATTTTACGTCTGATGTTTTTTGACATGTATTCATCTGTGAAACTTGGTGTTAATGCAATCATGCCAAAACACTTAAAACAGAGACTGGTGACTGAAAGCTAAATTTCTTACCCTCCTCCACAAGATATATCTTGTATTATGTATTAGGCTTTTTTTTTTTAATGCACATAGTCTTTAATGTTACTGAAAAGTTAGGGAGGAAGAAAAGGGAATGTGTTTCAATGTTGAATTCCTGCCAAACCTTTGGCAGATCTGAATGAAAAAAGAACCAGCGAAGTTTTCAGAAACCTCTTTTAAAGAGAAATCTTTACCAGAAAAAAAAATTGAATTGCCGTAGCATATTAAAAAACACTAAAAATTTTAGGAGTGAAATCCTGACTTCATTGAAATCCCTGGCAAAACTCCAAGTTGTTTCAATGAGACAAAGGTATTTGTTGTAAACTGTCTGATCTGGGAAGATTTTTGGCTGATGGAAGTAGTTGCAGATTAACTAATTTGGAGAAGGAACAATCAATTAAATGATGAGAGATGTCACAATATTCAGCAGCCACTGAAGAAAAAAGTCTTATCATGAAAGATACCAAATATGAAGTCAGGCAGGGTTTACTGTAAAGAACAAAACTAGTTGCACCCAACATTTCTTCTTCTAACCCAGGTCTCTTCTCTGAGCATGTCAAGGCTGAGATTCAGCTCCAGCTCCAGATATCTCCATGGTGGAAGCCGCATCTAGGTGGATCCCTTAAAGTGTTTAAACCACTGTTAGGATCAGAGGGAAGCTGGCCAAGCAACCTGCAATTTGACTGATGCTACACTCAGTGTCATGATGCTGCTCCCAGTCACTCAGGGAGGAAAGCTGCTCCTCTGGAGGGAAATGTATCCCACTGATTTTCAGGCAAGATGGACTCTGCTCCCCTATAGGCTATTTGGCACCTCAATGACCACAGAGGGAGCCCAGAAAATGAAAAATAATTGAGCTTAGACCTCTGAGTTATCTTTCAAATGAAAGGATCTTGTAACAGGAGGGTTTGGAGAGTGTTTGTGGCAGGCTGGCATGTCAATCAAATTGATCCCTAATCATTGCAGGCATCTACTTGACTCCAGTATCTCCTTGGCAGACAGAGGATGGTGATGGCATAATGGCCTAGAGAAAAAATTCTGGTTAGGAAGAAAAAAGTCAGAAAACTACTGGAAATGAAACTTTGGGATCAATAAGGTGCTTGAAATTTCTGTGGAGGAAATACACATGAATGTCCATACCAGCCTTGAGCAGCACCATCACCATGTGACATTATACCTTCTGCATAAAAAATATGTCTCAGAGCATTTACCCCTCTTGGTATGAGACTTTTTTTGACATCCGACTCCTACTTAGGCATGAATCCTTAGTGTGCTTCAGAAGGGAAGGTGGCTGAAAATAGAGTCAATGCTGCTTTAAAAATAGGAAAGCCATTAAAATAGGACACTACAGCTTGAACAAAACATGTTTTTATAAGTAAAGGCTATTGTGAGAAAGGCAGTTCCAGGAGTCTAGCATTCACAAACTAGAAAATGACAGAGATGTAGTGTAGATAAACTATGCATTTAGAATTGGAGATAAGGACAAAATGTAAATTAGGTAATGCTTACCTTGCCATTGGAAAACAGGACAGATGTTTATGTGGTTTTTTGGTGGCTCTATATGATTGTTGTCTGATATCCACCAGGAGCTGTGCACACTTGCCAGAGTCAGGTAGGACCACAATGCCCTTAGTGCCAAAGTTTCCCCTTCTGAAGGTACAGTTAAGCAATTTGGAAGTTGTCAAATACCCTGAGGTACTGGAAAGTAGAAATTATGGAGGTAACATGGCAAGATATCCCTGCAAGCAGGAAGCAACATGAAAGAGACTGTAAACCTGCCAAATTAATATCCACAGCCTCCTTGCCAGGGCTGCACATCTTACACTAGAAATTCAGTCCCTCAGTGGGACACGAATTCTTCTTGTTAAAACTAAAAATATTGCTTCTGCTTCTAATGAACATCGAAATCCTAATGGTAGAGCTTATGTTCCCTGGGTGAAGGCTCACAGGAAGCCTCTGTGAGGGATAAAAGAAGGAAACAGGCTGAAGGCAAAATGTAAATGAAAGTGGCCAAACTGGGGAAGGAGCAGCTTTGCAAAGGTTGATGTCAGAGGAAGAAGGAGGCAGGAATTTCTGTATAGGCACTACTGTGCATTTTATAAATGAAATTGATCTAAATGGTTAAATGCTGCTACAGACTCTCAGCACTGGAAAATTTATCAGCTTTCTATCCTGGGAACTGAGTCTGTGAGTTTTATTTATTGGGTACAGGAGGCTATGGTCTCTGCTTTTCATGGAATACTGTTCATTACCACATGAGAAATCATCAATCAGGCTAACGAGAGGAATGGTCCTCAGGGGTCTCTGGATAGAGGAATTATCAATTCTTCTAAAACAACACACCTTTGAGATTCAGGAAAATGTCTCTGTAGCTTCTTCCAGGAAGCACATATTTCTTGAGGCATTAGCAAACTAGGGATAGTGACTTTTCACTAGATCCACAATTTAATAAATGCTTGAATGAACATAGTTTTCCTGTTGCACTGGGTTGGTTTTGTCAGGAACCATGTCTGGCCAATCTCAGAATCTTGTATCTTCATGCAGAAGTAAATTGATGCAAATTAACAGCTTGTTTTGTTTACATTCCGTTTTAAAATTTTATTACTGGGCATGTGATTAGGGTGATAATTCCCCATAAGATACCTGGTACTACCAGGTTGTTCTCTTATTTTTTCCCAGGCACAGCAGATGAATTATTAGCATCCATGGAGAGGCTGTAATTCTGCAGTGACCTCTTGCTCCATGCCCTTCATGCATGTAGGAAACTCTGCTGCAGAGCAGAAAAGGAAATAGGTCCTCTGTCTATCCAGCTGCCAGGACTTTTCCCAGTTCTTTACCCGATCTCATCAATCCATGAACTTTGATGCAGACCTCTGACCTGTGTGTTCTAAGACCTGCCCTACTTTGCTTGGAGCCTTCAGTGGTGTGAGGCTGGGAATACTCACAGAACTGTAAATCCAGTACCAAAATTTGCCTAAGGGATAATGTCAGTGCAACACAGTGCTGTGACAGGATAATGGTCTCCTGGCACAATAAAACTGCCAAAAAGAAGCCAAGCAGTTTATGGATAATAAATGTCAAACGGAGGTAGATGTTTATTTTCAGAACATCACAAGCCTATTATCCTGTCAGACCCTCCTGTTTCGATTTCTTTATTTCCATTATGGTAAATGAATAAAGAAAAGTAAGGAATGAGGTGCCCTGCAGGCCAATAACAAGCTTGTTCAGCCTGAAGGCTCCAGGAAGGTGTTAGTTTGCCTTAACATGCGTTTTTTTGAGCAGCTCCCTTGCTCTGGTTCACTGACACATGAGCTTCAGTTAGACAGGAATCCCTCCACCTCTTCCAGGAGGAGTTTGTGTTCCAGTCTTGTAGTTCTTGCTGCTGTTAAACCTTTTAGTCCTGTGGTTTTTCATTCCAGTGAAGGGGGGCACATGGAGGGGAAGCAAGGAGAAAACATTTATCCCTGCATCACAATGCTGGCATCTGAATCAGCTTGGCAGAAATGAGCATTAAATGGTCTTTTAGAGGGGCTGGAAGAGGGTTGTGGGCAGAACCACGGGGCATTTCTATGTGGGTAGGATCACCCTCAGTTTCTAGAAGTGGATAAAGGGTCTCTCCATTTATGTCCATATTGCAAATAGGTGTGGGTTGAATAAACCCAATGTCATCTTTTATCAGAGAATCACAAAAATCACAGAATGGTTTGAGTTGAAAGAGATCTTAAAGTTCCAAATGCCCTGCTGTGGGCAGGGGACACCTTCCACTCTCCCAGGTTGCTCCAAGCACCATCCAACCTGGCCTTGAACACTTCCAAGGGTGGAACATCCACAACTCTGGGCAACCTGTGCCAGTGCTCCACCATACTCATAGTAAAGAAATTTTTTAGACATATGTTCCCTCAGATGAGCATTTTGCACTCTTTACTCCTTGTTTGTTGTTGTTTTTATTGGTGGTGATGGTATTTATTAACTTTTAATTATCTACATATTCATATTTTATATTGGTGTTTAACTATTAAATAATCACTACATTACTATTAATTTTTATTAGTATTAAACAGTAAGTATGGTACTTGCAAAAACAATCTGTGCCCCAAAAGGTGGCACAGTCTGTTGCTGAAGAAAAAAAGGAAGTAGAAGAGGAGCTGGTTGTGCTTTTATCTGCTGCTGCATATAACAAAACTCAGAGCTGCTGCAGTGGGCAGGATGTCATGAACAGGCCATGCCATTGTGGGTCTGGAGAGTGGATATAAAGGGAAGCAAGCAGGAGTACCTGAAATGGGGTGAAAAGGGTGTTTCCAGTGGAAAATACACTGAAGTAAAAGCCATCATGTGAGAACAATGCTGTGGTGACATTTGATCTCACAAACGTTATTTATTTTGTGTGCAGCTTTCCATTCACCGTCTAAGTAAAGTCAAAAGGCCTCCAGAAAAAGAGCAGCATGACTAAAGGAACTCTTGGCAGCTTTCCTGTGCAGAGAATGCCAAGGGCACAATATTAACCTTGAGACTTCACTCTGGTCCTTTTCTCTTCCTTCACTGGTTTCCCTGAGATTGCTCCACCTTCTCTTGGGGCAATGGCACTGCATTAAGATTTTTTTACTCTCCTTCTTTCTTTATGGCTGAAAGAAAAACATCCAAGACAAAACCCCTCCACAGAGGAGGGATTTGGACATGAGCCCTGATATTCCATGGACAGCAGTCTGGACTTTAGCACATGTATTGCCTAGGAATGACTGGACATCCGAGGATCAGCATTTGAAAACAGCAGTTCCAGGGGGAAGATGGATCTGGGCACCAAGAGAAAGGTCAGAGTGTCATGATAAGGCTGCTTCAGGATTATCTCATGGGAGATGGATGCAGTTCTTTGTGCTTGCTGTGACTCTTAATTTCATCTGTCCACAGAGCCTTGTCGATTTACATTGATACAGAAAGGGAACAGATTTACTGAAACATTCCACAATTTCTGCCCATAGGGATCCTTCCATGCCCTTTCTGACTGGGATTTTCTTCCCAGCTGCAGGGAGTGATGTCTTTGGTAAACAGCCTGGATGAATGATGGCACCTGGCAGCACAAGTGACACACTCTCTAAGAGTGAGGTCACCTCACCTGATTCAACCACCTTTACACGGGCAGGCAGTGACAGGTCAAGAGGGAGCAGTTTTAAGCTAAGAGGGCAGATTTAGATTAGATTTTAGAAAACACTTTTTACTGTAGAGGATGGTGAGGCCCTGGCACAAGTTATCCAGAGAAGCTGTGTCTGCCCCATCCCTGGAAGTGTCCAAGGCCAGCTTGGATGAGGCTTGGAGCAACATGGGCTAGTGGAAGGTGTCTCTGCCCATGGCAGGGGGTGGAATGAAATGAGCTCTAAGGTCCTTTCCAACCCAAACTATTCTGTGATTCTCTGATCTGAAGGTCAGGGGTCTGGTCTGAACAAACCATCAAGAAGCCATCAGTGATATGTGGAGGCAGACAGTCATGTCCAAAGGCTGTTTCATCCCCATCTAAAAAGGGTTAAAAGTCTAAGATGAACCCCCCTGGGGAAGATGTCTTTTTGATGACTATTAAAGGGCCTGCCTAAACTGATAAGACTAGGCACATATCTTCAACAGCCAAAGTTATGTGAGCTGTAGCCTGTCCCATAAATGAATTTCGTGACTTCCTATTGCATATTATTTCAACATTGCAATACAATATACGTTCTGCAAACCAAAATCAGAGGAAAAATGGATGGGTGATAAAATAATGGAAGTTACTTATATCAGATGAAATGATAGGATTTTCAATTATGTTTTTATTTCAATATTAGCTGCCTTTAATATTTAATTTTAAATTCTGACACCTACTTAGAATAAGGGGTACTGAGATATTACTTCCATTTATATAAATAATTTAAATTAATTTCAAGAACTTTAGGTTTCTTACCAAAGTTATAAAAATATGAAACAATTTAAACTGTGAAAAGCACCAAGCAAGTAGCAGGAATTGAAATTTAGGAATCAAAAAGGTGGGAAAATTCTTTATTTCTGTCTGGAAGGATGACATTTGCTATGGTAATGCTGTGATAAAATCTTATGGAGTTCTGAAACTATCTGTTCAATTTATTTGTACATATTACAGTTTAGCTTCATCAGAGATGCAAATCATGTCATTAAAAGCTCTCCAATCCTGCTTATACATCTAGGACATTTAAGATAATTTTATTTAACTAATAAAAATGATTTTTAAAACCCTTGGTTTCTGTTCTTTAATTAAATTCCTGGATCCATGTGAAAGTCATTTGGCACCTACTATGCAGGGGGAGGGGAAGTTAAATACATTTTTAGAAAATAAGAAATTTGTCATTCACACATTTTCAGCAGAATAGACACAAAAAATTAGAGAAGCCAAATAAGGGTATTCTGTGTTACTCTGTATATTTTGTTATGTAAATGCATACAGATAAAAAGAATCCAATATTTGCAAAAGTGTGTCCCACATTCTGCCAATCACTGAAGGCAAACATAAGAATATATATATATATGTTAAAAGCATTTTTTCCTTTCTCTTTGTGTTTTAGGAAAAAATAGAACACAAACCATTGTCCATGTTTTCACTTTTTTTTTCATCCTTGAGGAGAGTAAGGTTGGAGAAATATGATCTACTCCAAAGCTGAGGAGTTTTGCATCCACAGTTCAAGACAAGGAATATTAGGAAAGTCATAACAGACATAAAACTTCCTAATGATGGAGGCTGGGTTTCTTCTCTTACAATATTCAAAAACCTGCTTGCTGAAGTTTATTTCGTTATCCCAGTCACCAAGGTTATGAAAAACACACTAGTTCTTTCTTCTTTTATATCTGCTTTCCATATATTTGAAAAAGATCATCGTGTTCCCTTTGTTCCTTGTTTCTGCATACATATTCTGCAAGGAATAGCCTCAGAGGGACCAGTGCTGTCCCAGGAGGATGGAAAATAGGTAACGGATGAAGAACTGAGAAGTTTGCAGAGGGGAGATGGTTTTGGATTAGGGATAAATCTCATAAACACTTGGGAAGGGGAAGGAGCATGATATTGTGAGACAGGTGAGACACTGGCGCAGGTTGCCCGGAGAAGCTGTGGATGCCTCATCAAGGCCAGGCTGAGCAGGGCTTGAAGCAACCTGGGATAATGGAAAGTGTCCCTGCCATGGCAGGAAGGTGAAACTGGATGAGCTTTAAGGTCGCTTCCAACCCAAACCATTCTATGATTCTGTGATGATTCCGTGATTGTCACATCACATCATTTGCAATAAGGTGGTCCTAATAAAAAGTGCTTTGTGATCTTGGCATGGCATTCCTCAAAGTCAAATTAGTTCATCTCCTTTTGGCAAGACAGGGCCATTCACAAAAAAGACAGGGCAATCAGGTTGACTTATAGCAGAGCTCTGTGCAATTAGTTTGCTGAAATTCTACTTCATAATCCCTCCCCATGGGAGAGTGTGTCACTGAAATCAGCTCAGCAAAGATGAAAGAGGTTCTTCATGGGTTTCATAACCAATTCAGCAGGGCAACTTGACTTCATGGGAGATAGAAACAGAAATATTTAAACAGAGGTAGATTTGCTTTTGAACAGTTTTGTTTATCTTTTATTGCAATTTAATTAAAAACCATTGATAGCAAAAGATGAAATTTCTGCTGCAACAAGTTGCTCAGGCAATCATTTTCATGCTGATGATAAAAGAATATTGGAGTCAAACTCAATAATTAAACTCAGCAAAGAACACCAGAGGAAAATTATTTACTGAGGCATCAATTGATGGTTTGTTGAGGTACGACATCTAATGCCGTGCAGCAGAACCTGCTTGTTGTGAATTCTGATGCATTTTGAGGCTGTTTCTTGGATAAATGGCATGAGAGAAGTGGGCAGTGATTCCTGAAACTTGCTGTCATGCAGATATGAATTTGCAAGGAGATAGAAAAAGGACTGCAATGACAGAGTTCTCTACAGCTTGGGGAAAGTGCAGAGGCTGAGATGATTTATGCCCCCTTTGGGATGGGAGCAAAAGATGACAGTCACATTACATCAACCCTGACTTATCTTGTCTCCTTATGGTTTCTCATGTATAAGCAATGGAAATGATCCTTCAACAAATGAAGCAGAGGTGACCTTTTTTGTCCAAAAAGTAGAAATCAAAGTTTAGGGTACACTCTAACCCAGCATGGAGACAGGATCTTTCAAGCAGCAACTTATCCTTGAGCCGTTCATTCAGAATTAAAATTTCAACTTCGGACTGCACTTGCCCAAATCAAGTCTATTTCTGGCTCATCTCCTCATAACTTTCAGCAATGCTGATGTTAAACCACATCAGGCCTTCAGGTGTAAGTAGCAGTACTAAGTGACATGACTTAGAGATACATTCCATGTGATGTTGGACTATTTTTGGAAAATACCTTATTTTATTTTGGAAAGTGATCAAGTTGTGATGAAGTAAAAACTCACTCTCCCTTTTTGATCATCACCATCATAATTCAAACTTCTTGGAGACAGTAGACCGAAGAAAGAGTCTTGAGAAATCTGCCACAGTACATCCATTTGGAAAATGAACCCAAGAATGATAATTACTTTCAGGCAGTCATTTTTTAGCCAGTTTTCCACCCATCTTACTTTAGAATTAGCATGACCATCTTTCTCAGTTTTGTTATTTGTGATAAAATAACATTAAACAATATTAGCAGACATCCTACAGTCTAATATTTGGCAACTGGTTTTGGCTATCCTGAAGCCTGCTGTGGAAGCAACTGACACTTTTTTCTTTACAAAACCACATTTCTGCTCATTTCCTTCTGTGAGCTTTTGGATAGTTATTCTTTCATTACCTCTGGTTGACCGATCAGTACCCTTTGCCTTACTATTCTTCCTCTTTCTTTATAAAAACCTCCTGTAGTGGCAATGTCAAACTTTCAATGAATAGCTGGGGTTTGTGTCAGGGCAGAATTGTGTGATGATCTCCCTATTCTGTACTAATTCTGACATTTCAAAATTAACAGGTGCATTTGGGACCGGGGCTTTTGTATTCTGCAGTTGCTGCCTCTCTTCTTTCCTCTGTATTCCTCCCATTCCTCCCATCAAAGTTGTCTGAATGACACCCCTGACACAGTTACTGAACACAATCACAAAAAAACACTCTGTAAAACACAGGAAAATTTATATACAGGCCAAAATATCTTGCATGCCCAAGTGTTTCTAGAGGAATGTTTTCCAAAAAACCAGAATCCAGGAGATGTTCCAAAGGGTGGGAAGTCTTGTCAATAATATGTGTCAATAATAAACAACAAATAATATCTCCTGGGAAAGCCACAGCAGCATCAATAACTGAACTGATTAGGGGTGGGGGGGCTCAAAGGCAAAATTAATAAACACTAAATAAGTAAGAGTGAATGTAATTAATTAATAGCAGTCACCAAAATTTTACAGAAACATCACATAAAACAAATGCCATTTAAATTTTTGATGATTTTCCAAGGGTGGTTAATTAAGGTAATAACAAAGCTATAATCTATTTAGAGTTCAGTCTGGTGTTTGACTTTTTGCTGCATAACATTTTGATTAAAAAATTGGCTCCATATCATATTAATAAGACAAATGATAGGAGATTAAGAAGAGGGTAATGCACAAACCTGCAAGAGGGTTTGTCAAAATGGGAAACTATGATGAAGAGAAGATGCTCCTAATAGGATTCTGCTCAGACTGTTGCTAGGTCTGGTGTTATCCATGTTTCTGGAAGGCTGGTTGCAATTGCCATTGGTTGGACTCAATGATCTTAGTGCTTTTTTCCAACCTTAGTGATTCTCTGATTGTTCATACATATCTTTTCCTTGGGAGGGGTCCAGTTTTCCTGGGTTGTCTCTGTGTTTTTGGCTCCTATCAGAGCAGCCCTATAGCAAGCACCCAAGTTCCCAGGCAAGTAGTGATGACAGGTGACTTGAAACCATTGTAAAGATCCACCTTATCTTATTTAGGTGATTGAATTTAGGAAAGCAAGATATCTCCTTGGGGGCCTCCAGAGCACCCTGTCTATCTCCACTGACCATGTCGGGAATTTCAGCTCTTCTTTTGAGAGGAATCTGACACTGAGTCAGATAAACTGGATCACGTCCCCTTGGATCACTTGGCCTATATAAATCTACAGTCTCAACTCATAGAGAAATCTGCATCATTCAGTCAGCCTTTCTTGCTTTTAAATTCATTAAATTAGTCCAGTGCGACAAAAACCTGATACCACTCATGGGAATCACCTTTACTCTCTGTAGTGCATGTGCTGTGTCAAGAGTTAAGAGCATGCAGAGTTTTCATTAAGGACAAAATATGACCTGAATTAAATTCTTGCTTTGCCAGGAATTTAGGCCATGAAAATTGAATTTCCAGCTGGTGTAAGTGGAGACAATATCACCGAGTTCCTGGTTTTATGAAGGAATAACAGTCTTTCCTTTTTCTAACACTCAGTTTTTCTTTTCTCTTTGCCTATGTCTTAGTTCCAGTCATTCATAATCCGCTCTTCTATTTTTCTGTTTTATAGCCATCCCACAGGAGTAATGTGAAATATAACCAATCAGTATTTGTAAAGCACTTTGAGGCTATCAGGTGGAAGGAAGTGCATAAATGCGACGTGTTATGATTGCTCTTACATTGCTGCCAAGGGATCTGCAAACAGAACCAGGTCCCCATATATTCAGATATACACAGACTGAGTCACATCTTGTGAAAGCAGCCAGAAGATACAAGCTGAGGAAGCATAAGAGGATAGAAGTTTAATAAAATATAGGAAAAGGTCGTTCAGGGATTGTTTATGAGTTCAAGACTGAATCACTGTTCTGTCACAGATTTTTGCTCCATTTTGCTCCTAGCACTGTCCTGATTACCTGCTTTTGGGATATTATTACACTGTGTTGTCTATACTCGTTTATGTTGTTCATAATGTGGTGACCTGGTCTTTCTGGGCTCCCCTTGCAGTCAATGTGATCTAATACAGCTTTTATGAAGCAATCCTCGTGACTGTGGTTAGACATCCACTCAGTAACAAGTAGATCTCACATGATGAGACAAATTATGGCCAAGTGTTTCTCGTCATCGACTATACATTGTCTGGGGCAGACCCAGACAACTGTCCCAGATGCTGGCATCTACATTTGATTAGGCAAATCCCATCCTATAATTACCTCTGTCAGTAGATTAAACATTGCCAGGGAACATTCCCAAGCACTGGAATGCAATCATCTATATTCTTCAGTTTTATAATGATGCCTGGAATTATTCTGGCCTGAAACAACCAGCACTTTCCCAAAGCATTCCTGAGAGTGGCTCAGGATACAACACCAGCCAGGGCTCATCCCAAATGGTTGGTTTGGATGCAGCTACCCTATTGCAGAGACAGGGATATTTCATGGCTATAGATGATGACAGGCTGTGCCAGCTGGACCCAGAGCTAGAAACTGGACCCTGGCACTGCTTGGTTTACCAGGAGAGTCAAATCCACAGCTCGACACCCATCACAACTGTGACTGGGAACATTCAGTGGTTCACAAAAATATGTCCTGATGTCCCAAGTTGACAGAACATTTACAGGCCTGATGGATCAGAGCACTTTCAGAACTACTCCATGGGAACTATGTGGCAAAGGCAGGAACAAGACCATATTCCCTGGAGGCAGCTTTCAAATGCTTCACGCTCCTGCAATCAGAGTCACGCTGTGTTTGGTTCTGGTTTTTGATAGTTTTTTTTCCTGTTTGTGTTCTCTGGACTTTGTTATTGTTGTTGTTGCTTTAGCATTATTTATCTGTTTGTTCTTTGTTAGTTTCGGTTTGGTTTTGTATTTTTGGTTTTGGTATGCGTTTGTTTATCTGGGCTTTCTTCAAATGTTGCATTACTCTGTAAAAGACAGAAAGAAAGAAGCTATGCTGATACATTTTGCATGGACTCACGGCCATGTAGGTTTGCTATTCACGAAACAAGTTCTCTAACTCCCTGTTATAAATATCTTAAAGCAATGCAGCTTTTAGGAGCAATAAAGTACTTTATCTTCAGCCTCCTTTCCTAGGTAATAAATTAATTAGTTTTCATATTCCTTTTTACCTCTTATTGAAACCACCATGCCCTCATGATGTTTAACAACCAACAATATCACTAGGAGAGTTATTGCATATCTCTTGTCTTTGTGCCAGTCCAAAGGAGCAAAGTCCTGGATCTGGGTGCTCTTTGCTCCTCCTCATCAGTTTCTGTAGCAGCTTCTCTCACCACACTCATCTCTGCCCTCACAGGATTCACAGCAAAGGCCATCTCAGGCCATCCCCAAAAGAAGCAGACTACGGGGGTCAGAATTAGCAGAGGCAGCTGCATTAAAGGAGAAGCAAGAAGCCTCTTAGGAAGATGTTTTATGAAGGTGGTCTCTTCTACAAGATCTGTAGTATTGCCTTTCAATCCTGAACCCATGGTTGCAAACTGAAAATAGCACTGCTGTGGTCAGGGCAGCGCCGTCTGATCCGGGCTAAAGGACAACACTGCCCTCCATCCTCCGAAAGGAGGTGAAATAGCACAAGGCAAGCATCCAAGATGTTGTCAGACCAAGAATTAATACCATCTATTTTCTTACTGGGATTCCTGTGCTTAGGAGAGGATTTCCACCTTCCTCTGGAACTGCAACATTAAAAATACATTGCAGTACTTTCCCCAGCTGGCTTGAAAACTCACAGCACAGATTTGGTGTCTGTAAAGCCCTCATGGCGGACGTGGGGAGCAGGTATAATTGACAGCGCCACAGATCTCCATCTAGGGATAGGTTGTAGCAGACACCTTTGTTTTCAAAGTACTTTTCCAAATAGGCAGAGACATGAGAATCAAGTCATATGGTGACAGAAGAAATGAATATTCATTGTTTGTCTTTTATGATGGTAGGAAGCATGGCAGCGAGAGCTGAAAAGATGGGGTTTAATTGTTGCAGAAGTGATAAGGAGCACACGTGGGAACATATTTCTTTGATTTTTTTCCCTCATATGAGGAAACTTCCTCAGTCATTTCCATTTTCTCCAGATGAATCAATATTTTCTCTCTAACAAAAGAAAACAAAACCACAACTTAACCTCCCCACCCACACAGAACATATAACTTAACTGCCTGCTGCTCCCAGCTATCTTTGCAAGCTGTGTTCTTGCAGCATTTTAATTTTTCAGTCCTTTCAAGAAATATAATAACATTAGCATTATGCATTTTATGATGCTCTTACTTGTTACAGATCTTGCAGTTCTTTTCTAACACTGGGAGATTTTATCAGGTTACAGTGTGAATGAGTTGTAAAAGCTTAGAAAATGGCAAGGATGGATTGCAAGCAAAAAAAAACAAAAAAACCCCAAAAAAAACTAAACAGGAGAAAAACCTGTCTATATCTTTCTAATAAATTTCCAAGAGAGCTTCTAATTCTTTGCTAAAAACTGTCAAATTTATTAAGATTTTCAGAGTTAATCAGGGGGGGAAAATTTCTTGAAACATGCTCCCAAAAGCTGGATTGACAAGTTTCTCATTTCAAAACTAAACTTGTTGTCAGAGAGACAAAACAATGCTCTCAATGTAGAATAAAGCACTGGCTTACGCTCAATATTTTTCAAAATCTGCTTTTCATATGTGAAAGAACTGGCCAAGTTTATCCAACAAATATTAACCCTTTAAAAACCCTGGCTTGGCATTCTTTACTTATGTGAGCAGCATTTTAGCAACTTCCCCAACTGCTCTGCGGCTGCTTAAGGAAATAAAACCCAACAGGAGGAATAAAACTTTCACAATAAAGCTGAATACTTGAAAATATAACAATACATAATGCAATACTTGTTTCCTCCCATACCAGAGATTCAAGGGCTCTTTAGCTTTTACTCTCTTCCTATTACCATTACAGCCTCCTGTGCCTTTTCTGACAGCCTGGCTGTCCAGACTTTTCAGCAGTGTCAGGTGTTTCTGTATAAAATCTCCAGTGCCAATGGGTGCAGGTTTCTGGTCCTTCAGGGCCTGACATTCTCCCTAAAAGGCACCTCAGTGTTTCATTCCCTCCCCTTCTTCAACTGGAAGGGTTTTCTCAGCTATTTTCAAGACCACCATGTAGCACAGGAACAAAACAGCCAATTCAACCACAGTAACCACAGGTTTTGGTTTGTGTTTTTTTTCCCTGAAGAGTTACCCCAGTTCTTACATCTTTTCTCCACTGCTCTCATCTCCCAGCAGGATAAACAAACTTTCTCTGTCTCCCCCTTCCCACCCCTGCTCTCCCTGTGCAGTGCTGGCCCTGCTGTTCCATGAAGTTCAGAACTGAAATGAGGATTCCTAAGGGATTTTTTCTTATGATCCACATTTCTAAAACTAAACTCTGTAGCACATTAGAGTTTTTCTTTCCCATTTTGAGGTAGAAAATCATAAAAGTATATGAACATGAACTGCTAGTTGGTCTGAAGTTTGTCTTGCTTGCTCTAATGTACACAGCCTCTGTTGCTATTCTGAATTATCCCTCTGCATTATTTTTTCACTCTTTAACATCTTTTTATACCATTAATTTTTACTATATCCACCCAGCTATTAAACTGTAACAGCTTAAAATCGCCATGTCAATAGGACTGTTTGTGCCTTTACTTGTTTTTGAATCTCCATATGGCAATCTGTCTCCTGGGCACCCAATACGCCTTTTTCAGTACCTAATCAGTGCCCCTATGCCAACCCCTTAAGCCTGTCAATAATTCTTATTTAAACTATTGTGTCTCAGTGTTTGGTGAACTCTGTCCACCAGTGCAGCCTCATCAGAGAATCAGAGGGACTGTTCCAGTCCTCCTTGTTTTAGATTACTCTGCAGGTAAATTTGGTTTGCTTTGACTTTCTGCTCTTTTCCAAAGCTTTTTCCAAAACCACATCTACTTTGTCCTGTGCTGTAATCCCTTTATTTTCTTTGTGCTGAATCATTTTTTTCCGAAGTTGTCTCCTTTCTGGGAATAGGCAACTTCAATTATTTTCCTTAGACAGATCTGCACTTTTCCAAGCTGAATCGTCTCAAATATTTTGGAGCGTTTTTAGTTTATCTCTGTGGTTTGCCATTTCTCTGAGCTCCACACTCTGTGAACCATCACTCAGCTCCCCCAGCTAACATCCCTGACATGTCTGTTATTCCACTTTAAAGAGGATTCATTGGATGACACCAGGGAGGATATAAATATCAGCATATCCCAGCACTGTTCTCAGAAAAGGTGCTGATGCCCTGCTTGTTTCTGAGACGTACTTCAAGCTGACTTTTTAGATCCTCCATGGATTTTGCCATTTGGGATGACCAATATAATGCACTGCTCACTTTATCATCCACGTTAACTGCGGGGTAACACTTTGCAGGCACCTTCAGATCAGCAGTATCTGGGCCACTACACAAAGCCAGCCTGAATTTGAAAGGCACAATGTGCTTGCAGCACCCATTCAAGCATCTGAAAATTAAGCCAGTTTTACCGGCACTAATGCCGGATTACACGTTGTTACTGTGTACTCCCAGGGACAGGCCAGAGCAGCTGGCAGTGCCCTTTGGCACTATTCTTTATCTTCCTGCTCAGGAAGGAAGCAGCACCTACTCAGTCACACCTTTCACTGCACAGCTTTCTTTGCCTCCTCTTTGGTCTGTGTTTCAGCCATGTCATGTCAGAGTGTTCCGCTGCAGAATCCTGGCAGTTGTCCTGGTGTTGTCCTGGTGCCATCCAAGACCTCGAGAAGCAGCAGAAAAAAATCATCTTTTGCCATATCCTATTCAGGCACTAGAGGGACATGCCTGCCCCAGGGTGGTCCAGTCAATTTGTGCTGTGTCCCTGAGCTCTTCCTGATGTAATGAATCATCTCAATTACTGTCTGCAACCCAACAGGTCAATGGGGAATGGTTTTAAGCTTAAAAGAGTGTAGATTTAGATTCGATATTAGGAAGGAATTTACTGTGAGGGTGATGAGTCACTGGATCAAGTTGTTCAGAGATATTGTGGATCCCCATCCCTGGAAGTGTTCAAGGCCAGGTTGGATGGGACTTTGAGCAATCTGGTCTAGAGGAAGGTGTCCCTGACCATAGCAAGGGGTTGGAACTGGGTGTTCTTTAAGGTCCTTTAGAACTCAAGTCATTCTGTCATTTTATGATCTGGCCATGCTCCTGAGCTCCTCAGCTCCATGAAGGACCCACTGGGCAAGGCCACAGCAACCAAGAACAGTGATTCCAGGTTTCTCCCTGCCAGATCAGCTCCCAGCACCATCTCAGTCACAGGAGCAATAAGTGCCAAGGATCCAAAGGCTCCAGGCCCACAGCACCCAGGTGTCTCTGCCACCCACAGCTTAGACATGGTCACAATTCTTTGTCAAGGGCCTGTTACAAGCCTGCACATGTAGAAATTAGGAATCAGGCTCAGGCTTCCCACTCAAGGTCTCACTTCTGTGTGTAAGTACAAAGGCTCGATGAAGCCTTTGCATTTAGACTTTATTCTCTGGGAGCACTCAACCATTGGCATAAGTACATCATAAAATAGACAAAGAGCTGTAATGTGTACCAATGGAGCTTAGCATTTCCTGGGGTTATTGAGGAAGGCAGCATCTTTAGATGTGCAGATAGATGGCTGACAGGGTCTTTTCTGCAGAACTTCCCACCTTAGAACTCTACTTGTTGCCTGTAAGCACTCCAATCCACATTTGCAGATCAACTATATCTAGGCCACTAAATAAAAACATCCTGAATTTGAAAGTCATGATGTGCTTGCAGCACCCAATCAAATACCTAAACATCAAGCCAGCTTTACCAATGCAGTTCTTTCCACACTTCTGAAAGTCTTCAGGCTCCCAATCTGAATCAGTGCCTCTGCAACCTAACACAAGCCCTCCAAAACCACCTCAGTTTGGCTCCTTCTCCACTTGTCCTGTTCATCCACACAGAGCCATAGAGTCATAGGATGATTAAGTTGGAAAAGACCTCAAAGGTCATCAAGTCTGACTGCTAGTAGCAGTAGAAGCATGTGTAGAAGGGGTGTCAGCATGAAAGGGATTGCTGAATATGCTGTTTCTTCTCCAAAACACACATAAATTCTTCAAGCTGAGTGCAGCCTGCTGTTTGTCTAGGACTGAATCAGACAGAGGCTGCCAACTGACATTTCTGAGCTCCCCAATTTCCACTCACCCTCTTGTTTCTGTAGGGGTTTATTATGGAAGGGTCTTGCTCTCTCAGACTTTGCGGTGTCCTTGGTCCCACCCCAAAATAAATAATTTCTGCTTAACAAAATTCACTAAGATATAGTAGAAATTTGGTGAAAGGAGAGACACCAAGCAGAGAGCTGCATTTTTTGGGTCTTGCTTTTTAATTACACTTCTGTGACTTAGACTTACAAGTTAAGTAGAAAGCTCCTGCAAAGCCAGCCTGCCTTTCCTCCTGCCTTTCCTGCAAGGGGCTGTCAGCTCTCCTGGGGCTGGACCTGCTGTCCCGGGCAGTCTTGGCTTAGGGTCCCGGAGGAGCAGAGCTTGCTGCTGTCTGGAGAGGTGGTGGGCAGCTCGCCTGCTGCAAATGCATTTCTCTGCTGCTCTGCTTTGGTCCGAAGGAGCTGCAGAATTTTCCTCCTCTTATGTAATGGTCTGCTGGTGTCTTTGCTTGGAAAACCTCTTTTTCAGCTGAAGGGGTGTCAGGAGCTGTGTCCTACCTCTTTTGGGTCGCTGCTGAGAGAGCAGCTGGCCAAGGCAGATGTGCCAGGGTGAGGGGCAGCAGAAAGGAGCAGCTCCTCTCCCTTTCCTCCCCTTGTGTCCAGCTTTTCCCAGGGTCACCCTCCTCCTCACAGGAGCACGGGGCAGCTCCGTCTGGGCGACCCCGGGCAGCAAATGGGGGAAAGGGGAAATTTGGGCTGGGGGCTTTACCTGGAACAGTGTGTACCATGTGTAGCGTGTCCCCCGCCCCCCGAGAGCCACAGCGAGGATGGAGCAGAGCCGAGTGCGGGGGGGATGCGATGGGACGGGGGGCCGAGAGCGGAGCGCGGCAGGGGGAATGCGGTGGGATAGCGGGATGAGAGCGGAGCGCGGCCAGGAGATGCAGAGCCGCGGGACCGGGGGATGGAGAGAGGAGTGCGGCGTGGGGATGCTGCAGCCGTGGGACCGCGGGACGAGAGTGGAGCGAGGCGGCTGCTGCTGCTGCTGCTGCTGTGGGAAAGCGGATCGCCAAGTCTCCGGGCCGAGCTCTCCCTCCTCCGGCAGCCGGCGGGGATGGGGAGGGGGAGAGAGGGAGGGGCACGGAGGGGTCGGGGGACGTTAAAATGCAGCATCATCCTCCGGCCGCGGCGAATTCCGTGTGTGTGTATGAAGGGGCGGAGGGGGGAAAGCGGCAGCACCTCCCGGAGCAGCGGGGCCGGGCGCGGGGCTGCGCGGGGCGCGGAGCGGAGCGGGCACTGCGGAGCCGGCAGCGCTCCCGGTGCAACGCCCGAGCCTCGCCGGAGAAAGGGGGGCACCGGGAGGCAGGAGAGGGAGGGGAAGGGGGGTGGCGATGCTGCCTGGCCTGGGGGAGGGAGGATAGCGGGGAAAAAAAAAAANTGGGCTTATTCGTGAGCAGGCATCCGGTGTTTTTCCTCACTGTGCCCGCAGTCCTGACCATCATCTTCGGCTTCAGCCTGCTCAACCGCTTCCAGCCTGACACTGACCTGGAGAGCCTGGTAGCCCCCAGCCACAGCCTGGCCAAGATCGAGAGGAGCTTAGCCAGCAGCCTTTTCTCCCTCGATCAATCCAAAAGCCAGCTGTATTCGGACTTGCACACCCCGGGGAGGTATGGCAGGGTGATTCTCCTCTCCAAACCCGGAGGCAATATTTTGCATCAGGCTGATGTGATCCTGCAGATCCACCGAGCCGTGCTGGAAATGAAGGTGAACTACAAAGGCTATAATTATACTTTTTCCCATCTGTGTGTGTTGAGAAATCAGGATAAGAAATGCGTGCTGGATGATATTATTTCAGTGCTAGAGGATCTGAGGCAGGCTGCCCTCTCCAATAAGACAACAGCCAGGGTGCAAGTGAGCTATCCCAACACTAAATTAAAGGTATGCTCTTACTGCATGCTTTTGCCAATTAAAGAGGCAGCACTTCATTTCTTGTCCTAAACAGCAAAGAGAAATATAATCATATCTATCTCTCTCTATCGAAATGTGTGTGTGATCTGGGCTTTCCTCGTGAAGCAGCTGAATCCGGTGCCTTGCTTTTGTTCTGGGCGAGGAGGGAGGGCGGGGGACTGGAAGCTGCCGGAGCAGAAGAAGGGAGCGGTGAAGAGCCTGAGCACCGGGAGACCTTGCAATGCCTTCAAGGTTCAATACGTGGGGGGAAAGGGACAGGAGGTCGGTGGGGGGTTGAGAGCTGGTTTGCAATATCACCTTTTCCAGTCTCACTGCTGTGGTGGAATAATTTGTCTTTAATGTGGCCAGAAAAAGCTTTCCTCAAAGGCACAGTGAAGTCCTGTGTCGCCCTGCTCCTGCCAGTGCTGTAAAAGCAGCAGGAGGTTTGGACCAGAAGCAATTTCAGGTGTCCTGCCTTCTTTGGCTGCATGCAAAGAAGGTGAAGGGAAGTGGGGTTTGTTGTTTTTTTTTTTTCCTCTCAGTGTAAAAATTATTAACTCTGTCGCTGATGGATGGGCTGGAGTTTTGGGATGGATCCCACCAGCTGGAGGCTTCCAGCAAAGTTGAAACAAGGTAAAAGGTGAAAGAAGTTTCAATCCTCCTGATTAAAAGAATAAACAATTTGGCACAAATTATCTCAGGACTATTTCCCTGGCACACAAGCACCCATCTGCTTCCCCTCCCATCTGGAGCAATTCCGCTCACCAGGACTAACCTGCTGTGAGTAAATAAAGTACAAAGTTTGCAGGTAGCTCATGAAAGAAGTTTTTGTGGATTACAGTATATCTGCATGCTCCCCTGGGCATTGAACCAGGCAGGATTTATTTGACAGAGTGTAACAAACTCCCCAGGACACTATTTACTCATGCCTCAGGTCATAGGGGAGAGGATATGCTCCTTCTTGTAAACCAGAGGGTTTATCTCTGGGGTTCCTCTCCCCCTTTTTCAAAGAGTTCTTCAGGGGTAAGGAATGTTCTTGCAAGTATCACTGCTAAGATCCTGAAGTTATAATTTGTTTCTTACTGTACATTTACCGGAAAGAGATCCCATAAAGTCAGTCCCTGTTGCAAAAGCTGAAGCAGAGACGTAGATTGATTTTATTTGATTGTCTTTTTTCTTCAGTAAAAGTGCCAGGTGGAACAGCTTGGATTTGGTCCCGTGGCTGTAGATGTTACAGTAATTGCTTTGTACAGAGTTGTGGCTGCCTGAGTTGAATGTGTGGAAATGAAAAGGTGTCCTTGCTACTGCTGGAAAGTCCTGAGTGCAAAGAGAGCTCAGCAAAACAAGTTATTCTAGATTAAATATTCCTGAACAAATTTTATCTTCTAGTGTACTGCAAGGACAATCCCGCTATTGCAGAATTAAAGTCTATCCTTTACATCTTGCTTATTTTTAGAATTAAAATTAAGGTAGTTCAGTGGAGAACATTGATAGTCTAGACTAGCAGTGTTATGAACCAGCTTTATACAGAAATAGTGACCCTACTCTCTCAATCCAGGTCAATTTTCTTTTCTAGACAAACCCTAACTGATCTTATCAAAACTAGGATACAGTCACTTGCAATGGGTCTTTTTCCATTAGAAGGTTGCCTACAGCTCCTCCTTTTTTTAAAGATAAAAGCAAAGGAAAAGATAATGTGGTCTAGATTAGCTACTTATTGGATTGCCAGATAATTCACACAGAGAGAAAGGTTTTCCCAAAACATAGAAGTCTAATTCTGAGCACTGCCAAACACCCAAACACCATCCCAGCACCTCCAATCCCCCAAGGAATTATGTTCAATCTTCTGGGTGAGGTAATAAATGCCCTTAGTAACTCAGTTTAAAGCTGGACAGAGCAGGGAGCTTTCTGCCCTCTTCCCAGTGAAAGAAGGTAAAGCCGCCAAAGCCTGTGACTGCACTTCAGAGAAAAGCCAGCAATTACAGCACATTTCTGTGTGTAGGGAGAGTTCCTGCTTTTACTGGGAAAGAGAAACACACTTTGCCACAATTTTCCTTCTTCTTATATGGTAAGGACTCTATTATGGAGCTGTGGTCAGCCCTAAACAGGTCTTCAGCAATGGCGTGTCTGCAGAGACTCACCTTCTCTGCTCTCTTTGGCTCCGGCTGCTGGAATTAAATTACTGTTTTGTATAAATTAATTCATATAGTTTATCCCTGTCATTTCTGTTGTCCCATCCACCAAGAGTTAGGAAGTTGGTGGGGAACATCTCATGATCTCCTTCAAACCATGGGAAAAAGATTGTTTTAATGCAGGCTCTTGGGCTGTTTACTGACCTCCGTCTCTTTGCACCTCTGAGCAAAGACTGTGGAACCTCAGGCCTGTATTTCTTGTTTTGAGGTGTCTCGTGTTTAACCAGCGACATCTCAGGTGCTGCACCCACTTGGGTAGATGAGTTTCTGGATATTCAGCAAAGGGAAACAACTCCTGTGGCTGCATATGTGAGGTTTCATATTTCTTCATACTTGAGTTGTGACATTAAGGGAAAGTTGTGGCGAAACCTCATGGGACTGCAAACACAAGGGCCAAATCTGCCTGTTCTAATTCAGTGTGGGCCAGTGTTCATCACATTCACTGGTCCATGCCCTTGGGATTCTTCTCAGCTAAACTTTCCTACACCATTGGGATCCACCAGGATTTTCTAGGTTGCTTCATTTTCCCGAAGGTCATGTTGCTTGCTTAACACTGGTAGGTTTTGCTCTGTTTTTTTTTCCTTTAATAATGGCCTCAGATTGAAAAAAAATCTTCTAAAAACAATAGGGGGATTTACAAACCACGAAGGTGCCCCGTATGTGTTTAGTTTACAGCTGACATGGGTCAAGTGTCACACTGTGCTGGTCTGGGAACCACAATGACAACATTGAGCTGTTCCACTCCTGCTCCATCCGGGAGCTGCAAAAAAGTCTTGTAGTTTTTTTATTTCCCTCAAGCCTTGTGAGAAGCTTTCACTTTGTCTCTCTTCTCATGTCCTGATGGAGGCCAAATCAGTTCAAATCTCTCAGGTGAGGCTGGCTGAAGGCTGGCGGGGGGTGAGTTCTTGGCAGGTTTCCCACAGGAACTTTGTGGGAACCACTAAAGCAGGTTTCAGCAAACTGCTCCAGTTTTGAAGCAGCTGTTATCGGGCTGCAAAATCTGATGAAACTGCTTGGCTTTTCCTGAGGAAATCTGGATGTGAAGGATAACTGTTTAACCATTACTTGCTGTAGTGTTGGAAGAACTTATAGCCCTAAATACTTCCACTTTCGCTATCCGTCTGTGAGACAGAAACTCGGTCTCTCCTCTCACCAGAGAAGGAGCAAAGACACAGCACTCACATTCTGCACAGACTGCAGGGTGCTTTCAAATGCCTGAGATGGGTTTAAAATCCACTCTGGCTACTCAGGGTCATCGTAGGCAAGTGCAGGTGAACCAGGCTGAAGGAAAATGCCAGCTCCCATTGCTCTGGGGACACAGTAGCCTGTTCACTGCAGTCTGCAAACCAGCCAGAGAGTGACTTGTCCAAGGTCACGCAGATAGACTGTGGCAGAGCAGGAAAACAAAGCTGGATATATGAAGTACTGATTAAAACTTTTGAGATACTTCTTGGAGAAACATTGCTCATGCTTTCCTCAGTTCAGGACATAAAAACGATGTTCCTGTGCTTGGGGTCTGGACTGTGCCCTAACTTGCACAGGCTGGACAGATCTACACTGAGCACTCAACTATCAGTCATCAAATTGTTAAATCTCAAGTTCTGGCAAATATCAGCATTGTTTTTGTCAGTTGAGGCTTCCAGAATAGTGACTGGGCATGACTTGAGAGACAGCATGGGAAAGAATCCGCTCCAGGTTGGTAAATCTGCTCCATCCTGCTGATAGTGGTGTGTGTGGTGTTCTTAGAAGTGAGCACATTGTGCCCCTGCCCCCAGGGCCAGAATGTGGTCTGAGGCACAGTTTATTTGTTGGTATAAACAGAATTATTGATTCCATGAGGATTACTTCTTGTGTACCATGAAATATGAGGGAAGAGATTGCTTTTTGACCCTGATTCGCCTATAACCACAGAAAATTTGCTGTCCTATTCCAAGGGAAAAAAAAAAAGAAAAAAAAACCAAACAAAAATAATGAAAGTTATTTCTGAACACAGTCTTTGTATGAAAGGGTACAAAAAAGCATAAAAACATTTTTCAGGTATTTCATCTTTACTGTTTCTTTGGGTTTTTTTCATATTTATTCACTAGTTTGTCTGAGAAAAGATAATAACTGAAAACTTGCCTGTCTGAGATCAAAATAAATATGACATCTGCTAGTTTAAAGAAACCTTTGTCAGCAGATTGGTTCCTGTAACACTGCCTTCAATTAATTAAGTATCAGACATTTATGAACACTAGGCGAAATAGCAGCCAATAAACCAGAAATCTCTATTACCACATTTGTGATAAACACATCAGCTGGATATTGAATCTGCTCTTGCTTAAGCTGAAGCTTTCCTTGCACTCATTTAACATCTTGAAACATCTAATTGCAGTTTTGCTACTGGCCAGATTCTCAATTTTTCTCACATTAGCAGCTGTACTTTAAATGAGTGTTGCTCCATTTGCATTTGTGGAGTCTTTCTGATGGCTCTAAGATTAGTCCCTCCTTAGATGTCCTTGAGGAGGACCCGTCTATGGGACAGAGAAGATATGAAAGCAGAGCTCACCTACATCAGAGTCGGCATCTCTGCACCAATAATATCCACAAGCTGATTACTCCTTCAGTAAAATCAGGTAGAGTGTAAGATTGCCCTAACTCCAACGAGCAGATGCTTCCTTAGAGGCAGTGTGGCTCTGCACCCATTTGTGATACCACCTGTCCCTATCCAAGCATGTGGCTCAGGATTTTGTGAAGTTCTCTATAGCTGGTAAAAGCTACTAAGTCAAAGCAAAATAATAAAACATGTGCGGGGAGAAGATCAGAAAAGGGAGGCTGGAAGTTGCAGATAGTTTTCATCTCAGCCTCACAGATGAAGACAGGATTGGGCAGGCTGAGCTCAGAATAGCTGCTCAGAAACATGAAAGCAAGTGGAAAATGTTTGAAGCCTAGGAGCATCTTCTGGGTCACAGATTGGGAAAATAATTTGGGAAAAAAATACACTTTTATTCTTCCAACTGTGTTTCCATACTGTCCGGCAGCACTGGGAGGGCTCCTGACCTTCCTCACCTGGGTGGGCTGGTGGAGCTATGCCTTTGCTGGGAGATGTCTCTGCAGATATCAGCTTTTGGGGATGTGATCAGGCAGCCTGTCTGCTCAATTTGGGCAAGTAATTGTTTCCTTGCATTTTTAGGAGAAACCACTCTTTCTCTTGCTTAGTTCACTAGGAAAGGTCTCTTCCTTGGCTTTGATAGACTAGCATTAAGATAACTCTCTTCTGTAAAAGCAAGGCCAGACTGTGAGCCCTGACTGCACCAGGAATATGAAACTGGGTTAACACGTACCAGGATAAGCCATTCCAATGTAAACAAACAGCAGAAAGGCAGCAGACACCTAGCAAAGCAAGAATGAGCCTTTGGGTGTTCTTTTTGAATTGCCATTCTCCTGTTGAGAACTTCACACACCTTGTCAATCTCTGAGGGACATTCCACCCTCAGCTGACCAGGGGTGTAGAGAGCAGGTTCTTGGGGGTGCGGCTCATTCCAGCAGCTGAGAGCTCTGGCCAGATAGAAGACTGCAAAGAAAATATTCTCCATTGACCTTTTGGATGACCTTGGTTGTCTGCTTCCCGCCTTTCCCTCCCAGCTATTCCACTTTTTAGTTTTGTCAGCATTTGCAGGGGGACATGGCCTTTTGTGCAGTGCCAGGCCTTGATGTGAATAATAATAAAGAAGCAATTGGAAGGTTGTTTAGGAGGAGAGAAGAGCAAGATGCAATTACAAACCCCTTCTGCTGGTAATAATGGCTCATCCCTGTGGATCTGGGATGGATGTCATCTGCCAAAGGGAGAAAGCCGAGCAGAACTTTGCCATTTTCCTAAAAAGGATAGTCCTCTGTGGACATAAAAACCCATTTAGTTCCTTTACTAAATATTTGGTTAATGCTTGCCAGTGTTTCTACACTGACAAGGTATCTTCTTATAACAGTCATCCCTATGTTGTCCCAAAAAGTCTTTGTAGCCCCTCGCTGTGCTGGCTGTGTGAGCTCTTGGAGGGCTCTGAACTTCTGTCTTCAAATTTACAACAGAGAGGAGAGGAGAGGAGAGGAGAGGAGAGGAGAGGAGATCCTTATATATATTCTATGTTAGAAGTGAGAGGATCCTTGTAAGGACAGAATTAGATTGATAAATACAGCCAAAAAGAAGTTCTTAAATTATTTAGCATCCTTTATGCATATGTGGGTATGCATTTACATGTGTATCTTAGCTGGAAAACAATGATATAGTTAAGGCTGGGTATGTTTGGAAAACAGTAATCTAAGAGCAAAACCCATATTAAACCTCTCCAGACATGGAGATAAAAGACCTCTATGCAGTGGTTATTACAGAGGTCAGAGTTCAAAACCCAGTGACTGGTTTTCCAAGAGAAGTGAATTGAGTTGGGGAAACTGTGATCTCATATTGGTATTGAAAACTCTTAATTTATGCAGACCCCACATCCACTGTCCGTTCATACTGCAAACAGTGAGACGTGGTTGGGATTTGAGCTGTAAACCAGCTTTAAATACAAATGAAAGCCTTCAACAATGTAGGAAAGCAGACACTGTATGGAATGGAAAGGAGAGGGCAAGACAATGAGAGGCTGGAGGAACAAGCTATGAAGTCTTTCATATCTCTTTTTCTCACTGGATTTGTCCTATTCTCTCTTTTCCTACTTTCCAAGAGGAAAGGTGCTCATGTGGGCAGCAGGCAGTAAGGAAGTTCTTGGAAGTGAGGCTGTGAAGCATCCTACAAAGGGAGAGAGCAGTGACTGAGCTCCTGAGCATTGCAGAGATGATCACATGCAGTGGCACATGTCATTGCCCTAGCCCTGGACTCACTGGGTGTGAATTGGCCTCACTTTTTCACTGGTCAGGCCACTTGAGAGCAGGAGCTTAAGGTGAAGTGCTGGAGATCTTGATGACAGTAGCAAGTGTGAGCTGGTGGCAGCAGGAAGATTTCCATCTAAAAAGATTTACTGTGGAATCAGCTCAAGGAGAAAATGCCAATTATTTTTTTGGTGGCAGTTCTGGTATGAAATTTTGCTGAAGTTTTTTTTCTCCTTAGCACCATTCATACTTTGGTAGGCAATTCCTACACAACATTCCTGCATGCCCAGCAGCAGCTCTGCAAGACACCAGACAGCCTTCACAGCTGTGAGTTGGCCAGATCAGCTTTTCTTCCCAGTTTTATTTTGCCACCAAACACAGCCTCCTCCAGTCCACTCGTGCCAACAAACTGGCATCACAGCCAGGGGACTGCTGGGTGATCATGGGTTGTGAGACTGGCATGTCACTAGCTGGCTAATTTGCACAAAGTTTTGGTCTGATAAGGGTTTATAGCTAAAAAATCAGTTGGCACTACACGTGTGTAACTTTTCCTGCATACATATGATGGCAAATATTTTGGTGTCTTGCAGAACAACTCTTCTTTAAAAATTACACAAGCCCTAAAGCCTGCTTGTCTGTGCTGAGGGCATCTGAGGAGGTAACGACCAATTCTCCCTTCCTGACCCACACCTTTGAAGGCAACACACACCACTGAGGCTCCCAGTGCAATGCAGGGTAAGCAAGGGGGAATAAAGATCCATCTCCAGTTATTTCCTGGTGCTAATGGTGGGAGACCTGGGAGGCCCCATTAAATACTTCCACAGGGAGCCCAAACAGCTGACATGTATCCTCTCACAATATATAAGGAAAAACACCACCTACAGGGCCAGGTCTGGGACACCTAAACCTGGTGCCCAAGTCTGGCACTGAAACAAGACAGAAAAGCTGCCCTCATGTAAGACAGGGTCTGGCTTCTCTTACACTTTGTGTAATTGTTTCCAGCAGTGTTACAGGAGCGTTGTCAGCCTGATGGGCAGGTGTTGTTCTTACTACATGCATGGTGCATTTCTGCACTCGTGTCAACAGCTTCCTAAAGGGTGCTACGATTCAGCTGTGGCCATGGAGAGTTTTGCTGCTTCTGTTGTAAATGCTGAATTACCTGAACTAAATCATGCATCACCTGGCTGGCCCAAAAATTTTCAGCTGCATCTTTTTCTATCTGAAGTTACAGTACTCTTGAAACCAAAAGAATTTTTGAAATAATGTCCACCTTGCCCCTAATTTCATTTTGGAGGATGGTAAGATAAAATCAGGTTCTCATAGTTTCATTTTGACATGCCCCTAACAAAATGTTCCCTCCCTTTTTTTTTTTTTTTTTTNTTGCATTAAAATGGTTCATTCTAGGTAGTCTTTCAAAACGATTCAAAAAATATTTTTCTCTCACATTATACTTTAAGTTCAAAAAATAAAGGGGGGGGAAAAAGCCCAAAGTCACTTTAAGAGAATTTTTTTCCCACGTTCAAACTTTAGGAAAGGAAAATCGCAGCAAAATAAACTCATCCAGCTGACTGAGGACAGCCCAGAGCCCCTGCACACGAATTTATCCACCAGGAGGGTGCTCTGGCTCTCATTAATGCAGTTTTACAGTGAAGACCAAGGCACTGAATTGATGGGACAAATGATCTTGGCTTCCAGTTTTCCAAGCCAGCTTAGTTTGTAAAAAATTGTGCAGTTCATTAAGAAGAAAGATGTCGTTAGCAGTATTTCATTATGCAATTCCATCTCTTTGACAGAATCTGTGACTTAAATATAAATCACATTTTTCCTAATAATTTTCCAGAATGATTTCTTAGTGCAGATTTTAATACATTAAACAAATACATTAACAAATTCAGTGCCGAGTTAATGCAACATGGAAATATTCATGTGCATTTTCCCCCTAAAATTTGCAGTTCATTTTGTTCATGTTCTTGACTCTTTGAGTGAGGTTTTATTCACAGACAAGCACAAAACATTCCCCAGAAGAGATTTCACCATGTAGACTTTTGCATCCAGATGACAAGCCCCCTTTTCTTCAGGAGTGGCTGGAATATTGGTAATAAATATTCTAACCTTAATTTTCCTGTCCATAACTGATTTCCCAACTGCACGTAGAGAACACTGGTCACCCAGTTGGTACACCACAGGTTTGTCATTGTAATGTAAATGGCTTAGAAATTTGGGACACCAGCAGAGAAATGTGAACATTTCTGAAGATTTACAGATGTCTCTCCACTCTTTTCTTTCCCCAGGCTTCAAGATTAGCACAAGCATTAGGCTTTAGGTGTATACCCAAAAATAAATTTCACAAGCTATACAAACTTAAGAGGTCCCCTACTATGATAAAGCATTTCATTTTTGGTTTTGGGAATTCAATTTTAAAGAAAAGGGTGTTTTGGTTTTTTTTAATTCCTAAAAGAATAAAGCTTGTATCCTCACAACGTTTACCATCTTCTTGCCTCAAAATTTTGGAAGCGGGAGAAAGAGGACATCCTTGAAGGGAAATTTGTCTTATATAAATGCCAAATGCTGTAATTGCCTTATATTCATGGTCTTTTCATCACAACATTCGCCTCAAAAGGCAAGTTAAATCAGATCATTTGTCACTGCTTAACAGATCTGAACAAAGCTCCTTTAGGAACTATTCTGATACTTTCATTGTGAAAAACCCAATTACATTTTAAAGTAGTAAAAACACCAAAGAAAAAATAAGGCAGAATGGCATAAGGCAGATGGGATTTCATTTCTTTTAGAGCAGGAAAAAAAAAAAAAAAAAAGATAACCAGGATAGGGAATAGCCCAGGATAAAGCTCAAAAAACTCAGGTTCATGCCTAAACCATTTGAATTGATTTTTCCCACAACCTCTTCACTGAAGATACAGTGGACACAAAGGACAACATCCCAGAAGTTGTTTGGTAAAAGGAGCAGTTTGGGTTGGAGTTTTGTGGAATGGTGGTTTTGGTGCAGGGCTATGCATTCAAGATTTCATATTCTGCTGTGACTTCTTTACGTTGATTTTTCCCATCATAAAGGAGGTCTGTGGTGCTGCTGGAGAAATTCAAAGAGCTGTTGGAGTTTTATGAGCCTTTTCCATGTAACATCAAGAGGTCAAACACATAAAAGGTTTAGAAGGTCATTCTAACCCATTCCCTGGCCTGTGCAGGATTATGAGGAAACACTAATGGAGAAATTAATTCAGATTGGCTTGGATGGGAAATCAGTCATGTGCGTTGGAAACTGGCTGAAAGACTGTAAACGAGGAATCATGATAAATGATAATGTAACAAGTTTATGGAAGGTATCTCGCAGGGTATCTGGAGAATTTGTGTTAGGTCTGGTCTCATCTAACATCTCTATTAATTATCAGGAAACAGAATTGAATTGCACAGGAGTGAAGTTCACAGATAATATTAAGCAAGGAGGACATGTCAGCAGCAGCTGAGTCACAGAATTTACACAGACAGATTCAGAGCAGTTAGAAAGCTGAGCAGAAAACAATACCATTTTCTAGGGAGCTTTGCTAGCATTCTGGTGCCCAAAGAGCAACGTAGGGTCCTTGGAACTGATTCCTGTGAGCTGAGTTCTGCCAATCTCAAAGTGAAGGTGCAGCGCTTAAATGACACGACCAAGGTCAAAGAAAACGTTGATGTTGAAGTTGGAGTTTTGCAGCCCCCAGAGAAAGGGCACTTTTACCTCTGACTCTGACACTGCCTTGCAAGTGTGTACTTGCAAAGTACTCGATTTAGTACTCGATGTTCCTCTTCCTCCTTCACCTTCCTGCAGATCAAGCCCAGCAGGACCCACAGAGTTCCCTGTGTAGAGCTTGAACAGTGCTTTGGAGGCTGCAGAGCATATGCTAAATTGTCAGGGAAGCCTTCATGGAATGTTGCCTTTCTTTGTTCCTTTTGTTATCTTTCTAGAATGAAAGAAGTCCTCTTCCAGAGTTTTGCTCTGACTGTAGAGTTTTGATGGGTGATTTGATTTGGATTTGGATGATTTTTAAAACTCCTTTTGCCATATTGTGCATTGTTGGATTGTTCCCCAGCATTTCAAATTTGAAAATCGTCATACCCCTAAAGTCACAAATTGGCTCCATTTTGTCCCTGTTAAATTTTGTCATTTCTTAATTGTATTCTGGCTTTGCCAGGGAAAAATTATGGTATCAGACAGTCCTAAAACTTAGTTGCAAAGGATAGTTATGAAATATTCAGCTGGATCATATCCTACTATTTCTGGTCCAACCTGAGCATGATTGCAGACCGATTGTCTAGGAAATGGTTGGTGACGTTTGTGAAAACAATTGTGGAGTCAGGCCATTTCTTGTCTTTTTGCCCACAACATCAGGGCCTTTGCTGCAGTGATGGGACCTGGTCTGGTCTTCAGGATGTGATCCTTCTAATGAGGGTCTGTGGTGGAGAAATTTCTGTGTGCTCATGCAGAGAGTCATGACAGCAACACATCTGTTTCCTCTAATTGTGAACCCTTTTCTATCCAGCATTTATTCTAGATGCTCAATGTGCAACCAGAGGATAAAAGGGTGAATGTCCAGGAGTAATTAATTTCAGTTTTTCTAAACATCTACATTAGGACAGGACAAACTCACCATTCAGAGACATCATGGACCAGAGAAATAATATTCATATGATGCATTAACCTTTCAGATGGTTAAAATTAGGTGAGATGAATGCCATTATACTTTTTTTTCAAATCACCCAAAAAAAAAGTTCCATGAAATTTCTGTAAGCATGAGGATATGCTAAATCTAGAGATCTTTACAGAAAAGGCTCATGTCAGGTGAAGCTTTTCCAAAAATCCTAGGGAATAATCTGTATTTGCACTGACATGAGAAAAAACCTCCCAGAATAATTTTATGGGAAAAATCCAGGCTCCTTCTCAAGTCCATAGCAACTTTTTCTTACTCCAAATCTCTGGCAGGGCTTTGAAAAACTCTTTTTGGAAATTATTATTAGACAGTTGCAAAAGAACTAAACCACATTAATCTGAATAAGGAATTAACTCCCACTGAAGGAACTGGAATTAAATGCCATTCTCGTCCAAAATAGATTGCCAGATATTGGCAGTTTATTGCAGCAGGGAGACAGAGATTTTGCAGAGTGCTCAGAAGACAAATGCTGAAATTCCATCATCTGAAAGTGCTTTACCATCTGATTATTCTTTGGATTACTCTATCAGAATTTTCCCCTAAATATTTGCTTGAAATCTAAAGGTGGCTAGATACCACAAGGTCTCACCATCTGCAACATTTTTGTTTTAGAATTAAAAGTCCAATCCTTCTGTTCTGCCAGAACCAAAACCTTTCCAAATAGCCTATACTAATATAAAATTGAAAAATCACTTTGCACAGCAGGTGATTTTGAAATACCCTTTTTGTTTTTTAACACCTATTGCATTACAGTAATTGTAAAATATCTATTTGGGGAGAAAAGCTTTGATGTATTGCAAGGAAACATCTGAAATAAGTTGAAAAGATGGCTTTTATTACTGGTATTATTTACAGAGAATTTCTGCATTTCTCCAGAAATGCTTATACGCAGTAATTAAAATTTATTGTACTTTGTATCTGGAGCTCATTCTTAACAGCAGCACTACACTAACGTATACATCTTGGAACATATATAACCTAACTTTAAGCATTATATGAAGGTACATAAACTAGCCTTTGGGGTATTGTAGGCTTTAGGAGGACTAAAATCCCTAAGAATGAGATTCAGTCCATTTAAGATAAAAATTGCCCTCCAGAGGTGCCCTGTTTTCCTCTTTTCCTGCAGCAGGCAGTGAAGTAGTCCTGACATTTTCACAGTAGTCCTGACATTTCCAACCTGATGCCTTGGTTGGGCAGCCTGACTCAGGATCTCAGAGCTTCAATTGTGACTTCTCATGTTTTGAGCTTTGTTCTGGCTGAAGAGGCACATCCAAATCAGAAACTCTCCTCGAAGATAATCGGGATTGTTTACCCAGAGAGGGACAAACACTCAGCTGTGAAATAGAACCACCTTTAGGATGGAGCCATTCAGGTGTGGCACAGCTGACATCGCCACCAGACTGGGGTTCTGAGCAGAGAAAATTAAAGAAACCTTCTCCCAGATGGCAGCAAGGAGGGGATGAGGGCATTAAATCTTTGTTTTTCCTTTTTTTTTTTTTTCCTTTTTCCCCTCCTGCTCAGTTTGCATAAACCTGGATTATTCCTCCAATCCATTTTACCACGCACCACATGAGCAGCTGTTGCCCACCTTGGCAAGGAGGGGAAGCAAGTTTAGGACAGAGAGGAAAGGGACATCTTCTTTGGCAGCATCACCAGTTCACACTGACAAATACAGCGACTAAAGAAAGTCCAGCACCAGAATGGGAAGATTTGTGGAGCACGGGCAGTTCTCCAGCTACGTGTTTGCACAGCACCTTGCACAGCAAGGTCCTGGGCCCTGCCAGAACCTCACTGGTGACCAGTGATTATGGTCTGAACCGAGACTTCAGCATCTGCTGGACTTTGTGTCTTGCCAGTCCTCCAAAACACAGAGGCTGCATTGAGATAATTCTCCAGGCATGCAGACCTTGTTCAGTGGCACCCCCTGCAATCTCTAGGTAAAGGGGTTGGGATGTAAAATTTCCTGGTTGTCTCACCCTGTTGTGTAACACTTGTTTATAACTGCAATGTGGCCTGTGCTGAGGCAGTGCAAGACATCCTCTCCCACAGAGTATGAGTGAGAAAATACAGAAATCCAACCCTTATAGTGTCAGTAAACTTCCAGTGTAAGAGCTCTGCAGTGATGAGAGGCAATGGGAAGCCCAAAGTGGAGAATGATAGAATCAGTCTGATTGGAAAGAACATCAAGTCCAACAATTAACCCAACACTGCCAAATCCGCCACTAAACCACATCCCCAAACACCACACCTACATGTTTTTGAACAATTCCACATGATGCCATGGGCTTTACTTTTTTTACTGGGTTACAAATTAAAGAAGACCTGTTAGAGGATCTCACATGATGACACCTTCATCTCTATGGGCTACTAAGAACACAAGATTTTACCATGAAGGGAACACATTACAAGGTGACCTCGAGACAGAGTTTACAAATATAAAAGCTACCTGCTGATCTTCAAACTTGGGCACCAAAAATCTCTATGAATTCAAACTACCCTGCGTAGGAGTCAGCAGAACCCCAGCTTTAGTTAGATTTTAATGCATAAACACAGGGCTACTTAAATGCCTCATTCCCACTTCCCCTTCCCAGATACTCATCCAGCACCGTGGAAAAAATGAAAAAGAATAAAAAAGGAAAACGTCTGAAACAAGACATTTTTTTGGCTCTCTCCAGCTAACAAATGGCCAAACTCATTAAAAACCAGTGTGTGCTGGAGAGAAGGGAGGGATGCTTCACGGTAGAGAAATTGCTTCACAATGCCAAATTTGAGAATAATAAAAAAGAGGGAAAACTGATTAATTATCTCTTAGAACAGAGGAATTTTCAACGACGAGTCTTGAGTGTCCTCAACTGTATCTGTTTTGTGCAGTGCCTTGTTATATCTTTCTGAGCATTGTGAGAGTAGAAATCCCTACTAGGACTTGGATAAGAGCACAGCAGCATCTTATATTCAAAGGCTGGGCTTAGCTAATCCACTTACTTGTAAATTAACCTCAAAACCATTCTAGCCTCAAAATCTTGCCACATCACACTTGGCTCTGTCTGATTCTCAGTTACTTCTTTTCTTCCTGCCTTTGATAGAACATTTTTGCAGTGTTTCAGTACTTTGGCTACCGGTCTCTGGAGAAAACAGGGTGAGCAGAGACAGATAAAATTAAAGAGATATTTGCCAACATAAAACATAATTTAAAAAGAAAAAAGCACCCTTTTCTGTGTCATTATTGAAACTTCGGATTTTAAGAGCTTAAATGATTCCTGTGGATCAGCATTACTGCTCACTTCTTATTCTCTGCTGTTTGTTTTTTAACATTTCCTTTAAATGAAGTAATAAAACCAGGCAAATCCAATCCCTTTCACTTTCTGGCAGTTTCCTTCCTATTTCTTCTGTGTATTAGACTTCAAGTGGTGTGGGGAAAGCAATTAGAAGAGGCACACAGTGGGATGCTCACAAAGCAAGAGGGTCCACAAATATGCCAGTGAAAACCTGTGTCTTCCCTTTAGAATCTCCTGTTAGGGACAGTCACTGGATCCCACTCTCATCCACACAAATCTCTTTAGGTTGGGCTCATGGAGTATGGGATGAAGTTTTTCAAGCAGTTTTATGTCTTTTGCTCTTGCTGATATGGAAAGAAGACAAGAAAGAAAGCTTTCTATATTTTTGGTGTATTCTACTGTCTTTATTAATTTAGTAATAATGATTTTATTTAACCCATATCTCCATGGGCCTCAAGAAATCTTAAGATTAAATATTCTCAAGAGACAGAAGGAATTTTGGTTGAACGTTGTCCTGTTTACTCCTTTTGGAGAAATCCATGACCATCTTGAGATAATAAAACTGTTGAATTTCACTAGGGTACAAGGATAGCTTTAATTCATTAATTCCCTTGCTTTTTGTTGCTAGTATAATTCAAATAACTGCATTTAGGAGAAGGATTTATTTATTCAAAAAACTGAACAGTTCCATTCTTCTTCCTCCTTCCAAGCAGCTCATTTAATTTCTTTTTTTGTTGAAGAGCTGGAAAAACAACTATACTCTGGCTCCCAAAGACATCTTCTATCTGTGTTGTAGAAGACACTGTCTTGGTGCATCATAGTTTAGAAATGGACAGAGACTGAAAACTGGGCTAGATGGACCACCGGTAGCACTGAAAAGACACTTCTTATTTTTTTTTAACACTCATTACAATTTTCTTCCTTTCCTTTGAACATTTTTAATATTGCGTTTAAGCTGTAGAGAAAATCAGAATTAATACAGAGCATTCATTGATTAAAAGTACTCATGATAGAGATTCATAGAGACTGCCAAACATGAGAGATGGTAATTGCATTCTTCAAACACATTCCTGCATATGTCAGTGAGAGTGTTTAACTGTATCTATCCAAATATTGGTGTTTTATATCAATTCCCTCGAGGCATTGCTGTCAGCGATTCATTCCTGTGTTTCTCCTTGGCACAAACAAAATCCTTTGGGATGAAGAGTAGCTGTGGGCAAGACCAAAGAGACCAATACTTTTTTCTTTTTTTAATTGTACCTGGGCAGTTTTCATGACTTAATGTTTTCCCAGTTTGGATAGGTGGAGAGTCACAGCTCTACCATGCAATGCAGAAACTTGGATTTCCCCTCACTTGGCATCTCCTTGCAAAATTCTGATCTGCGCTGGCTACTTTTTATCATCATCCTTCATACTGAAGGATTTAGGGGCCAGATGCAGCCATACCTTTTCCTCCATGATTGCTCTGCTGGCAGGGACAGGCTGTGAAAAGCAGAGGCTGGTCCCAAGGTGCTGCCTGGAGGGCTTGTGATCCTGGGCAGGGCAGAGCACAAACTCCAAGGACAATGAATGGTGAGGAGGGAGCAGGGGCTCTGTGCCTGCTGAAAACAAGAGGACAGTTGTGTTTTAATACCTGTCCTGGTAGGTTTACACACCCAGGGTAGCCTACGACTTCAGAGGTCCTGCTGTCACGGATCTCTCCTGGAAGGTGAACTTATGTCACCTACAACAAACTGCTAAACCACCCACTTTCCTCCTGAGTGAGCCATCCCAGCATCTCCAGGCTGCTGGGCATCTAAAAAAAGCTGTGCCCTTCACCCCTGCACCCATCTCATGGGGATGGGATGCAGACACCAGCTCACCTGCCTGAACAGTCTGTGCCAAAGCTGTTTTCCTGCTGTGCCTGTGTCCTGCTCCCAGTGGAGAGCAGAGAAGAAAAAGGCAGAGACCAGCTGTACCCCAAAATTATCTCCCGGTGCTTGCAGTTCTCTCTGTGCTGTCTGTGACCCCCCCCATTTTCCAGCACCCTTCCCACCTAGGGAGATGAGTGATCACAGCCCACGTGGGTATTGCTCATCAGCTTCAAGGACACCACTGTGTCCTTGGGTGCTGTTCAGGACAGAGGGGGACAAAGCTCTGCAGTTAATCCATTCCTCTTTTCCAAAAGGAAGTGGGATGAGATCTGAGGTGGACTGAATGGGTATCTGACCTTGTGAGTGAAGGGATCAGTTGAGCAATGAAGAGCTTGAAGATAGGACAAAGAATGAAGGAGGGTTGCAAAGGATGTAAAGATGAAATACAGTCTAAGAGAGAAGTAAAGTTGGTATAGGAGGGAGAGGGCTTATCTTGTATTTATTTTCAGAGGGATGTGCAAGGAAAGAAGATGAAGTGAGAGCCTTTTTTCCTTCCCTTCTGTGCTTCCCTTGCCTTGACAGAGATGCCCATTGCAGGTGGTGGGACACAGGGAGAGCCTGTCCAAAGGGATGGTGGATGCCTGACCCCTGGAAACATTCATGTCCAGGTTGGACGTGGCTGAGCAACCTGATCTAGCTGAAGATGTTCCTGCTCATTGCAGGGGGTTGGACTAGGTCACCTTCAAAGGTCCCTTCTAACCCTGACCACACTATGACTCTCAGAAAACCTGACAGGGTGGCACTGAAGGAACAAAGTGAGGAGCACCACTCAGAAACAGCCTGTGCACTGCCAGAAGCTCCTCCAAAGAGAAGAGCTCTCTAACCGCAGTCACACTTTGCTATTGCACCCTTGTGAATTCTTCCATAATTTGATTTACTTCTAGGGACATTTCTCTTATTCTCTGCTATTAATACTATAATATATAAGTCTCTTGAAACACTTTTCCTCTGTTCTTGTTTCTTTTATCAAAAACTAGAAACCCAGACCTGTTAAGGGTAGGGGCACAGGCCCAGTGTCATCAGAAAGAAGTGTCAGATGGTTCTGGTTCCTTTTTGGGTGCTCTGTGTACTTCTCTCTTTCACTTAAAAATCACCCTGGAAGTGCCCTGGGAAGGGGCTGAAGAGCTGTGGGTTTCTTAACCAGCAGGATGTGTCTGTGAAGGGGCTGGTGTGAGCCAGGAATGACAATGCAGGTCAGGCAGTTTTTAGCATGGTAAAATCTGGGGTCAAGTCTTAAGTAATGTCATGCCTCTGCTTTAAGTGGAGAGAGACAGGCAACTGCAGAGAACAAATCTGCTTTTGACCTGTACCTCAGGATGGAGCAGATCATCCTTTGGATGTGTCTGACTCTTCACTGTGACTATAAACCAAATTTGCTCTGGTGAGCTGAGCCTCATCATTGCTGGCTAGCCGGAAATAACTGAATTCTTCTTTATTGCAGCAGAGAGACAATTATTTCCTGGATAATTTCTCATAGCCACTTTTATACCATTCATTTTTGCTGTGTGAACAGACACTTTGGCCATCACTCTGTCCCTGTTCCCAGCCAGCCAAGGTGCAGCTCTACCTCAAATGTGCTGCCCTCAGTGTTCACCTGCTCTGGATGCTCCCTCCATCCTTCATCCATACAGAACAGCTGCACAGCAAACAGTGCAGGAGCTACACAGCTGCAAGGGCAGGAAAACTGCTACATAAAAATGTTTAGGAAAATGCTGACATGAATCAGCATTACGTGCTTTGCTCTTGAAAGGAATGCTGCAAGAATTTTTGGTAATGAGTGGCTGTGTAACAAGGATCAACTGGTACAAGGTCTCCATGCATAACTGGGGGACAGGGACAGAAAAATCAGTTTGATTGAGGAGAAAAAGCCTTCCTCCAAAGTTTTACAGTGAGGCTGAAGGGAACATGAGCAGCCCAATATGTTAAACCGTAAATGAAATGGGATTTAAATTTTTATATTTTTTTTTAGCTTGAAAACTGACAGCTGGCTGAAAAGCAACTTGCTTCATCCTAACTTCTGTGGTTTTTAGCATAATACTTTCTGTGACCTACAGTAGAGTAGGAATGTCCTTATCAGAGGGAGAAACAACTGCATTGATTTCATTAGGATGTTTATCACGCAATGTATTTCAGCAGACATTCCTGGTTGCCCTCTGTTGAACAGTTTAAGCTTTTAAGATAAAATAACATCCAGGCAGGGTGGCATGCTTTATCCTAATGTTTCTATAATGTAGGTTGATAATGATCTATCACTCCAGCTGATGAGAGGTAGCAGTTAAAGAAAAATAAAAATAGAAATAAATTTGTTGGCTAAGGTCCTGTAGGTGTACTTGAATGAGAGTGATCAAGCAATAGGGAACAAGGGCTCCTTTCCTCAACAAGGGATCTGAAAAGAGATTTAAAACCCTTGCCAGCCAAAACTCTGCTGAGCCGGGTGCTAAGAAGGCAGAAGCCATGCCGTCTCAAAAATACCTCACACCCTCCCTTTTTCCCGTGAGAGGAAAGCCAGTGGAGCCTGATGCCATTCAGATAGATGATAGAATAACTTATGCTGGAAAAGACCTTTAAAATCACTGAGTCCAACCATTGACTTACCACTGCCAGGCCGACCACTAAATCTTGTCCCTCGCTAATGGCCCAATCCCCACTTCTGGCCCTCTCTACCATTTGCTGCACTGACTACAGTCCTACTTTGTTTGTAACTTAATGTGATCTCGGACAAAGAAAATATCCCAGCAGATGGTAAGGCCCTGCTGAGGGCTGCAGGGACCACACAAGAACCCCTGTGTGGGAGCTGGGCCTGCAGCAGCTGCACTGAAAACATTAAGGAAACAAAAACAAAAAAAAAGGCCACAGGTAATTTTAGTTGTGAGGGAGTATTTCTAGTGTCCCTCTGGGTTGCATGCTGAGAGGATCTGTGCCTACTACTATTATCACTAGCAAAAGATATTTAGCTCTGTAGGAGCAGCTGGTTTCCTTTAACCTAAGAGACCCTCAGCTCTGGAGCAAGTCAAACTTCCCATGCCACTTACATATCTTCTTAGGAAACTAAGAGTCCAGCCATCCTTTTCGGAGAAGTTTCCAGCCTGAAATATAGTAGGGGTTTATTCTGTACCCATCAATTCACAATTAGTGAATCTTACTGCTGAACGAACAAGGAGTCTGGATTTTAAACCACAACCAAGGTCAGGTCTGCATAGACACAGGTGGCAAAGTCCACCAGGCTGGGGGAAAAGAAAGGTGAAGCTGTTCATGCTTGTCATCTTAGTTCTCATTCTCCTCCCCTTCAGAGTCTAAATATATCAAATGGCTTCAGGGCAACTAGAAAAAGGGAGAACACAAAAAACAATTTAATAATGTCTATTGAAGCAAAGAGTTTTGCTTGCCCCCTATTTTAGATGAAATATCACATGTCCCAGCCTGTGATCTATATTTCATTGCATCTTTAAAGATGCTCAGATCTGGAGAGAATTACCTGCCATCAGAATCCAGAAGAACAGACACTGTTAAGATTCCATCAGATATTAAAAAAAAAAAAATTATAAAAGAAAAGATAAAGACACACAGACACAGCCTGGGAATCTGAGACAAGATTCCAACCATGCAAGTAACCTTGCTAAAGTCAATTAGCATCTTCTGTTGTAGATCCTCTGAGATACATGGGTATAAAATCAATGGGTACAACCAATAACTACTACTGTTACTTAGTTTTAACAGTATATATTACTAATATATAGTATTCTGATTTAGTATCAGAGAGTAGCAGCAGATGTAGGTAAAAAGTGTAAAGGGTCTGTAGCCTGAAACATCAAACTATGTTATGAAATTAAAAATAGCAGTGTGTAGGCATATACCAGGAAGGACATGGTAATTATGACCAGAAAGCACCTTTTTCATTAAGAACTATGGGGAATCTTATTCAAAACCTGCCTGGCTCTTCAGGCATCACTTATATAAGTCATTGTGGACAAAATTTGTTTCCCAGACCTTAGGCTTAGTTCAGGAGTTTAGCCCTTCACGCCTTGTTCTTTCACTAAGTTAGTCCTGGAGGACTACAGAGGACTTGGTGCAGTGAATAATTCCCCTGAAGCTCCCATGAGACTCCAAGAAGAGGTAGGGCCCTGTCTTGGACCCTGGGAGGTGCTGAAAGTCGTGTTGGCAGCACCGGGTCTCCTTTTTCCTACACATCAGTTGTCATCCATAAAATGGGATGAACGAAAGATTGTTTTCCCCCGTATTTCTTCTGTTTTCCTTGCTAAGATTGTAACCACTGCAGAAAAGCTGTGGCTGCCCCACCCTGGACATGTTCAAGATCAGGCTGGACAGGTCTGTACCAATCTGGACCTGTGGAAGGTGTCCCTGCCTATGGCGGGGGACTTGGAATGAGATGATCTTTAAGGTCCCTTCCAATCCAAGCTGTTCTATGATTTTTTTATTCTCCAAGAGCCATATCAGAGAAAAGCCCAATTTTCCCAAGTGCTGTGGTGCCACGTTCATGTTTGCACACTATAACTGCAGCAAAGACAAAACCCTTGCTTAGATAGGAAACAGTTTGCCCCCAGAAAGAAGGGAACAGACAAAATATCCTCACAGCAATCCGGCGCCTGTGATTTCCTCGATTCCATCTGAAAGCTTACTCTCTATTTTGCTGACATATGAGCTGGGTGTTCTATTGTACATCAGTGTAAAAAAAGTAGCTGTTATCTGCTGTTTCATGGGAGATATGGCAGAACATGATTTATTCCTGCCTGCTCTGCTGCCTCCTTTGAAATGTTGCCGTCGCTCGCTGCACCCTTTGCAGGGGAAGGCAGATGGTCATCACAAAGTTTCCCATAACCTTGCCGTGCCTGCTGCACAGTGAATCAATGAAACCTGAATTACAGTGCTCTGCCTGGGCTGGGAGCTGTGCTGCTACAGAATCCTGCAGCACCTGCAAGCCTCTGAATGTCAGCACTGCCCAGACACTGAGGAAATGTGAAATTTCTCTCCAAAATTCCAAAGTGGTGCCAAGTGGGGATTTTTAGCTGCAAAGTTGCATGCAATATGAGCCAGGACTGCATTGCTCAAGCCTTAATTACCAGCTTGGAAATGCACTTTTTGTGGGCATTTGAGTGTTAGTTGTGACCTCTCCTTAGAAAGAGTAGTAATAAAAAATCCAAACAGGATTCAAGCATGAAATCCTAGGGATGAGGATTTTTTGGAGTCTGAACTGCAGCAGCTGCCCCTCTGTGATAGCTGTCTCTGCTTATGTGACATTTGCAATGAGGCTCCGGGTGATTTGGGAAGCTGGCACTAGACTGTAGTTCACCTTTTGTGTCAGCTCGTGCCAGGATACCCTTGCCAGAAGCTGTTATTTTGGTGGGAAATAACAACTGGGAATAGGGAAAAAAATGAACTTCTGAAAAGCACTTTGTCACATTCCCTGGGCTGTGGCAGGCAAATGCTGGGAACAGTGTGAGCTCCTGCCATAAAAGTAAGCATAGGCAGAAATTTCTCAGTGGGAGGATTACCTCTTTTACATACCTGATTGAAGGCAAGATGAGCACATAAAACATCTTCAACACTGTCTCCTGATTTCTGATATTTATTTGCTCTATAAGTCAACATGCTGGAAGGCATCTATGTTTTATAAAGCCTCATTTCACTGATTTTTCCTTAGGATGGGAATCATTGCTGTGAGCAGGTCTGGCAATTTCAGATAATGACCTGCATGCAGCACAGGTGCTTCTAGAAGGGGATAATGCTGGCTGCAATATATGTTAAAGTGTCTCCCCCAAACGGTTCTGGCCTTTTGCTGATGACTGCTTCCACGTCTGTGTGTGGAGGCCACAGCCTCTCCCAAATTCCAGTTGTAAGCTGATTCCAGTGGTGTGCCTAGGCAAAGAATGTTATCTCATATGAACTCCCTGCTGCAAGGTAGTTTAGACATCAACTGCCTTGATAACTTTATAGAGGAGGACAATTTTAAGAGGAATAAATCTGAAAACTTATAATCCAATTTATGTTGGGGAGAAAGCAAAATATTATTTGTTGTTCAAAAGACAGTCCCTGGATTTAGACTTTTTTGATCAAAGAGATTACTTGTGCTGGGACAATTTTACCACTGAGTCTTATTCCTCAGTTTGCAACTGGATTTGATCTTCTAAACCCACACAGACTTCCCCTGTCTTGGAAGGGGCACATACAATTATGCTACAATCAGTGGCTGAAGAACGAGGACTTACAGGACCTTTCTTATTAAATCCTGCTAACAATAAAAGAAAAAAAAAAAAACCCAAACAAATATTTAAATGGGGCCAGATAACTTTACAGAAAAAAAAACTACCTGGTCTTGTTAACAGATAGAGGCTGAGAGGACTTGATGTGTCCTTTACTGATTGCCATGGAGTTTGACATGCCCTAGCATTTACTGAAATAAATGAGACCAGAGTAAGGTTTATATTCCTCAAATGTATGAAAAAACAAGTCTTGGTTAAATTTAGGTGTAAGGTAGGTTCTTTTCTCTGTAACACTGATATAAATCCATTAAATCTCAAATTAACAATTCAAAAATCTGATTTTAATTATATTTTTCTGGAGAAAGAGTAGCTATTAAACTTTGTGGATCTGTCTGTATCCTGACGAATCAGTCTTCATTTTCTGTACATTTCTAACTTCTAAAAATCATTTCCAAGATGTCAAGAAATCACAAATCTTCTAGAAATTAATCTTCATCTCCAATTTTTTTGTAGTAATTGGAGATTTATCATTATCATTTAAATGTGGAAGGCCATCCTCTCCCATGGGGTTAGGAGCTTGCATTCAGCATTTTGGTCCTGGATATCTGGGAATCCCAGAGACTGCAATGAGTATCTGAGCAGTCCCTGAACTGCAGCACAGAAATGCAAATGAACCTATAATGAGTAAGAGAGAGTTGTGGCAGGGAGCAGATCCCAAAGCCCGGCGAGGTGAGTGGCAAGGCTCCTGTTGAGTGCAGTGGTGTCTGAGCAGAGCTCTTGGCATGTCTGTGAGAGGAGACAGAGTCTATCACGACACAAGCACGATAACCACACGCTCATCTTTTCTGCTTTCTCTCCCAGGATGGAAGGAGCAGCTTCATTGGCCACCAGCTCGGAGGGGTCATGGAAGTGCCAAACAGCAAGGACCAGAGAGTCAAATCAGCCAGAGCCATCCAAATCACTTACTACCTCCAAACGTATGGCTCTGTCACCCAGGACCTCATTGGGGAGAAGTGGGAGAGCGAATTCTGTAAACTGATGCACAAGATGCAGTTGGATCACCAGGATCTGCAGCTCTACTCACTAGCGTCCTTTAGCCTCTGGAAGGACTTCCACCAGACCAGTCTCTTGGCCAGGGGCAAGATTTTGGTGAGCCTGATGCTGATTCTCCTGACTGCTACCCTCTCGAGCTCCATGAAGGACTGCCTGCGTAGCAAACCTTTCCTGGGACTCCTGGGAGTACTCACTATCTGTATTTCCAGTGTCACTGCGGCAGGGATATTTTTCATTACTGATGGAAAATATAATTCTACTCTGTTGGGAATCCCTTTCTTCGCTATGGGTAATTATTTATCTTCATAATAATAGGATTAACAGAGTTTAATGACAGAATTGTAAATTACATCCTGGGTTATAAAGTGCAGATTTTACTTTGAGTGAAAGTCTAAGTCATTTTCATCTTTCTAAATTGATCTGTGCCTTGCCAAAAAAAAAAAAGGAAAAAAATGAAAAAAAAAAAGAGAAAGAAATGAAAAAAAAAAAGAAAAATGCAAACAAAACAAAGCAGTAGCAACAATAAAAAGCAAATGACATTCCTGGAATCTCAGCCAGCATGAGAGAGGGGCAGTTTTATTGATCTCTGTTACAGAATGAAGGAGAAATTGTTATTGAAAACTAGTCAGCTCAGCAGACAAAATGGATATGTGTTGACCCAACTTTGATGGGAGGCCAGCCAAAAGTGTAAGTTGAATAGGAGAGTACCAAGGAAGGGCAGATTTTAACATCCTTCCCAAGAAGGGCTTTTCTTCGAGCTCTGCCTGGAGGACAGAGTGGGACAGATTGGTGTAAGAATAAGATTGATGGACTTTATCTCAGAGAGGAGATTACAGTTGTGGTGTTTGCCAGGCTGTGAGCACAGGGGCCTGTCAGGATCTGTGGCGCATAATCCCTTGGCTGGTGAAATCCCAGATCAGCTGCACAGATTCTCTTTGCGCTGCACACAGACAGGGGAAGGTGTGGAAGAAGAACAAATGTAAAACCCAGCTCTTTAGGCAGAAGAATTGCTTTCAATCCTTCTATTACTCTTTGGTTCCAAGCACTTCCAGTGCAGCCATGTGGTTGATGAGTTTGTTGGGAAGTTGCATTGGAGAGGCAGAGGGAAAGGTGCCCAGCTCAGTTATGGAGGCAGTGTTGTTTGGTGCCCTCACCTCCAAGTTTGTCAGAATTTTACCATACCATGAATCTGAACCCCAATGACAACTCTTTGCAAAATCTCAGTGGTGGCAGCCCAGAACGAAGCATTTTCATGTTTGATTTCTGATGGCAGAGAATCTTACCTGTGGCCAGAACTCTGCATTTTCACTGCTAATTTCTTAAGTGCCATTCATGGTTCTAGTTTTCAAGACCAAGTGCTGTGTTATGGTAAGAGTCAACTAAATATGCAAAGTCACAAGCCAGAGTCAAGATTTAAAGAAGAGTCTTATACCTTCCTTAAAACCTCAGTTTCCCAAATGACCATATTTTATCTTCCCCTAAGAAAACTCCTGTGGGAATATGCATCCCTAATTTCAGCCTCCTATTTAATCAAACCCCTATTAATGTATCTTTGTCACTAAACAAAAGGGCTGAGCTGTGGCCTCATCAGTTCTGCTCTCAGAATCTCTGGAGCAGCTACTCGACATGGGAAGGAGTGGAATGGAGGCATTGGTCAAGATTCCAGAAGCAAAAGAGAGGAGTGAGGCAAAAGACCTCAAGGAATTGCATATTTGGTTCAGCCTCATTAATAGTAATAAACAAGGCTGTGCCAAAGCCTCTAATTCAGTCACCTGCACTGTTAAATTGTTGCAATGGCCCCTGACATGGACTGTCCTGGGCCAGCTCTTCAGATGTTGTGCCTGGCTCTGTGGTGTTGGAGGAGTTGATGGAAAGAAAGTGCTGAGATGGGGAAAGGGAAGAAAGCCAGCAGAGAATGTGCCAGGTTGAGATCCTGACCTGTGTGAGGGGTGTGGGTTTAGGAAACAAAGAATGGAGAAAAGGATGAAGTGAAGAGGGGGTCATGCTTGTTATCAGATTTTGGCAACCTTTTCCTTGTGTGTCAGGAGGTGCATATCAAAGGAGGAACCAAAAGGCACTGCCTTATTTGTGCAGCAGGTTGAAGTAAAGGTGAAGAAACCCTGAAGTGATGAAAAGCACCTTCCCTAAACTGTGCATCCCTCTGTTGGTGTCTCTTTTTAGATAGTTGGAGAGATGAGTAGCACAATCTCCTTGCTTGACAGGTCCCAGACTTGTCACTCCCAAGGAGCTCCTCAATTTACACGTTCTTTGCAGTCCCAGGGTGAGACAAGTGTCAGAGTTTCTGAAAACAGAGTGCCTCAGTTTTTTCACCTCGGTGGTCCATGGCTTGGTTTGCTGTCTTAGGGAAAGAAACGTTTATAAATTTCTGTTGTGTTTTGCCCTGTCATTCTTGTCACAACCACTGCCAAGAGCAAAAGGAAAGGAAAAAAGGTGTCTCTTGAAGTGAGATGTTTGCAAGGATTGTTTCTATAATATAATATTGAATGCAATTCAGGTTGAAAAAGAAAGCATTTATGTAACTTCTTCAGAAATTTCATGCAGGAGTCTCAGACTGAATTGAAAATATCATTAGAGAGCAGCTTGCAACACTTGGGAACTGCTGCTTATAAATATTAGGAAACACTTTAACAGTTTAGTGGAGGAAAAGACAGGCAGAATGTCTTACCAAAGTCTGACTGGGTTACATTCTGCCAAGTACTCTGTGCCTTTAGTCCCTTAAGGGACACTGCCACCTAATGAGACCTCGCTCTGCCCAGAATACACCCAGAGCCACACTCAGTTGGGCCCTTACTGGGCAGGATTTTCTGCTGGACCTGGCTGTCATGGACTGATCTGACAGCCCAGAGCAGAAACAGTGAAGACCCCCTGACTGTTGATTCTGTGGGTGATTAAATAACCCTGGCTACATTGTACCTGTGTCCCTTGCTGCTGGCACAGCAGAAAGCAAGCAACACATCAATTAATAATTGAGTGAATATAGAAGAAAAAGTGTGCAAGGTGGGGTTTCCGTGAACTGCAAATGCCAGATTTGCAAGTCAAACTTTGAAAGTCAAGTTACTTAGATTAAAAAGAAAAAAAAAGAAACCAGGCAATAAGAGTGACAAAGACCCTGCAAGTACAATGCAGAGTACACAGGCAGCATTAATTCTGGCAGCTCCCAACTTTGGAACACTTCAACCTGACATTTGCAAACCATCCATTTAAAGCATATTTGTTTGGTAAAAAATATGCAGTTTCTTCTAGCAGTCACTTTTCAAAGGATTAATCTTAATGGAAATTTTGTGATATTCTGGACTTGTCCTTTACCCTGCAAGGGTGGCAGGATGTTGAATGACAGGAATAACCCTGGATGTTTAGATCCACAATTCCTCTTGAAGTGCAGAACCTCTGTAGGTTTCAGCAGGTCACAGTAGCCTATAGAAAAGTGGAATGTTTAATATTTTTCTAAATTTAGACTGAGTGACCTCCATCCTAATTATTTACTCTAGTCCTGCTGTGAGGGAATGGTCTGCTGGGATAAAGCACATCTCTGCTGTACTGGGGGAAGAGAGTTAGCTCAGATTGGCTTTTCTTTATCCTTGAAGGTGAAAAGTTTCAGTCTTAACTAAGGCATGAGGACTGAGGTGGAAAATCCTGCTTGCTCTGGCTCCCTCTTCCCAACCGCAGTTTCCTCAGACAGCTGCCTTGGAAAAAGTTTTCTCAGTACAGTGCCTACCATTGCATTTTTTCAGCCATTCAGGAGAAACTCTTCAGGAAGGTCCACTGCAAATAATTCTCTGGCTGCCAGTATCTTCTTCAAATAGGTGCAAAGGAGGCTGATTTTTAGCTGTTCATACCCCAGACAAATGGATAAGTGTTGTGAGTTGACACAAAGGTGTTTCTTTACTTTCAGAGATTCCTTGTTTATTAATTGAATTGGGCCTAAATGTTTTATTTGCCTATTTTTTAGTCATAATTTAATAACCTGCATGGGAAATCAGAATATGAGACTGTTCTACTTTGTCTTCTGGGACAAATGAAACTTGCAGTTTCTTCTACAAATTTTACATCAGCAGAACTGTCATGACCTACTGTGCTTCAGACAGAGGAGAGAGGGTCATATAATGAGGTTTCAGATTTGTTCTAGCCCTGGTTAGATGTTCACATCTGCCTTTTGTGTTTAGATTCATATGCAATTTCAAAGGGGTGTTACGTACGTGACATAATTATGATTTCCCATGCCTAATCATCGCTAATTAATATAACCAGAAGGTTAACTACATAATTGAGATATTATTGCTCCCATGATCTGCTTTTTAATGCACAGGAACCAGACTGATATCATCAGGGAGATAATGATTTAACTCAGCTGAGGTCCCAACTGTGTATTTTTAAATGCAGGTGTACCAATTACATCATTTTACATTGCAATTATTTTCGGCCAGTCCATGAAATACTTCATTATACAGATTAGTGGAAATCTTATGATAAAAAACCACCTACAATATAATTACAGTGTAATTATGTCTTTTGTACTATAAAGGGTACTTGTTTCTTAGAAGGCTGGATTCGCAGTGGATGTGAGAAATATTTCCTGTCATTTGTAAGGCCAGGCCATGAAGTCCATAAGATGTTTGTGGGAACAGCTGCTTGTAACTGACTCTTTAGAAAACATTAATCTCACTGAGTGCCCCACCACACATTGCAGTATTGCTGCCACTCCTGCCAGTAACCACATTGCTAGGAGAGATGTAGTAAAGACATACAAAAACTTTAAGAACCAATAGGCTGCCTGTATCCAGCAGTAGCCCCATGTCTGATGTAAGAGCTCAGGATGGATGGCAGAGCTTGTACTTCCAGTGCAGACTTTTCTGTTAAAATTTCCCATTATTCATTCCCTGGAGTTGTTCAAATGGAAGGAGAAATCAAGGCAAAAGCTGACAAGACTCCAGGCAGTTATTAGCATTTCAGATAGAAGCCATCTAACCTCTTTCAGACGGCAGTTGTTGAAATAATGACTGGTGATCACCTTTCAGTAAATTTGAGATGCCACAGTATTATATTAGCAGCAGAGTCATGGAAAATTGCAGAAAAAAAAGTCCTAGTTCAGATGAGAATTTTTTTTTTTCAAACCTCAGAAGGCAAATCTGAGAGCCAAAGTACAGGCTGTCACTGGTCTACCTGAACATGAAGTATCAGAGTATTCGAACCTTTGCTTCAAGCAATGGACTTTCTGATTACAAATGTGACGGAAACATTTCGCGAGTGGCTGAAACTTTGGGCTTTTCCTTTTGATGCAGCAGTAAAGCAAATCCCATATGAATCTCATGTTGCACCATCACCTCCTATTTGTATGAGGAGCAAGAGAACAACCCTTTAGAGAAAAGAGATCTTCTGACATTAATCCTCACCCCTCCATGCCTTAGAAATGCAGTGAATCTGTAGTTTAGATGTAACAGCAGCTCATGTCTCCACTCATTCCACAGATCTTTAAGGGTTTGGAAGTACCTTGTCCTTAATTATAAAATTTCTGTTATTGACTTTGACAGAGAAAAATGGGAATACCAAAAAAAAGGAACCAAAAACCTTAAAAAATAAAATACAAAACCCCCGACCCAATGAAAAAGAAGTCAATAGGGAAAGAAATTGGAAGATTTAAAAAAGTTTAAGATTACTTATTTGGATGGGCATCTAACACAAATAATTCATATGAATGAGTTTAGAAATTTGCCCTATTTGTATATTTGTAAAGTTGATTTCCCCATAAGGTGGTGTATTTCCTGACAAGTCTATTTCCTGTTGCACTAGGTGGAATTTTTTCCGTTTCTATAGGAACGAAACTTCACCCAAGAACAATCTTTCCTGAAATTTGGGTAGAAGACTAAAGTCTTTCTGGGATAATCTGCTGCACTTGCACTGTGCAGCCTGGTCCTGCAACCACGTCCTGAAGTGGGGATGGTTAGGGAGAGGCAGCTGGACTGGGACTGGCCTCTCCTCAAACACAGCTGAGGGGACATTATTGCTGAGGTCCTTTGGGCCTTCTCACACCCAACAGAAAGGGATGCATGAAGCAGCCCAGCCAGCCTCAGTCCCAGCAGCAGCAGGGTTTGTAGCACCTAATCCAGGTGTCCAAATTGTTCCCCCCTTAACTGAGTGACACAATCTCAATTTGCTTTTCAGGCGATAGAGAGAAATAGGAAAGTCCAGAGCTATCTGAAAAAAATTGCTTAGTAGATGTTTGGGATAAGGTGTGTTAATCTCTAAAAGTTTTATCCATCTTTAAAAAAGGGTGACTTAGACTTCAACACCTAAGGTTTTTGGTTTTCATGTGATAAAATAGGGTCATTCCTAGACTGGGTTATTTAAGGTTCTTTATTGGATGTTCTTTTTCTGCATGTTGATCTCGTTTAGGTTGGACATTTAGTTTGGACACGAGAAAGAATTTCTTCACAGAAAGCGTGATTAAACACTAGAACAGGCTGCACAAGGAGCTGCTAGAGTCACCATTCTGGAGATGTTTAAGGAATATCTGGATGAGGCACTCAGGTCTACTTGACATGGTGGTGTTGAATCACAGGCTGGACTAAATAATCTCTTAATAATCATCTTTTCCAACCTAATTGACTCTGTGATTCTGTGATTCTTTATATACGTAAGTTCTAAGACATAGACACATGGAGGCATATACAGCAGATATGCACAGACTGCCTTGAATCCCTTAGAGATGGAATTCTAGCCCTTCTTTTCCTGTAGAGACTCTTCAGAAGCTCTCTTATCAACCCAAGTGTCATCCTCCAGGGATGGTAGGGCTGCAGAGCCGCAGGTCAGTGGCCCTGAGACTCAGCCCAGGTGGAAGCATTCACCCATGGACCACTGCCCAAACACTGACCATCACTGCCAGATCTGTAATGACAGAGCAAATACAAAATACATTCTCTGTGTTTGTTGTTTGAGGAAAGGCAGGTGAAGTCTAGCTCCTTCTATGTCTAGTTGGAACTTAATTAACCCATTTGTCGCAAGAGAAGTCTCCGAGTAGTGTTGTCTGTTATTGTTGTTAGTATTATTAAAACATCTTCCTTGGCTCTCCACCTGCAGCTAAGAGGCTGGTAGCTGTCATTTGAACTGCTTCTAATTTGCTGTAAGCATTTCTAAAATCCTCTGGAAAAAGGGAATTGATAAGAGAAGAGACCACAATTTAAGCTAAAAATTCAAAGGCTGAAAAGAATGATTTGCTTTTGCACTTCAGATGTATGATTACTTCTCAATCAATACACCAATTCAGTCCTGATAGAAAAGCATATTTCCTCTTCAGATGCTTCACACGTTTGTCTGAGCACCTCTTGCTTTCATTTTTCTACCTTTTCACGGCAATGCTCATTCCTGACACTGGGTTATTTAAGGTTCTTTATTGGATGCACCTCTTCTCTGTGTTGATCTCATTAGAGCAGGAGTTTCATTCCTTGTACTTAGTATGTATCGATGCACATCACATTCACCTTTGGCTAATTTGGACTGGAAAGGAGCTGCCTCATGGCAAAAATTATTTAGCTCCATGTATATCATCCCTAATAGAGCACTGACAAATCCAGCCTCGAATAGCACCAATAGCAATTCCACAACCTGCCTCGACAGCTCGTTCCAGGGCTAAAAAAGCCATACATTTATAAAGGTGTTTCTTAACATTTCCACTGCTGCAATTTGCACCTATAAACTCCAGGGTCTGTCTGGCTCAACTGTGGAGTGTAATTTTTCACACTACCTATGTATATGCAAATGCTTTTATGATATTTTATAGGTAGGGCTGTGCTTATTTCGGTTTGGAAATAATTTCTCACAGATATTTTACTATTAGTTCACACTTTCCTGTGAGCTCCATACACACAGAAAGGTTGATGGCAGCTTCTGGTCTCTGCAGGAGCACGGTGGATCTGTAGGAAAGAGGAGATGTGGGGCAGGCTGAGGATGTGTTCTGTGTTCTTTGGTGTGTTTGGGAAATATTCAGCCTTACCCCGCTGTTTCTTTTGAGGTGGAAAGGAAAGGTAGGCTCTGTCACTCAAGGAAGCACAGAGTGAATGTTCTATGCTCCATCAAGCAGGCTGTCTGCTTGCCTTAGATACTGTGATCCTCTGCAGGGAAATCCAAAACTGTGCCTCTGGGTTTTGGGGAAAAACTAAAGCTAGCAAATGCATTTGTTTTTCTCCTGGAATACATTCTGTGTGCAAGTCATCCCTGGACTTCACTGTTGTGAGATATGGTTGTGGCTCAAAATTCAGCATGATGAAGAAAAGGTTGGCTTTTTACACAGCTAGCTAAAATTATTTTGAATAATATTCCAACACTAAACCATAACCATAAAGAAGAAGCATAAAAATTTATGACCATGCTAAAAACCTGGTTCAAAAATTGGTACAAAGAAATTTCACTTGTGAAGAGGTTTTCCCATAGCTGCCTACTTTTAGTCTGATAATTTTCCCCTGAAGAGTTCGAAAAAGGATACAGAACTCCATAGACCATTTGCCAAATGTTCTAAATCAATATTTATCCTCTATATTCATCTGCAATGTTAAAAACTTTGCATAGAATCAAGGCTTAGAAGTCTATTGCAAATACCAAACGAACTAAAAATCTTTACTCAGTACTGTATCATTTATATGTCCTTTGTGCAGCCACTAGTTAGTTGAGATTTTAATAATTCAGTTTTATCTTTCCATTCCTGAACCTTTTTCACTCCATTTCCTTCCTGTGAAGTGACTTCTCCACTCTGGTGGGATAACTGCCTGCAGCAACATCCAGCATGCAGGACCCACACTGGCTCAGGGCTCTCTGCTCCATGAGCAGCAGCAGCCCCTGTTATTCATGCCACCTTCATGTGCCTGTGTTCCTGGCCTTCAGGGACAGGTATTCCCAGGTATGACAGCTGACTTTCCATGTGTTAGTCCTGCTGGATGTGTACAAACAGGTCATGTTCCATCCACACTTGTCTGATGGTGAGTTGAGGAAAGAGATGCTATTTTGGATGCCCAAAGAGGCAGGGAGAGCTGCAGCAGCTGAAGATGCAGGCACAGGGCTGAACGGGGCGAAAACGTCAGGCCTTTGCAGCTGTGGATCACTAAAAATGCCCTTTAGTTTTTGTTCTGCAAGAGTGAGCACACTGTCCTCACTGTCTTGGCTGGTTTTCAGTGAGGATAATTGCATTTGTCTCTTCCTCCAATTCCTCCTGCTGTGCAGGTCAGATGCAGTGCTGGTGAGCACTGCCTGGCTCCAAGCACTGTGCAGGTGCTGCTCTGGGAAGCAGATGCTGGTTTTTACCAGACGTGGCTGAATTTCACTGGTGGATGCAATGGCCACATTATGTGGCTCAGCAGTCTCTAAAATCATTCTGAGTTCCCTGAGAAGACGTAGCTGTGCCTTGGCATGTTGTTCTTGCATTTTCCTGCACTCATCCCTGGCATTTCAGCACTAGGAAATTTTTTGCTCGTACTCTATATTCCTAAAGTCCACAAGGAGGAAAAGCATTCCTTTACAGCCTGATATGACACTTTGACCTGCCCAACCCACATATCCCAATCTATATTCAAATGTAAATTTGCCCTGGAAATGTTAAATACCACAGCTTTTCCTGGTGTTATGAACTCCGTTGCTGTTGATATCCTGCCTTTAAAGAAAATTATTGTGCTAACATTTCCATGAAACCAGACAGCACCATAGCATTTTGCAATCTGTGCAGAAACTCAGAACCTGCAAGTAAAACCTACTAGAGGGAGCATTTGCATTGTTTTATAAAGGGGGACTTAATGGGAGATTAGTGCACCTGGTGATGCCCTAGAGGATGAAAAATTCTGTATTTCTTTAAGTTTCTATCTGATATTTTTGCTGTTGCTCTTGAGAGGGAAGACATAGAGTTCCTGCAGGGAAGACATAGAGTTGCAAAAAGCTGAAGATGGGGAGCTGCTCTGCATACTGAGTGCAGAGCAATGAAACCTTCTGTCCTTCTACAATAACTGGAAACTGTTTAACACAAAGGTCTCTGCTAATGCAATTTAAACCTTCTAAAACTAGACTGGGAGACTTGGGAACAAAAAACCTGCTTGTGCTTAGAGTAGATATCACTGGAAAAGGAAACTATGCAAAGAGCAAAACCCAAACCCATCTAAAGCACAATCTTCTTACAGTAGGAGCTGAAAGAGAAGGATCCAAAGGAGAGATGCTGGCTGCTCTCTTGAAAACATTACCATAAATTGCCATGTTGGAGCTTTACAAAAACTGAGTATTTTGGAAAAAACCCACCAATGCAAATATCCCTCCCATCACTCTCCCAGTCAACTTCAAAACACCATTTCGCTGGGCTCACCTCATCTTCTACTCCAAAAGTAGAATCATAGAATCACAGAATGGTTTGGATTGGAAGGAACCTTAAGCATTATCCGGTTCAAATTTCTCTGCCATGGCCAGGGACATCTTCCACTAGACCAGGCTGTTTCAAGCCCTGTCCAACCCAGCCTTAACACTTCTGGGAATGGGGCACCCACAGCTTCTCTGGGCAACTTGTGCCAGGCCTTCCCACCCTCACAGGGAAGAATTTCTTTCTACCATATAATCTAAGCCCACCCTCTTTAAGTCTGAAGCCATTCCCCCTTGTCCTGTCGCTGCATGCCCTTGTCAACGTCCCTCTCTGAGCAGCTCAGTGCCTTTTGTATTCCTTTATGTGGACTTTCAATGTCTCTTCCATGGGAGCTGAGAGACAGTAAGAACTTTATCATGCAGTTAGCCTGCTTTTAAATGGATAACCTTGGCAGGATATTGAGGCAGGGAAGGCTTTTCTAGTCATAGATGGAGGTGTTCTAACACTTTCTTAGGTTATTTGGAGTCAGATAACACAGTTAATGAAGCAAGTTTCAAAAGATCTCTCTTACTTGGATTTTGACCTCTAATATACTGATTCTTTCCCTGAAGGGAAAGTAATAGAATCCCTTTATGGACTATTAAAAAAAAAAATAAAAGTGTAGAAATTTATGATGATTTTAAAATTGGTCAGGAGGTGTTAAAGTAATTGGTGGTCAAGGACAGACAAACAAGACCAAACACATAAACTGGGTAAAACAAGTAAAAAATGTCAATCAATTTATTTAATGTTTTTTTAAAGTAAAAATCTGTATATGTGGTTCAGTTTTATAGCAATGAAATTGATAACCACTTGGAATTTTTGTTCACAAGCTTTTGTTCACTTGTCAGCTCTTAATTTTCTAGAACATTGTCTGTGCTCCAGGAGACCTTTTCTTGTTTTTTGTGACCTCCTTTACCTGACCCTGTCGTGTTTGCATTCCACTTCCCTATGACCTGCCACTGTATTGCCAAATCCACAGCAAATAATGCATTCCTCAGCAAATCTTATATTTTAGCTATTGAGAAACTCTCCATGGACTTCATTCAAAGTTTATTTGAAAAGATGAACATACTTTTAATTTCTTCAATCAGTGACACAAATATCACTTTCAGTGTCTTTTCCTGGAGCACACTGCAAGGTTTTTAATTCCCAGAGGGGATTGTTTTGCCTGACATGAGTAAGGAAACGTGAAAGCATCATGGAAATTGTTGAAAAATAGAGACTAATTTTAACCTGCAGATCAGGTTCTTTCACTTTTCTCTCGACAGTGTGTGGAACTGTGAACTGATTCCCCATTAGCTTAAAAAGGCAAATAGAGCACACTGCTCATAGTGGAAAACCCTCAGCTCCTAGGTGCTCCTCAAAAAAGATGGCTTCTAGCTTTTCCACAAGCTTTTTCCACCATCTCCTATGAATTAATTCTGGTACCTTAAAGTTTTCAATTCAAATATCACCAAGTTCCAGCAAAATTAGACAGTTATTTCTCACAAATTCCATTGAAAAGGAATGGTCACGAATTATGTCAGTAGCTCATGAGTAAGAAACATTTTATTTCCTGAGGAAATAGAAAGTGATAACTTTCTAGCTCTCATCATTTTTGAATTATTTACTTTCTCCAATCTAAAACTTCATTTTACTTTTCCTCTGGGGGAAAAAAAAGAAAGAGAAAAAAGGACAAGAAAAAAGATCAGGATGTGAGGAAAGGGAAACACCCAGTAGTTCCTTTCACTTTTTAAATTATAAACGCCAAGGAAAAAAAATACATTTTGTTAGAGAAAACATTTGAGAACAAAAGTTCCAATAACTTTATTTTCAAAAAACTTAATGTAAAATATGATGACAACAGATGTTTTAACATCATAAATCAAGCATCTTTCTCAAAAAATTTTATGCCATAAAATGATTTTTAAATGTGCATGATATTATGGAAAATATGTCTTATTAGATAAACCTGATTTTTAAAAATTAATCTCCATGCTTACAGGAGAAAAGAAACCATGCTGGTATAGTCTATTTAAATAATGGCAATTTGATTCACTCTTGCACAACATTTTGATACATGCACGTATTTCTACTACATTAAATCATTGTAGCCTATATTAAATATAGTAATGAAATATTAAATTGTAATTGCACACTCTTCCTGCTGGAAAGACATAAATAACCAGAAAAAAAATTTCTTCTGTGGTATTCAACATCTTTCCCCACGTTCTGGAATGAAAAGAAAATCAATAGTAGTAAACTTGGATAATGCAAGGTTTGGCAGATAAAAAATAATGAAAACACAGCCCAAGCACATCGTTAAGCAGCTCATTTTGTCAACATGTGCTCCATCACACTTAAGTGCAGGATTATGCATCTAGAAACAAAGAATGTATTCACATTTGCAAGAGGAGCAATTGCATCCCCAGAACAAAAGACAGTGAGATGACAGTAGATAACGCAATGAATATGAATTCCCAGTGTGCTGCTGCTGTTAACACGGGAGGAAGAAATGGGAAAAGTCTGTTAGGGAAAGAACGGGAAGTTGACACTGGTTAGCAGAATGACTTTAGGAAGAGGTTGGTTGGCATGTTGGGTGGGCTCACCTGATAAAATGCACGTCTGTCATGTATGCAGCATCTCTGTGGCACTGCTGAGGCATTCTTAGAGTACATTTCCAAACGGATTGGAAAGCTGGAGTCCACTGGGAGGAATGGGATGTTCCTGTCACACTCAACAGCTGTGCAGGGCGGCTGGAGATGGCATAATAGGACCCCCATGTCTGGAATCTGCAGGAAAATCACTTGATACAAGAATAAGGACACAATTCTCTTACACAGAAAGCAATTCATCTCTGGGCCAGTTCTTCAGGGCTTGATGAACCCTGTGATTAAAAAAATTAAGACTAAGGCTTCATTTTGTAGGTTACAGGTTAGACCCTAGAACTGTGGTTTTGATGCAGAAACTAATGGCTGCAGTGATTTGGCATGTTGGAAATATTTTTCTTTTCCCCTAGTCTTAAAACCCATGAAGTTTCTGTTACAGAAGAACATAAATTTTGTCTTCTGTCTGTGTAACAAATCAGATTTGCTTATGCTCAATATAAATTTTCAGCTTTTCAGCTTTATCACACTATTCCCATTTTATGCCCGCCTTTAGGGAACTTTGGATAATTGTCTTCACTCACCAGACTCCTACAAATATTCTTTCAGAATAATCTTATGCTCTTATCTTTGTTGCATATCCATTATTTTGCAAGACTGATGTTAAAAAATACTCTGCTGTTTAATGGTAGTAAGACTGTCATGTTACAACCAAAATCGAAATTAACTTCCAAAACCCTTCTTAGAAAATTTTGGTAACTCCATAAGATCATCTGACCACTGGATATACAAAAATGTTTTGGTGCTTTGCTTCATTTGTTCTCAAAAATTTCTAGCTTTTAGGATCTTCAGAGCAGCTGTGACTAGCACAACAAACTCTTCCAGGCCTACACGTTTTTTGCTCAGATAAATTCAGCATGTGCAGAAAACACTGGAAAGCTGTTATTCCTCATATAGCTCACTGGATTTTGATTACATTTTGCCTGAACTCATACAACAGCAGGACTTCATGAGAGATTGCATCACAAGGATTTTCTCTAATGAAGGCACACTCCCTGTCTTCTATTGGTTTCTGTTTTCATATCACTTCCTGCTACACATTGGTCTCGAAAACTTTGCTCCTCCATAAACCTTTCCAGTGTTTCTACCTTGTGGCTGTCCCAACAGTGATCTGCTGAATGCTCATGTGTCTAATAAACCATGTGTTGCCTCTCAACACAGAGACTAATTTCAGTTACTTCCCTTAACTGGTACCTTGTTAATGGGATTGCTCTTTAATACTGATATTTGCTTTTTCCCAGACATGAAAGCTGATTTTTGTGGTTAGTAATTGCTGCACTCTACCTCTTTGGGTCAGCAGCAGGATTAGTTCTTCACATCTTTAGTTCTTTGACGCCCTTTTTATGTCTTTCCAGTACAAACTGGCAGGGATTCAGTGAAGCTGGTCACTGTATTCCCCTCACACTAGTATGGTACATAAGAAAACTGAGTATTTTGGATTTATGAAACACAGTGAAGGAATAAGTCTCAGTAAGAGTTCAAATTCAAACTCTTCTTCCTCACAATAGTAGCACTTGCTTCTTAACACACTTGCTGGTTCTGTGATCATCACAACCTGGATTTCACAACAGCTTAGAGCCCATATACAGAGACTCAGATTTTAACACAGGGCAGAAATAGGCTGCTGAAAGTTTTCTCTCATCACAGCTTTCCCTTTATATGGCTTTCTTTTGGTAGCTTGCATTCCTCAGATCAATGCTGGGTACTGGATTTACAGTATAACATTAAGTCAATATCCAAACCATTTGGGAACCCAGTACTTTCTGGAAATCAGAAACTGCTTCTTTGGGCAGTCTATCTTTAGAACTACTAGCAGCAGGGAGCAATTTTAAAGGGAAGTGGAAATAAAGCAGTTATATTCCTTTTTTTTACTTTTTATCCCTGTTATGGCAATTTTACTGGCTGCTGATGACCTCCTAGAGAAATGGTCACATTATTTTCCTCCTTCCAGAGATTCTTCTAGTCACACTTTGTTTTTGCCTTTTGTACTCCAAGCTTCCCCTGGTCAATGTAGTTCATCAAATATTCTTCCTTTATCCTTTCTTCCCACAACCTTTTATGTCCTTGGCTCTTCAGAATGAAACGGTGGTCTTTATTTTTCCTCTGTTTTCAGTTACAGCATTTTGGTTGCATCAAGTTTATGGCATGTGACCACAAGCCTCCTCGAACTGCTCTGCAAATCTCTCCTTTGGTTCCTAAAGAATTCAGGATTACAGTGTTTCCCCACTTCTTCTTACAGGCAGTATCCTTGTAAATCCCTCTGTGGCAGATGCCTGCTGCCTGCACTGGTAATCCCCACACGAGGTGACATTGTCAAACCGTAATCCACAGTCTCCTTGTTGCCTCTTCCTATTTGCTAACACTGTTCTTTTAATAGTCAAACACAATAATCTTCCAAATGACAACTAAGGCCTCAGCTTATCTGCGTAGAGCAGCAGAGGATCTTAGCAGTCAGTGAGTCTGGAAGGGGAATTTGCTTCCAGCCCCATCCCAGCAATCCTGGGATATGTGCTGCTTGCTCACCCAGGGGCTGGTTTGTGGTGTCTGCCCACACCAATTCCCAGGATCTGGGAAAACTTGGTTTCATGTGAGGAGTGGGAGTAGGACCATTGCAAAGAGCACTACGGACCTGACTGCCTAGAAGGTACTTGGTTCTCAACATCTTGACTCCATTTCCTACATCTTTTCAAATTTCCTCATTGCTCTTCAGATGTTCTAATTGGTACAATGAGCCTGCACTTTAGTTTTAGTGTCTTGAGGGGTAAAAACCTGACATGGGCTGCAGTAGCTGTGCTCCTTATTTCCCAAGTGCAGTCTGCTCCTGCCCCTTCAGGCAAAGTCCAGCTGGTAGGTTTTACCTGTCTCTCAGACCCCCATCTCATCTGATCATAGGTAAACAAGTGTGAACAGGAAGGTACTCAGTTGGCTGGACTGAGCTCTGAAGAGCCCCATGATGCTGTGTCAGGAAGGACTTGCTGTTGATCCTGGTAAAGGCAGAGAAAAGGGACCATCATTAAACAGGAGAGCTCCTTGTATAAGAGACTTTGAAACACTTGGTTAAAATGTGTCCGTATTCTTTTATGTTAGGAAAAGAAATATATTGCTGGCTTTGTAGTCAGGCAAAATATGTATGTGGTGTACCCGAGAAGGGGCTCCTCTACTTCACCCTTCATCAATCTTCCACCTTCCCCAAACTCTTCTCAATAAATCAGTGTGGAAATGGCAGAAATCATGCCCTTTTCGCTCTGGCTTCTCATTGTTATGGTTGAATTCACAGGATAAGTCCCTCAAAGTCAATGGAATTGCCTCAGAAATTAATTTTTCTGGGATGCCTTGCAGCAGATGTGCTGTTGGCTTCTGCTTTTATAATTGCTGTGCTTGTAGCATGACCCTGTTGTATGAGATCCTTTCCAGGCTCTGAGGGCCCTGCAACACAAAATCATTCCAGAGACTGAGAGAAAGGAAAATGGAAAGATTTCATTAATGCCACAGAGGAGACCAGGCTTTACAAATTTATTGTGTCCCTTGTGGCTCCCTTGCATGGCCTGGTTTGGGACCATGCCACCCAAGTTTTACAGAACCCAGGTGGGAGTAACCAGGGAGGAGGCCAGATGTCTGCCTGGGAAGGTGCCCAGGGCCTCCCGCCACTGCATAATATGAAAGAAGCCACTAAATCTACATTCTAATTTGATTTACTTGTGTTTGAAATATCCTCTCTCACTACAAAGCATTTGTTTGAGATAGGTGCAGCTGAATTGGGCTGTAATGAGGCCATGGGTTACTTGGCTGAGGAGGGTGTTGCTGCAGAGGTGGAGGTGCATTGCACCACTAAGGTAGAGCTGTTTCCTTCATGTCTGGCTGTAAGCCACCGCCAAAACTCTGTCAGGAGGACTGAGACAGCTGCTCTAATGCTATATGTGTCTGTACTGTGCACTCTGGGACCTCCATTCAAGGGCAGATTAGCATTTAAAGAGGATAACGAAGGGTAGCAACTGGCTCATCTGCTGGTCTACATCCAGATACGCTCACCCAAAGAGCTACAAGCAGGAAAGAATAACCATGTCCACTTTGGGGAGCCACAATGATATTGGGAAGTTCAGAGTCTTGCTGGAAATGCCTCAGACACACTAACATTGGCTGATAAAGGGGAGTAGGGGAAAATTCTTTTGCACAATGAAAAGATAAATGAGCAAGAGATCAGCCCTGGTGCCAGCAGAACTGCTACAAGGACCAGATTCACCAGAAAAGTATCAACAGCAATGGCAAATAGTTTAATAATCCCTAGCTAATATCAGCATCCTTCTGTTCAAGTCTCTAACTGCAGTCACCGAATAATTAACCTTGGCTGGGTTATAAGATCAGCAACATCCTGAAGAGACTTGCACTGAAAGAATATTTACTGTCACATATGTGGGTAGGAAAATCACATCAAATTCTTACTAGAAAGTTGACATATGGCATTTCACAGATAAATGAGCATTTATAGGAATGGAATATGCTAGAGGTGAGATATAAGGGCTGAACCTTTGTAAGAGAACTCCCTTCTTCATCTCAGGGATAGGTGAAAAGTGCATCCAGAGTCACCAGCGGGATGAGGTTCCCAAGGGAGTAGCATACTATGGAACTATGTCTATCCAGGTACCACAGATTTGTTGCATTTTACCTTAAAATACACAGTTGCACTGCCATGGGCCTTCAGACCAGGCAGGGCACTGTTCCCCCAGGAAATATCAGCAGGCAGTTTTGCACAGCTGTTCCTGCCCCATGGAGTGATTTTATGAAGACACTCTCATTTTTTTGGCTTAGTGGCTGCCAGCACAGCTGGGACAGGCAAACAGCAGCCGTCATTGCAAGACTATTGATAAGGCTTTATCCTGTTTCATCCTCCAGCATTGCAAAGCGTTTAAGTAAAAAAAAACCCTCCAAAGTTACCACTTAAATATGGATTAAATCCAGATTTGCTGCTTTAAGCATGTTTTTTTGAGTAGATAAGGAGGTTAAAACTTCTGGGCTTTTGATCTCAAACTGAGCCTGAGACAGAGAGCAAGAAACTATAAGGTCCTTTATGCTCCTCTGCCAGTAGCACTTCCTGGTATGAAAATGAAGCATGTACCTAATAGGGAAAATGTGTGGTGAGAAAAATTTAGTTGAAACTATGTCCTTGAATGGGTGAAAATACTCAAGATGAAGCTCAGGATAGGAAAAAAAAAAAAAAAGGGAAAACAAACCACCCCAAAAAAGACAACTTGAAACTTTTGTTTATTCTGATGGTGTTTTAACGTCTTAAATTTCTTCTTTCTGTTAGCTAAAATATTTAAAATATCTTTCTATAAAAAGTAAATTCCTACTTTGACAGAAGAAAAGACAAAAGCCATATATTCTCAGGAGCAGCTACTATGATGACACTGTAGTTATGATAAAATAATAAGATTGCAGTTAACTTTGAGACAATTTTTGTGCCCATTTTTCACATAACTGGCAGTTCTCCTACTTGATGGAGTTATCACATTTTTCATTATTTATTTCTTGCTTAATAAGCCCAGTTTGTGGTATAGAAGAAGTAACAAAAGCATTTTAGTCGAAAATACAGGTGTTTGCAAACATCTTAAAAATTACAACACAATTGAAATGTTATTAACCTCTACAAACAGTTTTATATAATGAAATATACAACGATGAATGTATATTTGGAAACTTTTGAGGTGATCATATGTGATTATGAATTGGTCACATATACTGGCAGATCTGGTGGGAAAGCAAAGCCAGATGTCTTAAGTATTAGTGGGTCTTCCTTCAGATGGTATTTCAGCTCCAGGGAAGGGCCTGTGCTCAAAAGCTGCAGTTCACTCATTCTTATTTATTCTCAATAAGATATTCAAAAATACAGATTAGTATATGGCATCTTCCTGCTTTGCTCATCTGAGGGTTTATTATAATTTCAGCTTTATCTTCCTGTCCTTCCAACATACCCTTAACTCCAGTATAAAAAGGAACAAACTGAAAGTAGGAATCTTTGACTTATGATTTAAAATGTGAGTCTGATAATTAATGAATTATAATAGAAACATTGCTGTCTATTTTAAGACAAATTAAATAAAGAGGCTAGGGGGATCCTTTAATAACAATAAACATGGAACTCTAATTTCTTTTTATGCTCTGTGATCACATACAAAAGATCTAATATAAATAATTGCATTAGATGTCCTATTTTTGGAAAAATGCATAGCTAGTATTTAGGAAGACTCTTATTGCTCTGATTTATCTATTAATGAAGCAAAACCCAGTTAATTACCTAATTTGCATGATATTTTGAATCCACATATATTCGGGGATGAGCACTAGGGAGAGGTTTTGCATCAACCCATTTCTAATAAGCTAATGAAGTTGGCTGGGCTGACACTGCAGATCAAATCACTGGATGTGGTTCTTTTGCTGGACTAAGAATTTGTGATCAAGGTACAGCTCAAACGAGCTTGTGAGCTGAGGAAGGCAAGACCTTTCCTCCTCCACTGCCAAGACCCGGTTACTGACTGGATCTGTGACTCAGGAACCTGTTTGATGTCCCACACTCTTGTCCCAAGGCCTTGAGTGAGGGGGATATTGTAGCTTGTAGATTCCTGTCTCTCACCTTCTTCCCTGCCTGTTTCTCTGCCCCATTGCTCTGAGGCAGGACAGGACCCTGGAAACTGCCAGCCAGAGTCACTTAAATCAAGGTAGTAAGGGGCAGGCCTACTGCTGCTTTTGCACATCCCACCTTCATGCTCTTCCCACTCTTTGTTTCTCCCTACTGTTTTTCAACCCATCTGTCCCCCCAGGATCTTGAGCTAGCTGTTGCTGCATCCCATGTGTCTGTCAGGAGCTGCTGCCTCAAGGAAAAAGAGACTTACACAATTTTCCCTGAGGTCTTCCCAAGCCCTGTGCAGCAGAGGCTCTGATTTGCCATGTAAAGCAGATTTGTACAAGAAAGCATCTACTCTGACATTAACTGTTTAAAACCAAAGCATTTGGCTCTAAACCAGCCTGCCATGGCCAGGCAGAGCAGAACTCCCAGGAAGTGCTTCTTCCCACACCCAGGTGAGAGTTGGAAATAGTTTTGAGTCCCCATTGGTATTCCAATCTCTCTGTTTTGGACAAGAGAGGGAGCTAAGGACAACAAGTGTTGTGTATAAACTAAACTCTGCATGGCTAAAGTTGAGCGAGATTAATTTCATTCCCAGGGTTTCTGAAATACTCTCACATGCTCTATGAGATAAATTCCTCGTTCTGGAGACTCAGCTACAGCATAAAAGTTACAACCAGCTAAAAAAAAAATATTGTCCTAATTACACAGGGTCATATATTGAAATATGGTAATTTGAGTGCTGAGTCACCAAGCTACTGAGGAAAAAGAAGTTTTTACCATTAAAAAAAATGGCAAAGTCTGTGTTTTCTGGTTTTAAAGCCATCATTGGGAATAAGATAAATAAAACACATTGGATTTTGAGCTAATCAATGCAATTTTCTTGATTTTAATCCATCATTTTTAAAATACTCTTGTAGTATTTTAAAATACTCAGATTTTATTTTTTTTTTACCTTTGTGTCTAAGATGAATTTTAACAACTAACATGAGGATTGAAGCTTGAAGAGCAATTTGAGCTCCTTATTATCCAGGGCAGAAAGATTTTAGATCCATTGGAGAGTGGTAAATGCCTTCATAAACGTGCATCTTAGCTATTCAAAACTTGGTTTTATAGACAAATTAATTTTCTTATTTTTTTATAATTGCCAGTGACAAGCAGTTGTCCTAGAAAGTGATAAATCCCACATATTTTACCTACCTAGTGTTATGGTGAGATGCCTGTCTCTAGCAACCGACCACAGCTAGACTATGACAACAGATCTAGACCAGGAGCACGAATTTCAGATCTGTAAAATCAGTGAAAATAGTCCCACCTAGACTGATGCAGTAGATAAATTTCCACATGATCCGAATTTAAAACGGCATTGTGTTTAAAGCAAGCAAAGGATGTATTTTCACCCCAATATTGTAAAGCACTCCCTTCAGAGAGGGGGTGGGGAGGGAAGGGAAGGCATGGTTTGTTTGAAATATTGTAGAGGAGGAGTTATGAAATCACAGGTTGTCAAGACATTGACATTTCTAGCTTGTTGACATTAAACATGAATGTCATTTAAAGATAACACCTGCCTGGAAAAGCTGGCAAATGGTGTTGTTTAATACCAGTGGAAGCAAGCAGAAAACCTATTAACTTCAATTAGTATGTACATCAGGACACCCATAGTACAGTGAAATGCCTCCCTTAATGAAATCTTTAATACTCATGTTAAATATGACAAAAGTCTCCTGAAGAAGAATGGGCTCAGCACGCATTTTATGGTTGTGCTGAATCGAGGTGTTTTGGACAACACCAGAGGACAGGAGAATAATGAAAGGACCATTTTGGTGAAAAGCTCATATGACAGACCAAGAATATGCCTGAGCTGCTCCCATGCAGACTTGCTTTTACAGTCAGTGGGAAGAAGGACACAGCTACAGAAGGTCAGACACAGAAGGTCAGACATCCCTCTTATGGTCTCAAGAGGACACAGAGCATCTGCTGCTCCTTTGCTGCAAAGGAGAAGGCTGTCCTCAGCTTGGACATCCCACCCAGGGTTACCTGAGGGGACAGAGTGCCACCTCCAGCAGCAAGTGTTTGTGCTAACATCCCTATCGTAAACATCTGGCCTCACCTTCCTGTTTGGATGGAGAGATCCTCCCTCAGCATTTTTCACCTGAGCTTCTTTTCTGGGTTTTACCTCCAGCAGTGTGTGGCCTGAATAACCTGGTTTGTACCAGGTCGTTGTTCTTCTGCAACTTCTCTGGAATAATGTGAGATCTGTGCAGCTTTCATGCTCATGATACAATCCTCCCATGCCATGCCATGTAAACTCTTAAAGAGATAAAGATACTTCCAAATACAGGCTTTAAATAGATCTTGGCTGCGCTGAAAAATATCCTGGCAGCTTTGGTCTCCCTTGCAATTTGCAAGGAAGGACAAATGCCAGTTGTTAACAAATAAAGAAAACAAGAAGATAAAAGTCTCAACTCAATTCTAAGAGTAATTGCAAACTTTCTATATTCCCTAAATGCCTTCCTGAGTGTAGTCCAATTATTACCTTATTATGGGCATTTTTGATATTTTGATCCAAATTTCCTGGTTGCCAGACAGGCAATGAAGCAGGGCTAGATCATGACAAAAAGAAAAATGTAATCTAAAAGATCAGCTTAACTACTATTATAATAACATAAAATGAATAGCACAACATAGAGAAATAATATTCTGCAGTAATGCTCCCATACTGTCCTTCTTAATTTAAATTCTGATGCTTTTGAGGAGCAACACAAAAATTTCCAGTCCTATTAGACTGGAATTTTCAGGTCAAAGTAGCACACAGATGTGTGGGGGAGTTTGCATCAATCACTCTTGGTTCTATGAAGTTTACCACAAATTCATCTCTGCTGTTTTACCCAGGTATTTTCCCCTGAGCATTATTTTCAGCCCTGGGTAATGATCTGATGGAGCCCATTCCCTCACAAAGCACAGGCTCATGGATCTGATCACATGTATCAGCACTGTGTCCATTTATGCACCAGGAAAGCATCACTACCAAGAATGGTGGGCTCAGTTTTCTAACCACAAGGCAGGAAAATTGCACTGAAAAAAATGGATCATAGAAAAACTGTCTGTTCTAGAATTTAACCAGGAATCAGCTGGTGATTTAAGGAACTTACTTTCAGAAAACAGATATA
>VZDJ01006028.1:17076001-17134547 GCA_008694505.1 Cyanoderma ruficeps
CTCTCCTCTCCTCTCCTCTCCTTTTTTTCCCCAAATGTCTTTCTCTGTTTACTTACAAATCACTGTAAAAATCACCTCTAGGAATAACATTCCAGGCATTCCAGAGCTTAAGCTCTGCTCAGGAGCAAAATAATGGGATTCCTCTTTAATTGCCATGGACAGCAGCTCTAGTGGAACTAGATGCCACAATTTTGAATTCCCTAATCAGACTGGCATTTAGTTACTTTATCCAATGAGATGGAAAAACTATCTTGAAATAGAACTAACTATCTAAATACATGTTTATATCTCTGAGGATAGAATTAAAGAGTTTTGTTTCATTTGTGAGAGCTTTGCATTTTTTTTTTTTCTGCAGCTGAATCTGAGCTCTGACAAAGTAGGAACCTGCTCTTTGGGCTGATTAAACCCAGCAGATTTCACAGCATTGGCAGAATGGGGCTGAAGGCCTGCTGATGCAGTAATGCTGCTTGTTCCACTCCCAAGAGGTGGAAGAGTATTATTTCAGGTTTGCTGGAAGCTGGGTGTTTTATGAACGTTTTTTAATGCCACATTGCGTTGTTGTGTGCTGAGAGATCCTTCCTTCATGAGGAAAAGCAGCCAACACTGGCAGGTTTCAAACAAAACTCTTTGTAGGGCAAAATACCAAAAGCACCATTGTGTTTTTCTGATGTGACCTCCTGAGAAGGACTAACAGTAGAAATTCTTGCATTTCTGGAACCAAGTGAATAAAGCAGGAAAAGAATGAAAGGAAGAATATTCTCATCCTCCTTGTGCCATTTCTTACCTTAACTCCATTGAATTTGGAGTGAGCCCTCAATTCACAGCCCTTTCCAAAAGCACAGACAAAGATTTTTTTTTTTAAGATGTTACCCAAAAATAGGTGAATACATCTGAAAATGTAGACTGCAATCTTATTATTCCCCAAGGACACTGCACTGGCTCCAAGAGAAGGAAAACAGTAAATAGGCAGAGAGTAGCTGGGAAGGAATGTGACCATGAGGAACAAACACACTCATGAAGAGGGGATGAGAGCAAGGAAAAGCCCTAGCAGCAGGTAGGGTTCCTGTGAGTTGTCAGAGATGACACTCCAAAGGAAATTTGAGTCTTGAAAGAGGGAAAAAAAAAACAAACCAAAGCAAAACAAAATAGAGAAGGAACTTGCATAAAGAAGAGAAGGACTGAGCCAAAGGGAAAGGAAGAGTGAGTTTATTTAAGAACAGGCTATGATGCTTGAACAGATAGAGGTGGAGGTGATGACAACGAGGAAAACACACTCCAGGTTTCTCACCACCTTTGAGCCTGTAACACTGACAATCAACAGGCACATGCTGAAAACCAAAATCCCACCCTTGTCATCACTGCTTGGATGCTTCCCCACTTCCAGCATCTCTTGGTACAACCATTTCCCCTGCAGACCTTGGGCTGCAGAGCATGGCTGGGGCTGCAGAACATCCCTGTCATTGCTGGGAAATGCATTTCTTCCTGCTGCTCTGGGTTCATTTCTCATTCATTCCTACTTGCACAGGATTACACCCCATTCCTCTAATGATTACACAGTCCTTACTCAAACAGAAAGGCAACTCTTAAGTACTCCATCCTTGCACAGGGAAAAAAAAAAAGAGGATAAATTTGGTGTGACCAAATAATGCTCCTTGCCTTAGGCACGTATTCTTCTGATATTTGATATTGCATTCCCTTTGCCTCATTTTTTATTTTCCTCACAACACGATACAGAAACTTCCTCCTTCACTGGGTTTTGAAGACAGGAAGTCATCAGAAACAGCCCCTGAGTCAGACCCCTTTTTTCAGCTCAGGGCTGGTTTCCATGAGATGGAAATGTATTAGGTGTTCACCACCTTCCTCTGGTGCACCCTGAGGCTCCACCTGCTCTCTCCTACCTCCAGACACTCATCTGAGATTCTCTACAGCCAAAGCCAAAGAGGGATCCCCAGCAAGTGCTCCTGATCTCATTAACCACACTTCCCAGTGATTACAAGGAAGACCAGTGCAAAAAATACTAATATAGGTGACTCTCAATTGCCTAAAATGGTGTGGGGTGAAGCCAGGAAGCAGCACGTAAACTGACTGTCACACTCCATGCAGAGGTTACAGAGATATTGTGCCCTCCCCATCTCTGGGCTGGTGCTGACCTAAACTGGATGAGCCTTTCTTTGAAACCATGAAATACAACAGTCACCTGCTAGATCTGGTCTCTTTCAGCATTAACCATCACCAGTTAAGTTACTCCATCACTAGTCACACCAGTATCTGGATCTTGTCTTCCTTTTTGCTTTTGGATTGCTATTTTCATAACGATTTCCATTGTGACTTCTTATATCCATGAAAATAATTCTGTTGAGTTTTGCTGGTGGCATTTTCGAGAGACAGTCAGCTTGGACTAGGAGAAAACACTTAGGAAAGAGATGATGTCCTTCACAGTGAGACAGAGCCCCTACCACTCCTTGCAAATTGAAGGTGTTCTCTTATTGTTTGGTCTCTCTAAAATGTTTTTTCCTCTACTTTTGAGTTAATGACTTGTGTACAACTCTGAGCAATGAAGCTGGAACCTGGGAGACTAAAATATGAGAGAAAAGTTTCATCTAAGCTTTTCTGTAGAATTTTTTGATAACTGCATTCAGCATCATTTACCACAACCAGAGAATATTCCATAATTTATCACTTTAATCTATTTCTTTGTTGACAATTTTTGCCAAAAGGAAAAAAAAAAATCTGTGGATTATCTATTTGAGTGGCTTAAATAGGAATACTTCTAGTTAATTCTGTAGGGTTCAGTTCTCTAACACCCTGTGGGGGATCTGGTGTTATTTATCTCTCATGGAAGAATGTGTAAATACAATGGACTAAAAAATACCTCAAGACATCTGTGGTCTTGCAAAACAACACAAGTTTTTGACTGCCATATAGGCAAATAACAATATTAGCAAAGGTACAATCCTTCATATATTTGATAATATTTATGTCCAATTTCTTTTTTTTTTTTAATTTATGCCATACTTTGGGCCAAGCAAAAATTTTACTTTTTTTGAGCTGAAAATTCTGATGGGAGTAATCACATAACCTTAGCTGGCCTCACAAGGGAAATTATCTTCCCTCTATTTAGTGCCTGTGAGAACTTGCCTTATTTGATTGTATGGTGCTAATTGAGGAAACCTAATTTAAGAAAGCTGGTCTGTAAAAACCTGCTACTTTCTTTTAACTTCAAGGTGTTGGTGTTTCTCCTAAGAATGAAGCAGGCACACAAATTTATTGTTGTAATTTTATAACGGACGTCTCTGGCAGATGGCACATTTTAACGAGGTTGAAAAATCCCTACGGGCTCAAAAGAAGAACTGAGAACATAACAAACATTTCATAAGGAAGCTAAATTCAATATATTTAAAAACAAAGGAGGACTGTTTCCAATATCCAACCTATATGAATGCTTTTATTCTCAGGGGTTTTCAAAACAAAACAAATCCCAACCATTTTAAATGTGCTTAAAAATCTTATTTCTCTCCTCTGTGTTGTTTTTCATCAATGTTTTTTACCTCTGATTTCCACCATAGACATGCTTGAAGACTTCTGTACAGAATTACTAAAAATGACAGTGTATTTATATTGCCTAGGGGATGTGACAGAAGAAAATCACCCCTTTCCTAATTTCCATCAGGACAGACTCATCCTTGGTGCAACTTTTTATATGACTAGAGAACAACTTTGAATAAAATGAAGCTGAACCAATGTAGGTCTTTTGCACAGGAGCGAATCCAAAGTAATTTAAGAAATTGTAGCAGATGTACTTGGCTTTAAGACAGTATAATTGAAATGACAATTCAGAAAAGTATTTAAGCACTGACATAACTCCATCTCTGTTCATGCTTAGCTTTAAACATGCATTAAAATCCAATCACCTAAATACATGCCTAAATATTTCCCTACAGGATTCTTTCTCGAATCCCATCCTAGACTCTGAAGCAATGTTCATGGTTTATGATGTGCAGTATATTTAACTAATGTCACACTTCACAGGCATTCAGAATGGGAAACTTAAACTGGTTAGTGATATTTTAGAGCAACCTTCCTGTTTATTATGCAGACTTGGCTTGTGTCTCTGTGATTAAGACAATTTTAACTTTTGTACTAAAAATATAATTCAAATTCCTTGTTTTCCCTCAGACAGCTTCAGTTACTTCACCACTGTGTTTTGCTTTCTTAAGTCAATAGGTCTGGACAGCACCATGAAAGATGGTGAGGAAAATCAGGGCCTATAAAAAAGATGGGTACAGATCTTTTATGATTGGACAAGGAGTAATGGGTTTGAGCTGAAAGAGGGCAGATTTAGATTAGATATAATGAAGAAGTTTTTTACAGTGAGGGTGGTAAAACACTAGAACTTGTTGCACAGAGATGTGGTGGATGCTCCATTCCATTCCATTCCATTCCATTCCATTCCATTCCATTCCATTCCATTCCATTCCATTCCATTCCATTCCATCATTCAAGGTCAGGTTGGACAGGGCTCTGAAACACTTGATGGAGTTGAAGATGTCCCTGCTCATGGCAGGGAGGTGGATTAGACAACCCTTAAAGGTCCCGTCCAACACAAATGATGCTGCATGACAAACAATGTACATGGAATTTCAAAGCTCTGTTGGAATACCTTTTCAAGTCCAAAGTGTTATCTATTGAGATTAGCCACTTCTGCTCCACATCCAAACATTTAGAAAGCTCTCTCTCAAAACAGACACTTATGTCAATTCTTTTTTTTCTCAGACTCTGAACCACAAGATTTGTGATACTTTTAAATTTCAGATCTTGCATACACATCAGTCTCCACAAAACCTCTTTTAGGTGATTAAGCCCTTTAAGAATATCATCCATTACAGGGAAGACAATGTGGAAAAATAATCTATACACTGTGTACTATCTAGCATGATTAAGGCTTTGGATATTATTTTGAAGTAACTAAGTCATAATAATTATAAAATCACTTCCTAATACCTCTCAATAAAAAGATATCCTTATATCAGCAATTTGGAGGGTCTCCCATTTTCTACAGTGCCCAAAGAGAGAGCAGAGGTGATCATTTGGAACTACATTCCTCTTTCCTTGACTGAAGGCAGGGAAGATGATTCCCAGCCACCCCGATGTTGTCTTTGCTGTGGATTGATCCATTACTGCAGTAGAGGCATCTCCATTTCCAGGAAATTCAGATGCCCTGAGACCACAAGCTGAGAAAGTGTGACATGAACTCAGGCTTCATTACAGAATTTATTCAAGGCAGTTTGGGGGATTTGCACTTATGTTTCCTCACTTTTGTTCTTTCAAAAGCCTCACTGATCAGAAAATAATTTGTTCAAAGCATTCTCAACTAAAGAATTTCTACATGAAAGCGCATGCTTTTCCCCCCGAGGGTAATGTTTCTTTGACAAAAACTAAAGAAAACAATTGACTCTGTTTTTAGCAAACACTTGTTTTTAGGCAAACAAACAAACAAAGAAATAAACACCCCATTTTGGTTGCTAGACATCTGAAATTTTAACCAGTCCAATATTAGTTAAAAGTGACAGCTCCCTGAAACTGGAAATTATAAAAGAGATAAGCTTCCCTTGAAAAACTTAAACCAAAATATGAATTTTCTGATGGAAAATAACTTGTTTTTTCTCATTGACTCTGATAGTCTGAGCTGTTATTTTTAAGCACAGCTTCTTGAAATACTGTGCAGTTTTATTCTGAATGAGATTTGCTGTGGGTGTGCAGCTGATTTTGTGGAAACACATCTACTGTGTTCACCTACACGAGTTTAGAGATAAGTTGCATAAGAAAAGAAAGTGGGATGATATTTCTTCATGCTTCAGGCTCTTGTACACCCTCACATTTCTGAACTGATGGCACTGCTGGTGCCACTACCACAGTACTGCAGCTGAATTCTCCTGGCTATTTTTGCAAATTAGAATTTTGTTTAGCTTAACGTCAGAGAAGAGAATTTCTTCCTTCCCCCACATTTGAATTTCTTCAGAAAATACACAGTATAGTCTTTGATCTATAAAGAACCTATGTTAATGTATCTCTAATCTTGACAGATGTCTTTGGACAATATTTTAGTAAAATATATTTACTGCCAAATGGCTTTTCAAAGGTAATGGTCCGTTGTTAAAAATGGTATTTCATGGTAATTTGAGTTCTTTCTGAATTTAGGACACTTCACCATGCAAGAGTATAACCTCATCAGAATGAAAAATGAATTGCTATGAGTGGTATCCTGCTTTAGTTTCCATTTTCCACCTTCTTGCCCAATACAGCTTCATCTGTTTTGCAGGAGAAACATACAGTGAAACGAAAAGTTGATTAAATCTGAGTGTTTTCCGAACCCATTTTTATTAGAACGTGCAATGTGTTTTACTGGCATTATATCTGAAAGAGTAAAGCTTCAGGGTTCCTCTGTCTCCTCTTTTAAAAACAAATGTTGGCAATCTGATCCAACGGAGTGGGGAAAGCGAAAAGCACAAGAAAGGCCACAAAGGTTTCCTTGCCTCATGTGACACCAGGCACACAGGATTTGTACTTTGGTATTGGCAGGACATCCTTTGCCACCTCTGCTTCTCTCAGATGCCAGCCTCTCTAGTAAATGTGTGACCTTCTGTGATTTAAACTCATGTAAGCACGCAACCAGTCTAAGATGCTGTAAATTCGTCTTCAAGATGAAATTTCAGGTTTAGATCAAAGTAAAGACTTGCAGAAAATATGAAAAAATATGTTCCTTCACATGTCCACCTCATCTTTGGAAAGATTGAAAGCAGAAAAAAAAACATTCTTTGATCTCTTCTTTTCCATGGCTACAAATCAAGCAAAGTCTGAGTTTTCTGAATCAAACTTTTCAATTTATATTTAGTTTTTTTGTTCTTCCTGATATATACATGACTCTGCCAATGTTTGCTGACCTGACAGAAATGCTTTGCTGAATACTGATTGAAAACTTGACTTGCAGACACTTTAGTTAGGATGGATGCTGCTTTTATTATAAGGCATACACTACTTTAGAAAAAAAAAATCGCCTTGGGACCCTGCCTTCTTGAACCAAGAACTTTCTATTGCAATGACAACTTGTTCTTCCTAAGAATATGTTGCACTAAGAAAATAAGTCAGGGAATGTGATGTGCAAGATGCAGGAGGAAGGGGGTGGAGAACCTTCTTTTCTTTTGAGGAAAAAGCTGAATATATTAATTTTTTCTGAACTGCAATAGTGGATAGGCTGAAGAGACATCACTTATGGAACATGGTGCCTTCTCATGCTGCTAAGAGTGACTTCCAAACATGTTCAGGTAGTTCCACAAACCAGTGAGCCTTTGGATCATTCCAGCCTTTGAGAACAGAAGATCCAGCTCTTGCCTCCCCAGCTTTTCAATGTGGCATAAAAGAGAACACGACAAGATGAAAAACCCAACCGCAGTTACTTATATTCCCCATTTGACAACTACTGCTGTCAATATTAACTTCTTATCTACTTTATCTGCTTCTGCTCCTGGAACTTTCCCAAGTCATTGTCACATATTCATCTTGTATATTTCCTCTTCCTAAGTAGTAAATCTACACATAGAGAGCACCTAAGTCCCTCTCCTGTCAAATCTGTCATGGTAGCCCTGACATGGAAGCTCAAATTCCAGGCAGGGTCTTCCAGGAAGAAATCTTTTATTTCTGTGAATGGTTTCTAATAGTTGAACAATCCAATCAGTTCAACAGTTTGAAACTATTCAGCCTGGTGCCAGGTCTGGGAGTGAAAACATTACAGGACTCTCAATGCCAAGCTGATAAGTGTTGGAACACATGAATGTAAATTGGAAATTTCACCTGACAGGGAGGGAACTTCACATGAGGCTTGTTCTCCAGAAGAGTACCTGATGTTGGAGAACTGGAGAGGACCTGTGGGATTGTCTGACACCCCATGCAAGAGTTATACAGGACATCATTGCCAGACCATGAAACAATTGACAGAGTCCATTTGCCAGCAATGAAGGAGAATCTTGGCCAACAAGGGAGGAGACGAAGGTGAGAAAATTGGATTAATGAACCAGAGGAAATAAAGTGTGGTATTAAATGAGATGTGCATCTCCCCCTTCTATTCTAAAGGAAAGCAGACAGCTCCATCCATTGCAGGATATTGCAGCCTCTCAGAAGAAGGGTTCATTTTTCTATTTTTTTTTTGATTCTGCCAAGGGGTAGTGTATCAGCAAAGATGTTTATGGTTTGCTTATCCAGCAACATGAAATCAAAACCTATGAATAAAGCAAACATCTTCTCTAGACCTTCAAGTTAGAGAGGAAATTACTCTCAGCCCAGGAAAGGTAATTGAATATAAGACAAACACAAAACCTCAAATGTATTTGAATATCTTAGCCCCCTGATAGGTGAGGGTTAATTTTCTCTGCACCTTAGAAGGTTTAGGAAAAATCAGAGATTTTTTTTATCTGTAAGACACCTCTACCAATCAGTTACAGGGAGAAAAAAGCACAAGATTACTGAACTGCCTTAATTATTTATTCTGACAGTCTGAACAAGCAATTGAATTGAGAGAGCGCGGGTGTCTCTGTTGACTAATAGGGGAGAAATATTCCAGAGTTTAAAGGTAAGGAGTGAATTGAGAGTGAGTGTTTATTAATACATGATTGAATTTACTACTCCAAGGAGAAGGTTATGTTATACCTCTTTGGTTCTCATCCACAGAACAGAATAATTTGGGAAGGTCTTAGAATTGTTAGGCAGGCTCTGAAACATGAAAACATTAAGATAGTAAAAAGTTAATGGGAAGCTCCTGAAGGCGAATAGATAAGATGTACATTGATCATAATTCCTATACAAAGTGCAAACTAGAAAAAACAGGAAAGAAATAAGGCAACTGGGTAAAGGAACTTTTTAAATGAAGACTAAAAAATAATTACACAGCATAAACAATTTATTATCACAAATAATTTTGTGATTATTTATTATCATAAATAATTTATTATTTATTTATTATCAGAAAACCTGAAAGACAGCAGAGGTATCCTGAGCTTTTTTTATTCTGTTTTAGTCTCTTTGTTCCTGCACTATAATGTCAACTCACTCTTGCTGAGCAGCAAAAGCTTTAAAAAAAATTAGTAGGCAAAATTGAAATTCTGAAATTTACAGTAAGACCAAAGACTAAAAGGATAAGCTATACATGGCGCAGCAGTCTGAGATGGTTCCCTCAGCAGGTCATTGCAGGTTCTCTTTGTAATCAATGGGATGAAATATGCACTGTTGACTCATAATTCATCTGTCCTGATTTAGAAACCCTACTAGACTGAAATGAAAGCATTTCTCTTTTGTGGATAAAAAGTGTCTAGACAGGTCACAGTTACCTGCGTTCAGATGGCCTCACTCCACATGTTTTGTAGATGCATGAAATTCCAGAGTAGAAAATGGAGTTGATTCTATCCTAGGTAGAATCTATATGTAACAAGGAAGCAAGAAAAAAAAAACAAAACCCCAAGAATTTGTAGCTTGGATTCTCTGTTTTATTTATCTTCCATCTCTGGAAGCAATGGCAGTATCCATAGCAGTTAGCAAGACTGTGCCACTGTTTATTCTTTATCCTGGAAGCCAGCTGGCATTATCTGACAACATCCATATGTTTCAATTCTCCTAGCCTTCAAAAGAGTGTTGCCATATCCAAATTTCCTATTAGGAACAGTTCCTGGCCTATAATACATCATCAACTGTGCCTGGGAATGATTTAAGACAATGGTACTTGGCCCAGATGAAACTTCTCTGCCAATCAGAAATACAGCAAATAGTTTTGGGGTGTCCATTCCAGGGCATTTTTTAATGTAATGATGTAGAGAAACCCACTGAAAATGACTGTGTGGCACGGCTTTGGAAACAAGGGCTACAATAACCTGCTGCACATTTCAGTAAAGACAGTGGCAAAATAATACCTTGGTGCAAGTTGGATTCAGCTCTCAGTTATCTTGTCTCCATTTTCAATAAAATATAAGAAGATAGTTGGGAGCTACAAGGGAAGGTGATAATATAGTGAGAATGACTGACAGCTGGTGCTGATAAAGAGGAATATTGCTGGATAACCCGAGTATGTATGAATATAGGAGATACAATCACGGGGAAATGGGCATTAAAGTGATCACTGTCAAAAAACTGAAATCAGAGCAGGCTGGGAGAACAGAAAATGACTATATGATTTATTTCTGATCTCTTTATATAAGGCATGAATCAATCACGGCACAGACCTACATTTATAGTTTATTTTTTAAGTCAAGAAGAGGATTAATCTGGAGTTCTACAGTATTGCACATGGGTAGATGAGCAGCGAGGGATCCAGTCTAGCAAGGGGCGTGTCCTGACAACTCAGGCCCAGTCCTGCTGGGAATATGTGTGATAAGAATGTCACCTACCATAACACAAACTTGATCAATCTGGAGAAATAGACTTTCAAGGAGAGTGCCAAGGAGATTAAAGTCCAGATTGGGGAACAATTGACAAGACCTGCATTGCTACCACCTGTCTTTCCCTAACATCACCCTGATTTTTAATCATACAATAAGATTATTACAAAATATAATCTTTCTTTATAGAGGAGTAGCATTAGAGTAGAAATTACATTTGAAAATGAAAAAAAAGGAAAATTAGTTTTACTCTGGAACTGTAGGTGTATGTATGTCTTGTGCAACAAAATTTGATTCTACTGCTTAAACTTGATTCAAGATAAGGCTATTTTGGTTCCCGTTGTATCAACAGAGGTCAAAGCTGGGATTCAGCTGCTTATTGCAGGTATCTTGTGCAGTTTAAGAAGCCCTGGGATATATTCTGTTTGGCCTCCAGCTGCCAAAAGAAAAGGACATGAAGAAACATGTATCAAAGTATCTAAAATATAAGTGAACGTCTGCATTTCCACCAATGGATTTCATCACTAGTAAACAAGCAGTCAAACACAGCATTCCACTTTTCCACAAATGCATTCCACTTTCAGGACTCAGTACGATTTTCCAAGAGTATGAATTTTCTAAGAGCATGAATCTAAGAGTCATGTTTGGCTACCTTGAATAGCTCAGTCCTGGACACCTGTGATTGGGCATCTGAATGGAGTCTCTGCTTATTTTGTTCAACCATATGTTCCCATGTAAGAAAATGTTTCCAACCCAGCAGAGCCTGCTGAAAACTAATTCCCAAAGGTTTGAGACGCTACCTCAATTGATCTTGTAAACTTTAGCAATTATTCCCTTAGAACTTTTGGAGACAGGCCCCAGAGGATGAGACTAAGAAACATAATACTTAGCTTTAAATAGCAGCATAAGCAGAAGGCTACAGAAACTTGTAGACTGGCCACCCTAGCTGTGAAAGCCACAAAGACAAAGAGGAAGGTTGTTGAACCAGTTTGCAAACACTGGCAGGATAATAAAATGATAAGAAAGAGTTAACATGAATTTGTCAAGAACAGGTCACAGCAGATAAATTTGATATTCTTCTCTGATGAAGAAACACAAAGTTTACTGTAAAGACATACAAGGTGATTTATTTTAGTGATTCTTATATTTTCATTTTCCCATCAATAATGGATGCCAGATCATTAGTCCATCTTCATGTGCTTTTTATGTCTTGCATGTGTCATATGCCTCTGTTTAATGTGTGGCACATTTCCCAGGAAAATGTCATATTTTTAATTGACACCCTGCAATAATTGCTATCGCTTGGCAAGAAGAAAACAAAATAGTCAGAACTTGTGATGGAAGTATTGCCACCATGAGAAATTATTCGTGTCCTTGAGGCATTCCCCCTTCTTGAATCACAGTTCTACACCTGTGTCTACTATGGGTAATATTTCCCAGGTAAAAAAAAAAAACCCTGCTGCAGTCAAACATTGATGTTATCAGCCTCATTTCCCCAACATCTACACTGGTATTCAGAATGCTGTGATCATTAAAATATGCTGATGTCAAAGACGTAGAGAAAAAACACAAAATTTCTTGATTTACAGAAAAACCCCATAATATTCAAAAGCCCCATTTAGAGCAAAAAGAACTGTTTAGTAAAATGACTCATAAAGAACCAAAATCCTGAGGATTTGATATAAAAGTTATTGACTAGAATTCGTGAAAGCCCAAACCCTCACTCCTAGTGCTTTTCTGTTAAAGGTGTTTTAAGATAAATGTCTACAATGTTCAATGTTTTTTCCCACCTCAGAATTATCACGGTGGACTTTTCAGTATGGGCTTCTAATCATATTCTATTACATGAAACCTGCAGCAAATTATAGGATGGCCTGCGGTAAATTTTTAAGCAGATAAAAAGATGCCTCAATACTAAATTAGCTTGGTGCACTCATCTTTCTCTGCATATAGCCTGTCAGTGTTTCTTCAGCGGTTTTAGCTTAAAGAAATTCTCAAGAAAATTGTTAAGGTGACATTTGTGAAGTTGAGTGTAATAAATTTTCAGAAGTTTCTAAGGGAAAACTGTCAAATATGTCTACACATGCATACATAGTGGAATTTTCAAAATTGTCTTTGAGGTAGAAGCAGAAATTACTTAGATGCCTATCAGTCAGTTTAGACGTCTACATACATTTTTAATTACCCCTTTAATGTTAAGAGTGACTAAAATGTCATCTAACCTAGAGTTACCAGCCTGAAAATTAAACTTCTAGATTCCCTGAACAGTTAGTGACGTGAAAGCAAAGTCCCTAGAGAACAATCCATCCCACCCCTTTTAAGATTGAATTAATCACTTCTTTGTATAAAGAAGCAGCTCAGGTGCCCATCCTTGTCTCAGTGCCTTTGAAGACTAAACAACAAATATCAGGATTCCATGTTCAGCCTTGCAGAGAAGTCAGCTGGGGGTAGGAACTGAGGGACCATTGAGCTGGTTCCTTCCTGTTTTACTTCATTATGGACTGAAAAATGAACACGAACAACTGAACATGTCAGATGCTGCAGTAGGAGTGTGTGTACTAAAGTATCTAGAATTCTTTTGGAAGAGTTCATTGAGGCTATTCTCTAACAGAAAAATGTCTATGTTCTTCTCATAGTTCTCTAGATATTATTTTGGAGTTGTTCTCAGTTTTTGAAGTCTACCAACTTGCATTTAATCATCTAGGGATTTTCTGTAGAAGTTCTTCATGCATTTGTAAAATTCAGGCTCAATTTGGAGCATCTCAAGTTTGAAAAACTTGCACTCAACTCTCCATCCTTTTCTTACCGGAAAAAAACAAAAAAAAAGGAGAATCACTTTGACTCAAAATGTTCCATTTGGCCTGGATCCCTTTTTAGAGTCTTGGGAAAAAAACAGCAAAGGAAAGGAAAAAAATGCCCTACATTAACAAATGATGAAAAGTATCTCTTTCCTGTTAGTAGATCAATGGAAAGAGGACCTACAATTGCTTAGATCCAGTTCCAGGGTTAATTCCCTGTCTGCCTGGGAGAATTAGTGCCCACTTGGTTCACAGTCCAACACAATCTCTTCATCACCATGCAGCAGAAGCATTCTGGGGGAGGCTGTGCCTATCCAGGCACTGTTATTTTATCCTGGCAATATTCCTTAAATCAGTGATTGATTTGAGATGTCACTGGATTTAGGCCCAGAGGAGTGACATAATCCTAAATAAGACATTCTCTGCTCTCTCGCTTTGTCTCATCTCACTTGATTTAGGCATTTAAAGCCAACTCCTAAGAACAGGAAAGGAAAGAATTATGTGTTCCTTCCAAAAAAAATTTACTTGGCATATTTGGACTCTGTAAATTTATTGCAAAGCAAAACCAAACTTTATGGTGCAAGACAACAACTTGTACCAGCAATTGCAAGGCCAGCATGACCAGGGCTGTGGCTGTGCCCTGTACTGGGCAGTGGTGAGGCTACACTTCAAATCCTGTGTTCAGTTTTGGAGTCCTCATGACAAGAAGGACATTGACAGCCTGGAGTGTGTCCAGAGAAGGGAATGGAGCTGGGGAAGGGTCTGGAGCACAAGTCTGTTGAGGAGCTGCAGGAGTTGAGGGAGCTGGGAAAGGGGCTCAGCCTGGAGAAAAGGAGGCTCAAGGGGAACCTTCTGACTCTGCACAACTCCCTGACAGGAGGGGACAGCCAGGTGGGGCTCAGAAACAAGGCAAAGGAAAACAGCTTCAAGTTTCACCAGGGAAAGTTTGGATTGGATAATTAGGAAAGGTTTGTTCACTGAAAGGATTGTCAGGCACTGGGACAGGCTGCCAAGGGAAATGATGGAGTCACAATCCTCGAAAGCATACAAAAGTGTGTGGATGCAATGTTAGAGGCAGTTTAGTGCAGAGCTGATTTACTGGTTGGACCATCTGAGAAGTCTTTCCCAACCTTAACAAGGCTGTTATTCTAGAGTGAGATGTAATGGCAACAATTCAGTCTTGAAACAAAGAAAAAAGAAAATCCCACCAAGATTCCTCATTGTTCTGTTATCTACTCTCAAATAAGACTAAGACACTCTTTTCAATGCTGAATGCTTACCAACAAGGCTAAAGAAATTCTTTCACTTTAATATAAAAAGAGAGGTAGGTGGGAAGGTGATATGAAGAGCGATGATAGAAATTGATGCATACAACCACAATAAAAAGATTTGCAGTTACATCATTTTGGTTACCTGCTTCTTCGAGTCAATATTCAAGTCAAATTGTGCCTGTGCAGGTTAAAGTCTCTCCAAAGTCCTTTTTCAAGGGATAGTGTTTGTGGTGTGAAAATGTGAGCCGGTACCCTGGCTAAGAAACCTGAGAGAATAGGCTAAACAGGACCCTTAAGTATCTTCCATACCCTCAGTTTTTAGTTTAGATTCTTTATTCTTGTGATCCAAGAGCTTAAAGTCCCTGCTTTCTTTGGATGAAAACTTGTGATTTTCATCAGAAGTTTGCCTTCTGTTTAAGGCAAGCTCTGGGCTAACTGGTCAGCACTAAATATTTTGCTCTTGGAGACAAATAGGGATCACAGAAGAAGTGAGATTGTTCACAGCAAGGCTGGATTGGGTTTTCTTACAAGCTACAAGAATCAGGGGAAGTCATTAAGTGCCAGAGGACATCCTTCAACTAGGGATGGACCCTGAAGAAGAAGAAAATTACACTTGAACAAACAGATCTGCAAAAAGAAATCAAGAAAGGTCTGTCAACCACCTATGCTAAAAGAAAAAAAGGAGGAAAAAGGTCAGTATAGGAGAATGAGAATTTCGGGTCTTCTTCTACTTAATTCATATCTGAGAGCTCAGAAAACAGACAAAGAGGAGATACATGAACCCATCCTGCCTTCACACGGGCTGCTGACAAGTCTGCCTGGACACACCACCTCCCAGTCTGCTGCTCCAGAAGTAATGAAATCTGCCATCATCATTGTTCTGTTAGTGACAAAGGCAAAGAAGAATGTTCTGCAGAAAATCATGAGAAAATTAATTGACAGCAGGCTTCTTGGCACTTTGCAACCATAACATTTGTATGATCTGCTGATGTCACAGTTTTATTCCCTGCTAATCAGCTATTGCTCCCTTTACTGTGCAAGGGCATCTCTTGTAGCTGTTGTTGGCACGCAGAAGGCAGACCTCGTAACAGTAATAATTCCACAACATCTTTCCATCTATATGGGCACATATTGTCTCAGAATGCTCCATGGAGACAACCCCAACACACCAAGCCAAAATGTGAGCATCTGCTTGATCACTTCATGATGTGGAAATTCAGCTTTGCCAGCCACCTCCTTGGATCCAGTACAAATCCCTACCTCACCAAAGGAGCCAGTTCCTCAGAGATAATTATGGCCTTTATTCACATGCACCTGGATTGATCCCACCTGGCATAACTGATTTGCTGACACCTGAAGCTCTGTCTCCTTGAGCTTCCTCTGGGTCAGTGGAAGGAGACAGACACCTGTAGATTTCCAGATAGACAAGAGATTTGAAGGGCAAGAGGGATGACATCTGCCCTGCACATGGCAAGCTGTGGGGTGGCACACCAGGGTTAGAGCGATTCAGTGCTATCCAAGACCCTCAGCTTGCTGCACTGAGATAAGCTGAGCACACCAGAGACCACTTACAGGAAATCTGAAATCTTACAGAAACAAGCCGAAAGGTAACAGAAGCTGAAAGGGAAATGTCAAGGAAATATCTCTAAGGAATTAATTAGGAAGCCCAGCTGAAGGGCCTCTACATGAATGTCTCTACACCCAGCATAAGTAACAAAATGGAGAAATTGGAAGCCACCATGCTGTGAGAAAGGGTCACCTAGAAGCCATTCCTGAAACTGGGTGGGATGAATCCCATGACCAGAGCATGCCTATCAATGGCTAAAGGCTGTTCAGAAGAGACAGGGGAGAAAGCAGAGATGGAGGAGATGTGGGTCAAGTGAAGAGTCAAGATAAGCCCCTGAAGTTTTGGAAAATAAACTTCCAGCTCTTCGAGGAGCTAGTCCATACAACCCCACAGGAAACTGTCCTTAGGGAACAGAACAGAGCAAGATGATCTTTTAGGATTTCTTCCACAGAGCACAAAACCTGGCAATCCCCAGGAGCAAGAAATCAGGAAAGGAAGTCAAGAGACCAACATGGCTGGGCAGGGTCAAACTAAAAGTCAAGAAGAAAATGTACAAGCAGTGGAAGCAGGGACAGGTATCCTGGAAAGACAATAGGACTCACTCAGTTGTATCAGGATGGGGTGAGTGAAGACCAAGGGACACCTGGAGCTGAGCTTTGCTAGTGACACAAAGACTAACAGGAAGGGCTACAGACATGTTGACCAGAAAAAGAAGGTCAAGGAAGGCATAACTCCCTAATAAAAAACACTGGCAGACTGGTAACACCAGGCCAGAAGGCTGAGCAACATTCAGCAACGTTTCTGACTGAGAAAACCACACAGGACTGCAGTGATTTGGTGCAAGAGCAGCAGAACTCCACATTCATGGCTATGTGAAGCTTTCATCTTCACATTTAAAATGAAAAGATACTTATCATTAGCATTTCATATGAAATAACAACATTAAATCTAAAATGAGATTACAAACATGCAGATTATGTAGCAATTTTTTGTAGGAACATTTTATGGGAACATTTTCTGTTTTCATTACTGCTTTTCTTGAAAAAATACATTTCAAAATCATAGAAACATAAAATGATTTGGGTTGGAAGAGACTTTAAAGATCACCTAGTTCCAACCCCCTGCCATGGGCAGAGACACCTTCCACTTTCACACAAGGGATATTTTACAGACGGCAGATAAGAAAGAAAAGGAATTTTAATATTCCTTGCTGAAACATTTTTATATTTTGCCAGTGTTCTGGTTTGTATTTAGCAATCTTTTAAGCTTGTACTGTGCAGTTGGAGCCTTATGAATGAAAACACCATTATACAACCATTTATCAGCTTGAGAGATATAGACTGAAACAGTACAAATTTCTGGCTCAGTCTTATAATGATAACTCATGACAATATCTAAAATCATTTTTAGTTCTTTAAAACTGAAGGGAAAGAGCAATTTGCTATGTCATCGCTGGGATGAATGGGCAACATTCTCAGAAGCAATCAACTAAAATAAACTGATATATAGGTTCCTGTAGGAGGCAAGCAATCTTAAAATCTCTTTCTAAAACAAAGCATAACTTTGCATTCTGTCCCACACTTAAATTGCAGTGATTTATAAATATGGTTCATTTATATTTATTGTTAGTTGCCTTTCTGAGTAAATTCAGGCTACCGAGAGCACGTTGTGAAGTGCTTCTCACAAAGCTTTGCTGACATAAAAGTAATAAAATGAAAGATTCCATAAGATCAGTGATTCATTGGGAACAGTCAGCACCTTGCTCCTGGCGTAGATCATAATTTTCTTTCTTCTGAGCTTCACAAGCAAAACCTTCTTTTGGTAACAACTTAGGAAGCTGCTTCTTTACAGATTTTATACACCTCTCAGTCACATGTACCAAGCTATTAAATGGGATCTGTGGTCCTGGTTTGGGTTATCTCTGCTTTACCTCCATTGCAATGACTGACAATGCAACATTTTAAAGTGTATCAAAAGCAGTAAAAACTAAGGGTTTGAAGTAGTTTGAACCAGTAGCGTCCTCACTCCCCCTTTTTCTTTCACAGTGTTGGGCTTCTTATTGGGGGTAATCAGACTTTTTAGGAGGAAGGATAGCTGGAGCAGTGTATCAGATGCAAAGAGAGGCAGAGATCATCTCCCCAGTTCCTGTTACCATGCTGGTTTTAGTGGCCAGAGAAATTAATGAATGCACACAGTAAAGGCAAGTGGGAGAGATGGTCTCAAAACAGCAGAGGGTTTGGTCCTAAAGCAGTAGGGACACATTGTTGTGTCAGTCACCCTATAAAGGAAAGCAGCCCCTGGCCCTCCTACCAGCTGAAGGTGCTTTCAACTACTGAAGCCATTGCTATAAAAATGTAATAAAGTAAATTAGCACACTTTGTTTTCTGTCATGTCCACAAAGGGATTAAGTTTTTAGGCCCCTCATGTTTATAGATGTAAACATGGTATCTCAACAGAGCTCAGAAATTCAACATCAATGTGATTTTTTTACCTGCAGTGCCAGAACAGCATCACCCTTTGGCCACAGACTTTACTAGAAAACAGAACAGAGCCAGGGCTGTGACTTTCTATACAATGTTAAATTTTTTGAGTGCTCCCTGGCATGCTTTTATTCTGTCCATGGCACTTTCTCAAATAATTCCCAGGTTATTAAGGTTTGTGCATGGCCACTGTTCTAAAGGCTAAAGCAGTAACATACCATAGTTTACATGCTTAGATTGCACCAGCTGGCCTCTGTAACAGAAAATTAACCCTAGAAATAATTAATTCATTAGAATGGATGCAGATTAGGAATCTCCAATGACCTCCATAGGGATGTACGCACAACAAAAGATTCATCAGAGCAAGCACTACTTCTCCAGACTCCTTGATGTGCTAGGAGAACACGGTCAAACTATTTTCATGTTTAAAATTTTTCTCATCTGAAAATATGGATATTCAAAATAATAATGGGAAAAGGGAGGGCAGCCAGCTGACTCACTGCTCCTAGTATTCCAAGCAAAAAGAACTCTTCCCCAAAACAAAAAGATGTCTCATGCATTGTTCCAAGACTATAATTCTAGCCTTAAATTTTCAGGCCGAGTTTAGATGAAATAATAATTAAGTGAAAAACTTAATGATCCTTCCCCTGGGATGGACTGCTAAAGGTCAGGTTTCAGATACATTAATGAGCTGCTAAATGCTGCTGACTGGAAGAGGCTTTTTTTAAGCCCTGCACAAGCCAACCCCCTCATGTTTTTGATGGCAACACTGGGCATATCAGATGGCTGTGGGAGTTTTGCCATGAGACGAAAGCTCCTCGTGTGCTTTATTTACAACCATTTCAGCAGGGTTTATGAGAAGCAGCTTGAAGGTGAGGCCATGCCCTACAAAAATGAGAAAGAGCTTTTTGGTCTAATTCCATCTTGTCATGGAGTGCTTTGGTCGGTGATTTGGGGAGTGAATCAGAGCTGTGTGGGGGAAGAGTTCTTCACTGGTGACAGCCCCGACTCTTGGAAAGGCTGAAAAACAATGTGGGAAGGAGTCAAGGGCTTGCAAGAAAAGCAGAAGCCAAAGCAACGTATTTTAATAAATGTCTATGAGTTTGCATGGTTTACTTCTTCTGTGTCTTGGTCCAACATCCAAAGCATGAATTTCCAAAGAAAGACATATATATATATTGATTGATTGATCGATTTATTGATTGATAGCAGGTTTTGAGTATATAAATAACGATAAAAATCCTGTGCTATGTGAGAACAGCAAGGCTGGTCAATGCCATGGGTTTTCTGGTCGATCCTTCTGATAGTTCAAAACTAGACAATTTAAAGCTAGATAGATTAAAACTAGATTTCTTTTTGCCTCAATTTCCCTGCCATAAAATTGGTGTAATACCCACAACACTCTCACAGAGGTCGTGATATTCATTCATATATATAGTGCTTGAGGGAATCGATGCATGCACTGCTATATCATCCCAGGGCAAAATAATCAATTTTTAATCACTGCTGTGCACAGGTGCCAAGGGTAAATGGGACCTGAGACCAGGCAGTGAAAGTGGCAAGTGTTTGTATCAATTCAAAGCTAGGTTTCTAAATGGTATTGCTACAATACTAAAATTAGTAAAGTGAAAAACTTAATAGCCAGATTTAAGGGCCTGAAGAGCTGCACAACTTTAATTCATGCTTCTCGTGCATTTGAATGTTAATGCAGTCAGCCCCATGAATACAGAGGAACATAAAAGCATTCAGACTGACTCAGGCCAAAGGGTTTATCTAGCTCAGCATCCTATTTCTGATAGCAACCAATGGCTTTAAAAATGGGGATTTCAACAGGTCAAGCATCAAGTCAAGACTCTCCCAAAGCATTCTCCCAGGCTCCTTCTGTTTCTTGGCTCATTGACTTGTGTGTCCAAATATGTTATCTCTGACCTTAATGACCATTTCCATGCAATTTTCCTTCATGAATGTGTGCAAGTTCTTTCAGCTTGCTGAATGGTCCATATTAGTGTTACAGGGTTTTGAACCAATGTGATAGAAGTGTAGCTGCAGGCTGTGGAGCAGCAGGCAGAGCATCAATGTTTTGCAGTTTTCATTTCTCAATAAAACTGCATGAAGAAATTTAAGGAGAATGATTTTATTCCAGTCATCAGACAAGTCATTTCTTCTCTCTTTGGTTCATTTTGCTTTTAATCCCTTGTCTAATGAGAGGAAACCCTTAGGTCCAAGGAAAGGCTTTTGGCTGTGAAGAGGTATGTTGAGCACCTTTAAAAACATTTATAGCTTTTCTGAATGAATTCCTGCATCTACAGCATTCTGTCACTGCTGTCTGATAAATAGTCTATAAGTAACTTACACATCCTGTATTAGCAACCTGGCTAAATGTATAGGGACACATGTATAAGGAAATATGGGAGAGGGCTGCTGCTCTCCTGGAGTGTTGCTGTGTGAGCAGCTCAGTTTGTGTTTCACAGAGCAGGGCAGCAGCCACGGGGCTGCATCAGCTGCTTGGCAGCTCTCTGTGATCTGGAGCAGCCAGATGTGAGGATGTGAGGATATGAGGATGTGAGGATGTTTCCCAGCCTGAGCAGCCCCACTGGTGGGACAGCTTGAGCCAGAGCCCTGGTGCTGCAGTGATCCCAATGCCGTCCCAGGCTTGCCAAGGGTAGTGGAGCAGCCTTCCTCTATGTTCCTGTGCAGTGCAGGAACGGGGCTTTTTGAGGAGGGACAGGGAGATTGCACACCTGTTTTTCAAACTGCTGAGTCAGTCCCTGTATTTCCTTCACTCCCAGCAACCAGAAGCAAGAGGCCAACGTCGCCTCCCGCTCTGTCTTCCCATCCCTTTTCTGAAGTAAACAAATGTCAGCAAATCCTGCACTAACAACACTGTTAAAAATATCACCCTGTCAGCAGACAGGTTCATTCCCTTTGCTCTGAAGCTCTCTCCTCATTGCAGTAAAGGTGTGCTGCTACATCAAGATAAGCAGTCTAGGTGGAAATCTCAGTGCCCAGGAGGGGAACAGAGGCACTGTGCTCTGCACCACAATGTCACCAGCGGGAGTAATTTCCAAATAGGAATTATCAGTGTAGGAATTTGATAGGATTTGACCTGGTAACTATCAAGGTAGAGGCTAGCCCTGCTTTACTCAGCTGGAATTTGTCCCTGGGGTAGCAACTGAAAATGAGCTTCTTCAGCCAAGATGCAGCACTCACTCTTTGGTGTTTCAAAGCAAGTTAAGTCCAGGCCCAGCTCTGCAGTCACAGTGAGAAGATGGTGCCCCATTAGACTTTGGAGGTGTATGAAAAATATTCATGATCAGAGTGACTATATCCCTTTCAAAAGGAGATTAATCCCTACAAAGCCTTTCCCAGGTGATTTTCTATCTGTTCCAGAAAGGGATGTTTGTTATTACAATGAATAATTTCACTGGGAAAAGTGACGAATTAGCTTTTTCTGCTTTTTGCTTGATATGTCTGCAATCTTAGACTTCAGAAATTTCAAATTATGCAGAAAAATATATCTTGTCACTGAAAGGTAAAAAGTTTTCTCCTTTCACAATTGGGTCCGACCACTGATAACATTTTACACTTGTCTCGTGCATAAAACTCCAGAAGTTTGTCCCACTCTCTTCAAACATTCTCTTCATTCCTTCAAACATACAGATGCACTGGTCATGTTTTTGACATGTATTCTTTCACACCTGTTTACTTCCTTAACTATTTAACCATTCTTTGCTTTTCTTTGAAGAACCCATTATTGCTCCATCTTTGCCAGAAAGCAGCAAATGACCAAATGTATTGTTTCTATAATGATTCAAGTACAGATTATTTCTGCCAGAATCTACACTTGATTGAAACATTTTCCTTCCTTGAGTTTCACTAGTACCTTATTCTTTTGAATGTTACTAGATTATCAAACCAGGTGATAAAAGTGTTCTGATCAGTGTCACAAATCCATCCTATGCTTTTAACATGAATGAGTATATAATGAATTCACTTAAGACTTGATCTAAATTCATTATCTTTTCTTCAATATCTCACTTAAACTCTCATCAATAAGTAGCAGTTTCCATATGTGCAGTTCTTGCTTACGTTGTTCATTAAAAGGCTTAAATGAGAAACAGCAAAAAGCATTTTAATTCATTGCTAAACACAGCAGAAAACTAAGCAGGATTCCAACTTTATGTACCATTTGCAAGCCATATACATTAGCTTAAATGTAAATCTCCTTTAATGAGGTAAGCAGCCTGGTTATTAATCACATCCATTGAAACATTCTCCGTGTTCAGCTCTATTTCAGTGCAGGGGGGTTGCTGTTTAATATTTCTGTTCCTTTGAAGAAGAAGAAGAGTTTCTAGGCATGAAAAATTGTAAAATTTGACCTTAAAATGAACTGCAGCAAGTGAACTTTGAATACAAAGAGGTGTCATTACAGTTCAGTTAGAAGCATGTCTGTGTCTGGGCTAGCAGGTCTTTGGCTCATCTCCAGGGCTCATTCTGGGCTTCTACCCAGGGATGCTTATGGGGAAGCTCTGGAAAGGTCTTTTCAATATGAAAGATCCAAAACTGGATAAGATTCAAAATCAGAGATGCCAAATTCTTGTTAGCATTAATTTTTTTTAATTTAAATCAAGATCAAGGTCCCACTACGGTGGTCTCTGTGTAAACAAGGATAGCAGTGTTTGCCTTGAGAGACTGCAAAATGAAAGACAGAAACTGATGAAAGATCAGGGATGTGCCAAAGGTATGTGATGTGTAAGTAAATGATCTCCATGTGATTTAGCTCAGTTCCCATAGCTACTTGCTTATGTTTGGGCTTCTGTGTGTAGTCTGGAACATTTATTTTGAGGTGGATTGGAAAGGGTAGAATGAGGGGGCTGTCAAGGTCTGTGGAACAAATTACCTGAAGAGAGAACATATCAGAAAGGAGACTAAAAGAGCATGAACCACCACTTTTAATCTGGGTTTCTGACAGATTGGTGTTAATCTAATTTATAGGTTGGTGTTTCTTAGGAGGTTGTAAGGCAAAAGGAGGAGCTACAGCTGTGAGTGTTACATCCTTCCACCCTTTTCTTCTTGTACAGGTGTCTGCAGCTGCGTCTGTGGTTGAGAAGTTGGCAGAATTTCATGGGAGCAGTGTTAGGCTGATACTGAGCTTTTCTAAAATGCAGTTATACAGCCAACTCCAGACAGAATCAAATGTTTTCCTCTCTCCTCGCTGCTCCTCAGCCTCAAAAAATCTGGGGTTGCTATCTGCCAGGCTCCACCGAAATGCCCATGAGGAGACCAATGCTTTTATGTTTTGGTCTCATTGGAAATTCCCAGAATTATTTAAAAGGCTTTCAGAAGTGTTCATGCAAGCAGAAATACACGCAATTACTCAGAGTACACATGAAGGAATAGTCTATATTTAACAGGAGTGCCCCATGATGCACTGCTACTTTTTAAATGAGGTTCATGTTCTAATGGGGATACACCAAAACTTGGAAGCTGGAAGTACTTACGTGCTCAGGCATATGGCAAAGTGGCCATAGTCTAGCAGAAATATTTTAAGGAAATCAAAATATTTATTATATATAACTGACTTTGATTATGGTATTTATGACGGATTTAAGTGCATTTTCTGTGTTTATCAGAAGTGCTAGAATCTAGCAATAATGAAATCTCTTTTGCGGCACTGGAGTTTTCCCTGAGGTCCCTGTCACTAAAGATGATGGCTCAGCTGGCTGAGGTTTCATTGCACTTGGTTAAATATTCTTTCTATAAACCCCAGCTTTTTAAATTAGACAATTTATTATGATAGAGAACTGTTACTTAAAAGAAGAATTCTACCCTGAATACTTTTCAAGACAGAAAGGCACAGCAGGATGTGAACCCTTCTGTCAGCATTTCTACATAATCTGGTTAGAGAAGAAATTGTGCATGTAGTCACCTCACAGGAGAGTGGACCTAGAAAGGATTTAACTTCTCTGTTTAAATGCTTTTAAATATCATCAAATGTCATGTACCAAATGAAATAAAGAAGTATAGGTTTAGTGAAAACAAAATTTCTGCAGGAGCTTCAGCAGGAGATCTTGACTGGACTTCATTTTTTGCTGCAGTAGCTGTAAGCTTTGTGACATTCAGAAGATGTAAATACTGTGATACCACTGAAAATTCCTATGGCTCAAGGACATTTCTCCCTTTGGACAATGCTACTCATCAGTGTATCACTGCCACAGTTAGACCCTCTATCCCCAAAGTCTGAACCATCCCAGGCATTTCATTGACAGGATGAGGTCTGACTTTACCTCTAGTACTGAGATTCTGGAGAAAGGGTAAACCAGCAACCACAGTAAGTGGTTTAGTTCCTCAGCTGCTTTATCAGACCCTCTCAGTTACCACTAAAGTAGCACAACAACCAAGGCAACACTAAGAGGAAATGGTCAACAACCCAACTATGTGAACAATTCAATTACAATCACTTTACAAGTACCTAGAGAGATGTAAAATTAAAACCATTTTTTTTCCTACCTACAGTTTAGATAGGTTTGAAAAAATGTTCTCTATCTTTTCCTTCTCCTTAATCAAGCTGGGAATTACTTTACTCAGTGTTGTGGTTAGGGTCCACTTGCATTATGCTGAGATTTACCTTTATGGGATGGGATCTGGATTAAGGTACACATTTCCTACTGCTACCTAAAGTGTGACCAAGCTTCAAATTTTCTTTGCCTTCTGCATCAAAATCCCCAAGGATTTACTAACTCTTCATAAAGAAGCGGCTTAATAATTTTTTCTATTGCTTCTTCCCTCCCTGAGATGCAGAGAGTCCTTGGTGACTGTGATTAATTTACTTAATCTCTGTGCTTCAGTTTTAAAATGTAAGTGGGGATACCAATATTAATGATACTAATATTAGGGATTTACAGAAGAACAAATGCATACTACACTGCAGTGTGTTGAGATGCAAAGTTGTTTCTCTGTAAAAAAAGTTATGATGTGAACCTAAACTCTCCAAAATGAGGTGTATTTTCAGACCAATAAACCTGGATAAGAGAGTCCAAAGAGCCAACAACCTGGTTTAGTGGAAGGTGTCATTGTCCATGGCATAGGGTTGGAATTAAATGGTCTTTAATGTCCCCTTCAACCCAAGCTGTTCTATGATTCCATGATTCTGTGCTTCAATATGCTCCTCATGATCATGGCCCCTGCTATTATGCGGCATTTATTAGATAAAACTAGACAAGATGTTCTAGAACATGAATTACCTATTTCTCAGAGGCAAAAAAAAAAAAAAGGTGTTTTCCCCTAGATAAAATAAAGTTTATTTCCATCAGACTCACAGCAAAGAATTATAATGTAAAATGAAGTTTATTTCCATCAGACTCACAGCAAAGAATTATAATGTAAAATAAAGTTTATTTCCATCAGACTCACAGCAAAGAATTATAATGTAAAGATATAGTTCCTGTCCACCACTATGATCTGAAAGACAGCTGCCTCCTCATCCTTTGTATACATTACAAGTTACACGTCTGGCCATTAATGAAAACCGAGTACAATACTTGGATTTTTCAGTGCAGAAATGCTGAGTAATCTGTGCTAGGGCACTTCTAAGACTTTTTTTGTTTGCTTGTTTGAAATGTATTATAGGCACCAAGGTTATCACCACATTGCCTGCTATCATCTATTGCAGCAAATAATCTTCTTTATGTCTTGGTGCAAAAAAAAAGTGCAGAGTCATCCTGATCTTCCTTCCTAGAAAGTTTATAAAAGCTGGCAGCAGCCAGCAGCTCTCCTTCCAGCAGAGCCTCATGGCTGCAGACTCGGGTATCAGTGGCTGTTATGAGGAGTGATAAATGCAGATCAAACTCCTATCCAAAGAAGCTGACTGACTGTGGCAGAAGCAGCAGTTAAATGCTGAATGGGCATGCTTTGGTTAAGAAAACACTGAAGACAGATTGTTTTTCATGCTTAAAAAAATCTTAAGCACCTCAAGACAGAGTAAGGTACGATGGTACAAAAGTAAGAGACCTCAGGAATGTGAACATAATCTGTCTCCCAGCACCTACATTAACATTTATTAATCTAACCTTTAGACTTGCAAAGAAGAAGACTTTATCACCTCCTTCGATGGTGTGTTCCAGAGTTTAATGAAGCTCAAAGAAAGAAGAAAGCTTTGTTTTTTCTGATATCTAATGTAATGGGTTTTGGGGATATTTTTCCAAATGAAGCCAATGGCTTCTTCTCCTTCTCCAAGTAGAAATGAGAAAGACTTGATTGTTGTCCTTATTATACTTTTTTATGTTGAACGTTGAGTTCTCACTGGCATTCCAGTCTATGAGGGGAAAAAAATCAAACTCACTCAGTTTCTCTTTGATTTTCTCGTACCAATAACAGGCTATTGTTTGCTGGTTTTGTTCTCCAGGGCATTCAGCCTATTTTTTCCATTTTTTTTAATGTCATCCACAGCAGAGGTCTAGAACTGGGTGATTTTAAAGATGTTTTTTGAACCAAAGCTTTCTACAATTCAATAAAAGAAATCATGCCCCATTTCAAAAGAGTGTTCCAATCCTTCTCTTTGAAGGATTTGCTACTTCTTTTCATTCTTCTTGGACCATGCCACCTACATTTATCCCCTGAGATGATTTCTAATTGTTCAGAGATTGCTGTGGCTTAACTTTTAATTGATTCATTTCTCCAGGCTGATTGAATTTAACTCAATCAAGTGGTCTTTAATCTCTCATTTCACTCTTTTTGTTTCTGTCCTCTTCCAACTTACTTTAAATATCTCCTCATAATTAATTTTTTTAGATTTGAGGCAGAAAGTGTATTATTTATTTCCATCTTCACTGCAGCCTACTTTACTGCTCTCCTACCCTCAGAAATAGTGGAAAAAAAATTTCTTGTCTCCTTTCCTTTAAAGTAGTCATAGGCCATTTCCTGTCCAGCAAATAAAAAATTGCTGTACTTCATTCATGTCATGTTAGTACCAGAGAAACTTGGCAGTTTTGACCCAGAGCCAAAGACCTTCTCATCCTTTCTGGAACTGCTCAGTGAACTTAACTTTACTGTCAATGCTGTTGTGGCATTGGGAATGAAGCTGAAGGAATGGAATTTTATAGAGTGACTATGTTGTCTGAATTTTGAGAACTGTCAGAAAATGTTCAGGAAAAATGATTTTTTTTCCTTGTTGGGAGACAGGAATAGATCTGCTTATCTGGGGAGAGCAACAGAGGGTGACTGGAAAACTTGGTATCAGAGAAATGACATGGGAAAACCAGTCAGGCAAAGATTTCCCCTTGTGTCAACAAGGGAATTACTGCACTGTATTCCTCAATACCTGTGTTTGTGTGATAGAACTGAAGTTGCTTGTAAAAGTGAAATTTCCACTTTTATATAATAACAATCATAGGAAAATCACTGCCAAGTTTGATGCTCAAAGAAGCTGCAAATTTCAATATTTTTCTTAAGAGAGTATTTGTTCCATTTGCAAAAAAGCCTTGAGTTTAATTAGAGTGTTTTAATTTTGAACACTATCACAAGTTTGGGCACACACATTAGTGGATTCTCTTGCGCGGTTCTTCACACTTGTGTTTGACAATAAAGCCCCTCTCTATTAATTAGTGTGTAGCTAACCCAAGGTTAAACACACCCAGGTATTCATCACTGAGAATGTGATCTATTAACAGTTATAAATTAATAACCATAGAAACATGGCAAAGATACAACTGTGAGCATAAAATCACAGGAGGGCAGATAAGTGAGATTTTGGAATAAGGAGAGGATTGTCCATATTACTGTTAAATGTTGACAGAGCTGCTAGAGCATTGCTTCACCCATTCCAGGGCTGGAGCATGTCCAGAGAAGGGAATGGATCTGGGGAAGGGTCTGGAGCACAAGTCTGAGGAGGAGCAGCTGAGGGAGTTGGGGGGGTTCAGCCTGGAGGCTCAGGGGGGACCTTCTTGCTCTCTACAACACCCTGACACAGGAGGGGACAGCCAGGGGGGGTCGGGCTCTTCTCTCAGGTAAGAAAAACAGAGGAAATGGCCTCAGGTTGCTCCAGGGAAGGTTTAGATTGGAGATCAGGAAAATTTTCTGAACAGAAAAGGTTGTCAGTCATTGGAACTGACTGCCCAGGGCAGTGGTGGAGTCATCATCCCTGAAGGCATTTTAAAGAAGTGTAAATGTGGCACTGAGAACAACATTTTAGTGGTGGGCTTGGCAGTGCTGGATTAATGGTTGGACTCCATGATCTTAAAGGTCACTTCCAACCTAACTAGTTTCGTGATGTCTGTACCAATAAATTAAGCTATGCCAGGACATTGGCCCTTGAAGTGGTGACCAGCCAGCCTGGTTCACACTCTGCAGGAGACTTAAACACTTGCTCTAAACATATAAAAATTGCATTCAAGTCACTTGATTCTGCAAATTTACTCAGCCAAAGGAGAAAATTCTTTCTGCTTGATAGCCCAAAAATGACAGTGTGCAAGACAGCTGTGCCATGAGAATTTGTGCAACTCACCCTAAACTTACCTGGGAATTCAAGGTCCCTCCTGAACTGCGATGTTGGTTCATAAGAGAGCAGCATTTCCACACAGGCTTTTTGCTTACTGCAAGACTTCTGTACTACTGCATGTTTATCTTTCACTGGGGACACTGATCTGCAGTAGAGCAGGTAACATTCACAGAACCTGACAGTTTATGCTGTAATTTTCTCTGTCTGGAACGGCTGTCAGGAGTCTGCTTTGGGCAACATAAGCAGCTGTATGAATCCAAACGAATCTAAAGACACACTCAACAGACCTTTCGTTGCACACACTTGATTATTTGTAAATCTCCTGTTGTCATATTTCTGGGTTTGAGCTGAGAAAATTTGCTTTGTGTCTGCTTTGGTTCATGCAATTCTTCTCCTACAGAGTGAAGGCCTGCAAACAGAGCCAGAAACATCTGCAATCTACTCTTACTTCTTTTTCTGCTCAATAGTGTGTCTGTTTACATTGGCGAGAATTTTCTCAGGGCTAGATCCAAAGTGCAGAGAACTTAACACTTTCTAATCTAAATTCAAATTTGTGATTTTAATTGTTTTAAATTTTTAATAATTATTTGAAAGCCAAACCAATGGCTTTGGTTTTTTAAATGTTAGCTTTTTTTAAAATGCTTTTTTAGATGTTAGCTTTTTTATTTTCCCCCAAGTTGAAATTGTCTAATGGTAAAAAAAAATAATGTGTACGTATGAATATATTCTTTTCAAAATGCACATGATATGAATATGCATAAATGATACATAACTTTTATTTGTTTTTTGTTTATTTGTCTTCCATTAAGATCAGCATCAACTTTACCATTCTGTCACAAAATTTAATAGCTGTAGACTTCCTAGACTGTGACAAGTAAAATGAAAGTAAGCCTCTATTAAATTTTAGTTCATTAATATATCATACTCCTAAAACACTTAGGAATGGAATACAAAGTCAGAACCTGTCATGGAACACTGACCACATCTGACTTTTCTGAATGTCCTCTCACATGAGCTAAGAGAACTCCTTGTCACCAAGAGAAGCTCTGGATAGCAGAAAAAGACACAGATATAATCATAGAAAATAAACCCATACATTTTCTAGACAATTAATGTGGGCCGATGGCTTAGCCGGTATTCTGCTCTCCATCATTACTACCATCATGTCAATTTCGTAGTGTGCAAACTTGTGTTCTGTCATTGAGAAGTTCCAATTTCACTCAGTAGGCAGAAAGTCAAGATACAAATTACTCTGATTATTTGTACTTACAGCATAATTTTTCCTTTACCATGTACAAAGAACCCAGATTTCCCATTCTTGGTCACAACCTCTTATTTCTCAAATAATCCCTTTAATTTATACTCTTTGGAAGAAATGTTACTTGTATTTTTAAGTGTTTCAAGTTGAATTCCTTACAACTTGAAATATGTAGTAGGATGACGGAAGGAATTTTTAGAGTGAACCCCACACTTGAAACAACATGTTCTCCTGTATTTGCAGTCCATTTGGGAACTAATTCAATGTCCATTAAAATCAATTAATGCCTTCATTTTTTTTCTGAGCATGGAGAGTCTTACAATATCAGGGCTGGTAATTCAAGCACCTGCAGGTGAATGTGGTATTTAGATTTAGACCGACATTTAAGAGTTTTCCATTTCTTTAACAGGTGACAAAAACACAACAAAATTTAGCTGACAGATTTTTTTTACTGCTGGAGGATGAAACACCTGGGGGATGATTGGACCCTCTATGTATATGCACAGATATAAACTTTGCTTCTTCATTCCAGGTCATGGAACCAAAGGAGTGTTCGAACTTCTTTCAGGATGGCGCCGGACCAGGGAGAATCTGCCATTCAAGGACCGGGTAGCAGACGCCTACTCAGATGTCATGGTCTCCTACACCATGACAAGCTCCTTGTACTTCATAGCCTTTGGCATGGGGGCAAGCCCTTTCACCAACATTGAAGCTGTGAAGATCTTCTGCCAGAACATGTGTGTCTCCATCCTGTTGAACTACTTCTACATCTTCTCTTTCTTTGGCTCCTGCCTGGTCTTTGCTGGCCAGCTGGAGCAGAACCGGTACCACAGCATCTTCTGCTGTAAAATCCCCTCGGCAGAATACCTGGACAGGAAACCCGTGTGGTTCCAGACCATGATGAATGATGGCCATAAGCACACTTCCCACCACGAGACCAACCCGTACCAGCACCACTTTATCCAGCATTTCCTCCGAGAGCACTACAATGAGTGGATTACCAACATCTACGTCAAGCCATTTGTGGTGATACTGTATCTCATCTATGCCTCTTTCTCCTTTATGGGGTGCTTACAGATTAATGACGGAGCCAACATCATCAACCTTCTTGCCAGTGAGTCCCCAAGTGTCTCCTATGCCCTCATACAGCAAAAGTATTTCAGCAACTACAGCCCTGTGATAGGCTTCTACATCTACGAACCTCTGGAGTACTGGAATGGTACTGTGCAGGAAGACCTGAAAACACTCAGCCAGGGGTTCAACACCGTGTCCTGGATTGAACAGTATTACCAATACCTTCGAGTGGGTAACATCAGTGCAACCAACAAAAGTGACTTTATCAGCATCCTCCAGAGCTCCTTTTTAAAAAAGCCAGAGTTCCAGCACTTCAAAAATGACATCATTTTCTCCAAAGCTGGAGATGAGAACAACATAATTGCTTCTCGTTTGTACCTTGTGGCCAGGACTAGTGAAAACACACAGAGGGAAGCAGTGGAATTGCTGGAGAAGCTGAGGCCACTTTCTCTTATACAGAGCATCAAGTTCATTGTGTTCAATCCTACTTTTGTTTTCATGGACCACTATGGTTTATCAGTAACTATGCCTGTCCTGATTTCTGGTTTTGGCATCCTGCTGGTGTTAATACTGACCTTTTTCCTGGTTATCCACCCTCTGGGAAATTTCTGGTTAATTCTCAGTGTCACCTCAATAGAGCTGGGTGTCCTTGGCTTGATGACCTTATGGAATGTAGACATGGATTGCATTTCTATACTGTGCCTTATCTACACTTTGAATTTTGCCATAGATCACTGTGCACCCCTGCTTTATACATTTGTATTAGCTACTGAGCACACCCGAACTCAGTGTATAAAGAACTCCCTCCAAGAACATGGGACAGCCATTTTGCAGAACGTTTCTTCCTTTCTTATCGGGTTGGTCCCCCTTCTCTTTGTGCCTTCAAACTTGACCTTTACACTGTTCAAATGCTTGCTGCTTGCCGGCAGTTGCACACTTCTGCACTGTTTTGTTATTTTGCCCGTCTTTCTAACCTTTTTCCCACCTTCCAAAAAGCACCACAAGAAAAAGAAACGGGCCAAAAGGAAGGAACGAGAAGAGATCGAGTGCATAGAGATTCAGGAGAATCCTGATCATGTTACAGCAGTCTGAAAGGCTTAGAAAAATATAATAGTATATTCTCTTTTTAAAAAAGCGTTGCACAGAGATGCAGGGAAAATAGAGCAAAGATCTCAGCTGCTTGTGCTGGCCAAGTCTGACAAGGCAAAGAAGATCAAGAAGGGGTATTCATGACACCTCCAGGTGCAAACTTTTTTTTAACAAAAATAATGAAAGTGAAATAATCTCAAATGTTTCCTTTGAATCCTCATTCTCCACCAGGGAAGAGTCTGTTGGCCATTAGGTGTTCCTGAGTCTCAAGCTGTAGCTCTAATGGGAATTGCTTAATATGTCATATGTAAGACTAAAGCTAAGGTGAAAAAAAGAGTTACCATTAAGTAAACAATAGGGGAAAAGGCAGAGTTGTTTGAAAAAAAAATTCTATTGAAGAGAACTAAACAATATTTCAAATGAGAAAATGTTATAAGACGAAGAGAGATTGAAAATGCCATGGAAATTTTTTATTTTCTTGAGCAAGTTAGTCAAGCTGAAACCTATGCACTTGGGAAGTAAATGTTTAAAACAATGTAAGCCAAAGTACTTCCCAAATCCAATATACCCTATGTATCTATAACACCACAATTAGAACATTATTACAAATATGGATGGCAAAGGGATAGAGGTACTATTTATACAGGAGAAGAAATAATCATAGCCATTTGGAAAACTAGGACTTAGTTCCTTTAAATGTGACGTATCACTGTTTTCCCAGGAGGTCACAGTTGGTAGTTAATACCATACACATATTTTGGTATTTATGAATTATGAATTTCCCCTTGAATTAACGGATCTCACAAAACTAACCCAGGCCATCGTCACTGCAGCACTGTTTACAGTTCCTGCAGTGTAACACTTCTGAATTCTAATTTATCGGTGTTGACATTAAATACTGAATATTAATCAAGCAGGCGCTTTGAACGTAATGATGGATTGCATTTCACAGGCACAATGTGACCATGGAGCAGCTGAGTCAGCACTGGAGCACCTGCACAGTATTATCATTAGATATTTGGTCCAAGGGACCGAGGGATATGTTTGCTGGTCCCTGCAATATGCTGCAGGAAGTGGGATTTTCCCCTTCTCTAAGCAAAACATTGTTCAAAAAACTTGCCACACACTAAAAAAAACACCTTGTAAAGGTTTGCATGGGGCCAGATCAACCCCTAGTTGTAAGAAGACAGATTGGTCCCCTGTGGGAAGGGGAGGGGAGGGTGAAATGTCTTTTTTACTGTTATTATTATTCCTAAATATTTGCGTGTTGATCATCTGCAACATAAAGCTTTGTTATGGCAGTTGAAATTTCACAGGAGAGTGCAGTAAATCCTCCATTACTATGTGGCACTAGAAATTGTACTGTAAAGGACGCTGAATTACTTTCTCTGCTTTGTAAACTATTCAGCTTAGTAGCCCAAGGGAAGGGATGAAAACACATCTAGCCATTTCAGTTTGCTCTCAGCCCAGTTCTGCACTGGAACTTGCCATATCAATCTCTCCTTTCAGTATTTTAAAAGGGCTTGCTTTCTACTTCATGGAATATGGTATAGCATCACCTCCATGAGCAATGTCTTCCTGAACCTATAGTATCCATGAGGACACTATGTAAAAATATCACTATATGAAGTGTCTATGTCTACTTTGTATTACTTGTGGGTACCTTTAAAAGATAGTCTGGGAGCTGTTTGCCTTCCAAAATGTGTATACGTGTCTATTTGTGGTTGATAACTCAGTCTCAAACCTGCAGAGTTTGCTGACGTGGGTGTGTACATATGTTTTACTAAAAAGCTCTCTGCAAGATGTTAATTCTTTGCTATGGACATGTCTCACCTCTCCCTACTCTTTCATGGTTAGGGAGAGCCAGAAAAAAATCACCTGCATTACAAAAAAAAAAAAAAAAGCCATTTGAATGCCAGTTCTAATATTCATGAGCTGCTTCTGTTTCCAAGGAATGCAATTTCACCTCTTTATATTTTTTTGTACTTTGCCATTATCATTTGCCAAAAATGACCTCTGTGTTTTAGGAGTGGTCAAAGCTCTTGGTTGTTCGAGGAAACTTCTGAGTGCCAAATGTCTTAGGGAAAGAGAAACTTTCTAGACAGGCAAAACTTCCAAAGTTTGAATCTAGATCTAAACTTCAGGGGTAGCTTGATCAAGGTTACTGGTTTGACCCAAAATATTCAAGGGCCGGGCACAGAACTGAGATCTAAATAGTTGACTAAGGTTTGGAAGCAGGGGATGTTTTAATGTTGGGTTATGGCTCAGATGTGTCTCTCGTTGGGAAGTTTTTACTGACCTTGATTTGCATCTTGATGACATTGTGCAATATCCATCCTATTTTGAACAGTGCATTGTGAATTTCAAGCTTCCCAAGCCTCTTTTTAGATTTCCTCCACTGCCCACACAAAATGTGGATTCTTGCAGCACTGTGACCCTTGGTTATCGCTTCTGGAGGTGTCACCTGGGAAATTCCTGGTCTTCTCTTTTACTGCCCAGGTATATCCCAGGGATATCTGTCATGAATTTTGCTGAGGGACATAGCACTTTCCAAAGCCATCAAAGCCAGGATTCAGCTCATCTAACTTCAGATATTAGCAGATATTAGCAGTGTACATATTTTTATCTGAACTTCCTTTGTGGCTATGAGAGAGTGACAGACACTTCTGTTCCATTTTACAGTTGTATGTAAGAAGTAAATGAATCACTTATTAAAAATGCAGACTTCTGTCCATGGGTGATTAAGGAAGCCCAGTAGTCGGTCAAAACACAGACATCAGCAATGCAGACTCATCCAGGCTTGGGAAGATTAACCCCACTCAAAATGACAAAATATCAAGAGAAAGAGAAAAGGTTATAAACATGTTTCCCAAGTTTCAATTCTAGGGATAAATCCCAGGAATAACTCAGCCCAAATTTTATGTTTTGCTTTTGAAGTTTTATGCACAACAGATTGTTTAAAAAAACTGGAATTCTCATAGCAGAGAATAGTAAGCCAAGACATCAGAAGATGTCAATATTAAAGGTGGGCTCACATAAATGAACTTGAATTTGATGAGGTGTCAAACTAACTCCTCTCAGTGTCATGCATATGCAGTAGCACTTGTGTAACAGGCACCAAATATATAGATCACATACTGGGACTAAAAGATTTTTATTTCTCTGTCGATGGAGGAGTGAAGCAGAAAACAAACCACATCTGCCATGAATGTAATCTTGTTAATTTTTTTCAACCAATTTCCACATCTACCAGAAAAGACCAGTGTAGCCTTTACTTCTGCAGATACATCAGTCTCTGTGGAACAAGGAAAGCTGGAATAATTTTGGGATGGAGAGTCCATTTTTTTAAATTCTTTCTACTTATTTTTGCTTATTTTTCTTTCAATTCTTTTCAGTACATTATACCTTTTTCTACAGCACCTTTTCAGCTTAACTGGAGCTGCATAAGCACCTGTGAAGAAAGCACATAGCTCATGCCAAGCAATTTGACACTCTGATAGCAAGCTGCATACTTGATTTTCATTACACACCTTTTTCCCCAGTTACCATAAATCCCCTGCAATACTGCGCATATTCCTTTAATGTCTGATTTTATATATGGTCTAGATAATCTTTCAAGAACCCTCTGTGCATCTGCTGCTTGGTTTGGTTTCATTCCCTCAAAGTATATTGCTTTGAATTCATTGTTGAGATAACTCTGTTGAAGTCAACAGATTTATTGCCGTGATATATTTGGCTTTGCATGTCTTCTATCTGATAAGAACTGATACCATGACAAATGAGCCTCTAACATTGTTGGTGTGCTTGTTGAACAATATATCTGTCTATACTCTATAGCCATAGTTGCATGCTGCACTCAGGGGGATGCAGTGAAGGTCTGTTTCTTTACACTTTGCTCTGTGGTCTATTTTAACCTTCATCTAATCTTCAGGGGTTTTTTGGTTTTGTTTTTTAGAGTTAAGTCTTCACCTCTGTACTTGTTGTAGGTTTAAATTAAATTTTAGGAAGAAATTCTTTGCTGTGAGAGTATGGAGGCCCTGGCACAGGTTGCCCAGAGAAGCTGTGGCTCCCTGGTTGTGTCCCAGGCCAGGTGGGACAGGGCTTGGACTAGTGCAAAGTGTGCTGCCCATTGCAGGTGGTTGTAACTAGATGGTCTTTAAGGTCCCTTCCAAATTAAACCATTGTATGTTTCATAAATTTATTGCCTAACAAAGCAATGCACTTTTTAAGGTCAAGGTAGATATGGATGCATGACACTTTGCATGCATAATTTAAAGAGATTATCTTCAGGATTATCATTCTCAACTTTGTACTTCAAACAATTCCTATTTAGAATATAACCTGCCACATGTTAATGCCTATTCAAGTTATTTGAACAACTCTAGTTTTGAAATTTTCTCTGATGGGAAGGAAAAGAACCAGGGGGGAAGGAAGAATATGCAGTTAAGTGGTTGTGTAATCAACGTTCTTTTTTTCCCCAAAGGCTTTCACTGCTCTACTCTTAATTAAGTCACACTGAGTAGTAACTCTAGCATAATTAAGATTTATTTCAACGTAGTTATTCCATATTTCACTATGACAAGAGCTTGGCTTATTGTCTTTATGCAAGTACCATGCTAAGTCTCTGATTAATTTTTCAGTAATTATAAACTTTAATAAGTTACTTTTCATTGCAACACCAGGTTTTTGAGTACTTTAAGCTCCCATTTGATCCCCTAGGAAACACTTTAAGGAAGCAAAGTTAGGCAGTTAGTGAGCAAGAGATGTGTTGCAGTGTTGGGGAAAAGGGATTCTTCACAAAGAGGCAGCGTCTCCTCCAACAAGGCTTTAAACAAACAGTGATGCTCAGGATATCTGAGCAAAATAAGGTGAAGTGGAAAACAAGTGAAACATTCTTTGTAGTGTAANGAAACATTCTTTGGAGTGTAACCAAATTACTATATAGAGATAAAGCTTTGATTCTTCTTTCATAACTCCTTACACAGGCAAAAGGCATTTGAACAGGACAGGAAACTGGATATAGAAAGCACCTCATCCATCACCTAAAATGATTCTTTTCACCATAGTCTTACATAAACAATGCCACACACCAAGTCAGTACAGATTGTTCCACCTCTCTCAGCTTGGGCCTCTCCATGGCCTGTTTTCCATGGGCAGGAATGGAGGGATTCCATGTTTGTTTTCACAAACCTTTGGGGAGAAGATTCAGAACTGTTTCCTTACCTGACAGAGCTGTGTGGGAGTGAGAGACGAAGTATTCAAGTACAGGTATTTCATGCCCCACTTGTTCTCTCTCTGCCTTCTCATGAGCAGCAATACCATAAACCCCTGATACAAACCCCATACTGAGTGCAGGAATTCATAATTTCCCCAGGAGTAGTTTGGAATTTGTGGCCACAGCAGCTCACAGGCTGACACAGCTCATACACCTCTGACCAAGAAGAATTTAAGGGCTTTTTTAGAGGTGTTCTTTGAGAGATTTCCTCTTGTCACTACAGGGCCCCACACAACACCTCACCTGCCCAACACTGGAGAGGTGCAAATTCCTCTGATATGGCAGTCAGCTAAAAGAATTTTCAGGAAGATTTTCCTTTTAATCCTAGAGGTTTTTCCCAATTTTTTTTTTCCCCTCAACCATTTCTCCATCTCTTTCTACCTCCTTCATGATTTCAAAGCTAAGGATCCAATGTGAAACTTGAATGCTCATCCTACCCATAGCCATGCAAAACATCATTAACCACAAATTTGGGGTGGGTTGTGGAGGTCCAGTCAAACACGAGGATCTGGCTTTCTTGCCCACACAGGCAGTCAAAACCCTGCTGAAAACAAGTAAATGTGAGGCAGTTCATCTTTCCCAACTCTCCTAGTTTCCTCTCTGACATACCAGTGTGTCCACAACACTATTCTCATTTTTTTCCTGCTTCTTCATTAAAACAGAGTTTCTCTCTCCTGCTCCCTGAGGCTATCTTCTTTTTGCAGCTCAACTTATTTTGTACTTTATTCTTCTCTGTGTGCTCTCAACCTCTTCAAATTTTCCCTATTTATTTTTGAAAATTCTGAGAGCATAACTCTGTTGAAATAAATGGAAGATGTTTCTATGCTTCAAAGTGCAGCCTGTGGTACAGACCTAACTAATTTATTACAAAGCCCAAATAGCAAAATACTTTCTTCAGACAGAAAAGTGTCTGTAAGAAAACTTGGAAAAAAATTAAGCCTAAATTTCCATTTTTATGAGGTTTTTATTTCATAAACTTCTACTTTGATTCCTTTACTTTAGGCATTTGTTTTTCAGCACACTTTTATCATAGAAATGGCTAGTTTTTCGCTGCTTTTCTGTCTCAACAACAAAAATAAATGGACATTTCATCATGCCCTCTAAAAGAAATTATTGCCCCTGCTTGGAACAATTTTCTGTCAAATTTCTGTCCAGAGCACATTTTCTAGGCTTAATGGTACAAACCTCTGGAAACAAGTATTCTAGTGGAAATACTGATATAGCCTTAACTACAGAAAAATTATTGGTATCTCAGCAGCGTCCTGCTTAATTCCAACCCCTCTGCACCACCCTGCTGGATACTCCAGGCAATACTCCTTACACAGATTGAAAATCATTTCCTTCACCATGTGGGCAGTGTCAGCACATCAGAGTCTACCCTGCTTACATAGCAAAATCATGAAGAGATTGGCCCAGCTTTTGCTGGAGAAGGGAAATACTCCAGGGTATGGCAGTGTGGCAGCCCTCTACTCTGAGACTGCTTCTCAGTTTCCCATCTGTGTGTTGGATGTTGCTCTGAGTTCCTCGGAAAAGGACAAGAGGCATTGCTTTTCTTTCCATAATCTGTTTGAGAACAGGACATGAAATATTTTAGATTTAGTCATGGATAGACATTTTTTACATGGGAATTTGAATAGAGATGTCAATCAAATGGAGTAAAAGTCTCCATGAATAGAGGAATCTGAGTCTACAACATCTTGCAATTCTGACTTGATACTTCTCTGATCTTATTTTCTTTCATCAATAAGGACTGAACTTTTCTCACACTTATCACATTGAAGATAATCCCTGACCTACAAAAATATCCTGTCTGCCAGAAGCAGACATTCTCTTGGAGGAAATCCCATTGGTTTCAGCTCCATATCAAGGGAGATTTTGCAGGATTTGGACAGCAGTGGTTAGTTTGTGCCTCCCCAGGCATAAGCCCTCATTCCCAACATGCAGACCCAAATACTAAATATGTAGGATTAGTGGGATGTGTGATTTTGCCTCTACAGAAAAAGGAGTCATTGCAAAATTCTGAATTCACCATGAGGTGGAAAAGCAAAGAGTGGCCAAGGAGTCAGCCTGGCTATTATTGTACCTGTGTGAGAATTTCAGAGAGGGCTCATCCAGCTGTGAAAGCTTAAACAGGGACAGTATCATGCCCTGAACAAGATTTTTTTCTCTACTCACTACCTCAGAAAGCCACACTGCTCCTGAGCAGCAATCATGGAGCCAATCTCATGTCCTAGGTATGATAAAGTTGAAGAACAGGACTTAGGGTGCATCTTTTTAACACCAGGTGATTCCAGGTTTTGTTATGACACAGGTATTGGAATTTAATCTTCAAAGCTATTAAATATGAAGAGAAGTCCCTGGCACAGCTTTATTCCAGAAAACCAGCTCTCTCCCCAGCAACCCCTGGCACAGTCCGGGTGCTGTCATGGCCCAGGGGCAATACCCACCAGAAAATTTAGTTACAATCACCCAATTTTTAGACTACAGGATTGTTTTATAGTATGGACACTGACAGACCAAATCAGCCCACTTCACCCTCCTTTGGGGCCGCAGAGCAATCCTGACATTGCTTGATTTATTGTCAAAGTTATAACTTTAGACAGCAGTGCAGCCTACGTTCAGAGTGGTATTTTACATCTGATGATCTTCATCTGGCGAAGTACTCAAGTAAATGTTTTAGTTTAATCAAATTCTAAAGTCTCACGGACAGGGACATCTTTAAATTTAAGCATGTGTTTAAACACCGAGCTACATAAGGATGCACTTAGCTCTGTGCTCCAAGTTAAATAGGAGCTTTGCAGAAATAAAGGCCTTAAAAGAAAAGACCTTTTTTTTTTCCCATAACACACTAAATTCTACAATTATAGTAGCAATTTCACAATATGTAGAAAAACTGTGCCAAGCACATCTATTTTTCAGGGTTTCAATTTCCCTGATGTAAGACATCTCAGGGATATTTTAGTGATTTGTTACAGTCATACAACACTCAGGCAAGAACAAAGCCTTGCTGAGGACTTTTCCTGGAAAAAAAAAATAGCAAGATATTTGACTCAGAATGAGAATGCAGTATCTTGTGATGTTAAAGCTCATTTCTGAAAGAAAAAAATGAAACTTTTCATTTAATGTAATTCATTATTTCTTTCAAGTGATTCACTGGAAAAGTGCTGGATATGTCTCTATTATGAATAAGACAGGAATTGCTCAATGAAGTTAAATTCAGCTTTGCCAATAAAAAAATAATAACACCCTCCATCAAAAAAAAATTTAAAAAGCAGGCTTTGTGCCTAGTGTAAAATTTGTCATAGCATCATCTGTTGCTTTTTAATTAAATTAAATATGAATAGTGACATAAATAGGAAAGAAGTGGAGAATCACATGTCCTGGGGCTGCATCTGGTAAGGAACACTTTCATACACTGGGAAGAGAAATCAAGTCCACACCTGTGTAAAAACAAATGCAACTGCCAAGCCATAAACATGGTGAATAATCCCATTGGCTTCAGTGGAGCCATCAGGATGCATATAAAGATATGGACACAAGTGTTTGGAAGTCTGAGGAGTGGGATAAAGTGATATTCTAATCTGAAAAGGGAGCAGAACTTCTTAAACCAGACATTTCCTCAAAACCTGTAGAAAGGTTCAGTGTAACTATTCTCTGTTTCTTCCAAGAGCAATGCATTTTGATAAACTTTGCCTGGAAACATAAACTCAGTAGGCACCCAGGCTCTATAAGCATTTAGGAGTCTAATGAAAAACATGAAGTAACTCTTCCCCTGGGATGCCTGTAGACAATATTTTGTGGAAGTACATGACCAGATGGAAAGGAACATGTAAAAATCAGATATTAGGTATTAGATCAGATATTAGAACCCTTCCCAGGCTACAGTCAAAGGAGAGAAACATGCACTGCAATTCCTTGAGATCAGATGGATATTTTAGGATGAGGGCCCTTGCACAAGTCCAGCAGCAGCTGCTAGAGCTGGGGAATAGTCTGAGATAACCAGTTCACAAACTTGAGGGCACATGCATAAAATGGGGTCAGGTTAATGCCTCTGAGGCATCTCTGTTCGTTGTAACTGCAACGAAAATGCTGAGAAGCAGCTTTGGGGTGATGGGCAGTAACCAGTTTGACTGTTCTCTTTGTTTGGTGGGGGTTAGGGTGGGCCATTAGGGCTCCATGAGGGCAGCTCACTGACTGCAGAGACACAAACAAGGCAAGCGTGAGCAGCCAAGTTACTAAAACAGGGGCTGAATTAAGCAGGTTCTGTAAGAAAAATACGGGTCATTTTTCCCCATTATTTATTTCCATTTGCCCCTTCTTTTAATGGAATGCTTGTTCTTTCTTTTCTTTTTTCTTTTAGCCTATAATGGTCAGATTTTTTTTTACCTCCATTTAAGCTGCAGAATTTGCTGAACCCCTTTTTTTTTCTTTTTTTTTTTTTTTGGTATGAATTTAAATTAGAAGTTTAATTACTGGGATTTCTTAGGTGTACGCAATTTTACTATGGTACAGATAAACAGAATAAGTCAATATCAATTTTCCTCCCTTGTAAAGCTCCCTTGCCTGAAAACTGTTAACATTTTTCAAGATTCAACCATGACCATATTTGTATAACAGCCTTCTACTGAGCTTGAAATTCTATACCAAATACTTATGTCTTTTAAAGACTGAAATCTTCAATAAAATACGTTACTTGTAAATATTAGAATTTCCCCTTTCTTCAATAGAAAGATATTCAGCATTAATCCATATTACAGCAACAATTTGTCAGGTGCCTGTTGCCTTACATTTAGATTTAGAGGAACAGGGTTTTTTTAAGACCAAATGTGGAGCTCAGACCTTGGGCAACAGCAGGAACTGGCACCTCTGTCCTCATAAGAGGTACAGGGCATTTCAGGACTTGGAAAGAGCGGGTCAGGGCCAGGGAATTGGCAGCCCTGAGCTGGCATATGGTCCCTCCCTGATTATCTGCAGATAGGCAATTTACAGGTGCCCTGAAGCTGTGTGAAATGTGACCAAATGTTTCAATTTCCCCAGCAGACCTGGCTACATAATGGTCTCCACAGAACATAAGCCAGTCCCATTCCTCACCAAACACTCCTGCCAGTAGATCCTTTCTCACCAAGTTCCCTCTTGCTTTCTTGTTCAGCCTTCTCCCCTCTCCTCACAACCCTGCAGCTCTCAGCTCCCACAGTGGTAGAGTTGGAATTTTAAGCCCTTCCAGTGCAAAGGCATGGGGAAATCCTTCCCAGGATTTCTTGGCCATCTCTGGGAGGACCAAGGAGATCTGCTCACACTGCACCCAGGGCTGCCCCATGGCTCAGAGGTCTGGCCCTGCCTCTGTGTTATCTCTTCTTTTGCTCATGACAGTGCAGGTACCAGCACGAGCATCCCTCAGACCCTGGAGTTTACAGCGAGCTCCTAAGGACACATTAGATCAGTCACACATTCACTCACATTCCACCTCCCAGTACAAATGGGAATATTTGGGGTTTGCCTTCAAGTCCCTGTCTGCATCCTGAAGTCCTGGTCTGTGGCACCCCATCTAGAGGGAACACACTGGACTAAGATTAAGTGCCTGGTTTCCTTTCAGATGAAAACAGGCATAAAACACAACATAGCAATTTTCACCTGAATGTGAGGAAGAACTCCTTATCCATAAGTGTGATTGGGCACTGGGATAGATTTCCAAGAGAGGTTTTGGAATCTCCTTCTCTGGAGATACTCCAAAGTAATCTGAACATGATCCTGAGTAATACGCTCTAAGGGACCCTGATTGAGGGAGGTTGGACTAGAGGTCCTCCATTTGTCCTTTCCAACCTGAACCATTTTTGTTTTATTTAACTAGGTGGGTAAAAAGTAGAAAATCTCTATTCTTCTTCTAACAGATTTATTTCAAGGGGAAAAAGATTTTTCCTCTATTATATCGTAGCAACTAACACAGCTTTATTTTGGAGAAGGCGTTGACACCTGCCAAGGAGAATGAAGCAGAGAGCCACTGATGCCTCAGAAGTGTTCAAGGCTGGATGGGACTTGAAGCAACCTCACCTAGTGAAAGGTGTCCCTGCCCATGGCAGGGAGGGTGGAACTAGGTGATTTTTAAGGTCTCTCCCACCCAAACCATTCCATGATTCTATAATTCTGTTTCTCCTGGCCTGAACTAGGTCCTGACATTTCTGCTTGTGTTGATTCTGTACTAGTTTCATTTTCATGAGGGAGGACGCAGATTTGACTCAAAATTACAGAAGTACCCTAGAGAAGGAAAAGGGTTTTTTCACTGTATTCCAAGGAATAGTTCAGAAACTCCCTAAATTGTTATGAATAAGAAAATGTAGCCTAGAACTGTGGCATGGATTTCTCCTCTTCATTGCCAAGGACATAAAAAACTTTGACCAAGTTTTCTGTGCATGTTGCAAATAAAACAATTAGAGACTCATTTCAACCAGCAAGGCCCTAAATCTGCTGAGCTCCTAGAAACGGGGTAATCTATGTTTGGCTATAAGAGAGAGATCCCAAAGGGTTGTGACTGCATGCAAGTTTGGTAGTAGCCATAATATGATGAGGGCTTTGGCAAATATATTTGCTATTAAAATTAGGAGGCAAAAAAGGATTTAATATGAGTTTTGCAAACAAATTTCTCTGCCAGGAGTTGTCTAACCATGGTAAGTTTCTCTTCCCCTCCAACCTGGGTTTGGTTTGGGAAATTATAACAATAAAGTAAAATTAGTGACAACAAATCTGTCTTTCAGAGGCAGGTCGGACCTGCTGGCTGCAGCATCTCGTTTGTAGCTGGCCACTATAAAGGAGCAGCAATTACTGTTCTGGCATATCAAGTAACAGCTGAAAATACTGGGTTTTGCTATTTTAGCTTATATTGGTACCTATGCTGCCCTCCAGTGATAAAGATAGTTGTTCCAACCTGTATTCTTGACTTCTGTAGCCTTTAATTTCTAGTCTGCTTGATTTGCACTAAAACTGCAGTTCTCATTCCAGAACTTTAGCCAGCTCTTGTTTAAAAATAATAACAATAATAGCACAGTTCCACTTAATTTTATTTGCAGGGTTTTTTTTAAAAACTAAAAGCAAATGTAGATCAATTCAATGTGAGAAATAAAATAGGTAGCATGGCTTTAAATATGAAAAAACCTGCATAAATACATAACTTTAGACCTACTAGAGTATCACAGTTAATAATTGTTTCAATTAAGTATTTTTTTAAATGCAGATTGATATTTTAGTTTTAGTTCTTCCAAAAAAATCCATGTTCATTGCTGTTATTGTGCAAACAGCTCCCTCGTACTCTCAGTACTGGATTTTGGTGGTTTTGATGATTTGGATGGATCTTAGAACTGCTCTGAGCTGCTGGTTCTCTCCCATGCACCCCTGAAATCCATGAACAGTATGAAAGTCAGGCAGCAGCCTCCTGGCAGCACACAGACAGACAAAGGATTGGGAACACTGAAGTTTCTATGAGCTCATGGTGCAACAAAAGAAATTTATATGTTCCTCAGCTCAAAGGGTTGGCACAGCTTCTCACAGCAAATAGAGTGTTCCAGAGATATTATTGGTGCTGTAAGGACTCATCACTTGCCAAGAACTGACCTGTATTTTGGCTGATTGTGGGACCTGTAGAAATATGAGAGAGTGGAAAAGTTTGAGCATATATTACTCTGTCATTTCATTCATGACTACTTTTGGATTTCTAGCTGCAATTTACATTTCACTTGGGAATGATGCAGTTGTGCTGGTTGATTTTTCTCTGTCTCCTTTACTTAGTGCTTTTTCTAGCATGTATCTCAGATATATGTCGCAGCTCACATAGACATTTCTGAGTTTTAGAGTATGGGGTACAAACAAAATATCTATGAGAAGCTGAGCACCTGACAATGTCTTGTACAGAAATCCCTGTTATCCCTGAAATCCCTCATTAGCAGTGGTAATTTTTCTATTGCTCTTAAAACTAAATGAACCTTTGCCTTCAGCACCCATTGCAACACCTGTGTTTGTACAGTGATCAGTAGGGCAGGACAGGTCAGAACAGAATTCCTGTGATCTGGACCTGAAGGGGTTGGTACAATCTTCCCTTGACAATTGACAGTTTAACCAGCACTGACAGTTTAAAGACCATTCACTTCTTCAATGAGAAGCAGCCACAGAAATTTTTTGGTGGAGGATCAGTCCAGGCTGAGCAGTTTTTCAGCTACAATGAACGCTCAATGCTCTGCAATGAGCACAGACCCACTGTGGTGTGCCCACCAGATTCCCCTAGATAAAAAGAAGCTTTTTATTAGTCTGGGGTATTAATGTTACCAATCCTTGTGGTCTAGACTTCCCCAAAATAGTATTGAACAAGAGCTTGAATGGGTGTGTGTAGCATCCAGGCAGAGAGCTTGCTGAACAGATAACACTCACTGAAAGAGTTAATAACCAAAAGAGTTTGCAGAGCATCCTCAGGGCTTGCTGGATGTAGGTCTGGTTTTCAGCAGCCAGCTCAGGAAACAATTTTATGTAAACAGATGATGTGCCTGAAGGTATCACTGAAAACAGGCCCAGGGATGGAAAAATACAAGACCTCGTACTACACCAGAAGTTTTTCATCCTTTACACAATTTGAGCTGCCCTCTTAATTATCTCAATCTGGGCCAGGTTAATTGAAGCCTTCCCTGACGTGAGTCAGTCTCACACATTTTCTGCATCTTTGCTAATTAAGACAATTTTCACCTTTTATAGTTACTTTAGTATTCTGAGCAGTTTGCCATAGGCTAATTATAATTATTGAGTGATGGCTTTAAAATTTCATGTTTGTGATGACATTTTAGCACATTAAATTGGAATCCCATAATCCTTCTTGCTCTGTGATAGACAAGGAGGTCATCTCTATTCTGGGAGTTATCCACTGTGTGATGCTGTGTTGATATTGGCCATTTTCATTCAGAACCACTGCAATTTCTTCTAATCTTCAACTGAAGACATTCGACATCCAGATGATTCCAAAGGAATACAAAAATACTGAGTTCAGGATCCAAGGCACAATCCTTTTGCTTTCATGCTATGGAGGCCATTGCTCTGTGTGATTTGAAAGAACTGGATATGCAAGAACTGAGGGGTAGGAAGGAAGAAGCCGAGGCAACATATTCCTCTCATCATTGCTCCTCTGTGTCCAAATCCATGGCATTTTAAAAGCATAATCACTGATGAAGAATGGAAGGTCTTTCCTTGAGGTTTTCAAGGTTCCCTTGAGCTAAAAGCAAGAAGAGCTCAGTCTCACCACGCAGTCATTGCTGCCAGCAATCCGTGCTGTATCACAGCCTACAGCAGCTTTTCCCCACCACTTTGCGAAGGAGAAGGCTCCTGCAGATGTTCTCAGGAGCTTTCAAGAACTGACACTTCCCTGGAATAACTCTGAACAGTTCAAGGCTTGACAGCAAGGTCCCAAAACCTCCTCTTTGCTGCATGGCCATGGGTTTGCTGCTTATCACTCTAGCTGCAGTCCCTTGGCTTTTGGTGGAAGTTAAAAAATGCTGTAAATAGCAAAATCAGGGCATAGAGTAGAAAAACTTCACTGATTGACATAAGCATAGTTTACTTGGATTCATCCTATAGTGTGCAAGGGAAATTACTTACTGAATTCCAAATCTGTGCCAACCTCCAGCCTTGCAGAGGGATTTTCTACACTGAGTAGTGCTGTGGTGGTGGGGAGACAAACGAGTTTGCAAGCACAGATGCAGAGCTGTGTAGGCACAGCCCTTTGCTGGAGCTCATCCCTCCTGTGTTGAAACCAGGCTGTCCTGTGAGTGACATACACCAGCACAGCCATACCATTTTCAAAATCAAACCAGCACCTTTGCTCAGATCCTCTACACGTAACCCTGGTATCCAGAGCCTGGAATAGCTTTACAAGCACAGATATTCCCTCTTTCACCCACACTTTCCAAGCACATGCTCCCATCCCACTAGTGTCTGTAGGAGAGAACGTGCTTATGAGCTTTGTTCATTTTGTTCACACATGATTGGAAGACTTTATTGAACTGTAAGTAGCTGGGTGTTTAATTCCTTCTAAGGCAGGGATAAAGACCACTTGCAAATTGGATTTACTTTGTTCTTGGTTGAGGAGAAGAAGGTACAAAGCTAAAAATTAAATTTGGTGGTGCAGAGAAGCTGCCATAGCATAACCATGGTATTACTTTTTCTCTGCTTCTTGTTAGAAGACAAAAAGTTTCTATTTGTTGAAGCGCCATTTTTTCAGCCCACGTGATGCTGTAGCCTGTTTCACCAGAATTTCAAATAGACTTGAAAATTTGTATCTATGGTGGATTTTTTGCTGAAGAAATAATGTCAGATATAATTAATGAGTCGTGATGACTGCAAATTTGAAGCTTATGACTTATGACTGATCATATAAATAAGGCTGTTATTTCTTCTGTCTTCAGATAAGGTAAATATGGCTCATATCTCTGTTCTGTTGTGCTGTGCAGATCACAGTCTCTTCTAAGTAGCTGACAAAATAGTCAGTTATTGAGTGTGTGTGTACTAGCTTGAATTTCACCTGATTTCTTTAGTTCTTTCTCAAAGCACCATGAGATTTTGGGAAGGTAATGGTGTCAGCAGAGATAAGCAGAAACAGCTTTGAAATACAAACCCCTGAAAAATTTTAGGACTACCCAGTAAACTGTGCAACTGTGGCAATACAGAATTCAATTCTAGAAAACCTCTCCAGGTTCCAGTGTTTTCAGAATAATTTCAGAGTTATACAGAATTCTCTTTCAAAGATGCATGCAAATATTTCCTGACAAGCGGCTGGAAGTTTGCAATCCTAATCATTTTCTCAGAGTACATCTTAACAGAGAGCATCTCTGAAGAAGTCCACAGCCCTTGGAGTATGAGTAAATCTGCAGCAGCAGAAGGCAAGGGAAAATTCACTCCCCTCCTACATTTATAATGTCTAACACCAGTCAACAAAGAAAAGAAAGATTAATAGAAATTGAGGTAGGAATAGATCTATTTTTAGAGCTTTATTTTTTTCTTTGCCTTCCTGGCAAGCATACATATTTTGGAGGTTGCAGTCATTTCTGTTGGCAGGAGAAATCAATAAAAATTTCAGCTATTTCTTCAGCATCCTCCTCTCTCTCACCAATGAGGCATGTGAAAGGCACAGCCTCCAGGCAGGAGGGAGCAGCTTCTCTGGCTCAAAGAAAGTCCCCTCTTCTCTCCAGATTCAAACCAAGTGTCTCCCACAGGCATTTTCAGAACTATATTCCCACTCTGGCTGTAGTCCACATTTTTGGTGCCTTCTACACCTTTCTTACCTGTCCTTCTGAGTCAGAGGTTCAAGCACCCCAAACTCGTCCAGTCACCTTTTCCCACATGGTCCCCACACCCTTTGGATAATGCCACAGGCTTGTGATGGATGGAGGTGTGAAGGTCCTGCCTCCAGGGGTGAGCTGCATATTTCATTCACCTGTCTCAGCCTTCTTTTCCCACTTCTCCCAAGGCATATCCCGGAGTCACAGAATGGTTTGGGTTGGAAGAGACCTTAAAGATCATCCATTTCCAGTCCCCTGCCCTGGGCAGGGACACCTTCCACTATCCCAGGTTACTCCAAGCCCCATCCAACCCAGCCTTGAACATTCCAGGGATGGGGCAGCCCCAGCTTCTCTGGGCAACCTGTGCCAGGGCCCCACCATCCTCCCAGCCAAGAATTTCTTCGTAATGACAGTTCTGAAATGTGACTGGGGCTAAGAAAGGCAGCACTAGCAGCAGACCTAATGGTAGACAGCAGTTCTAGTGCTGTCATCAGTGATGGCCGTGCCCAGCCACACTGCCCTTGACTTTTAAACCAATGGAGAGACGGGTTTGACCTCTGAGAGCTCCAAATGAAGACAAATTCCCATTTTTATGTTTACAGGCAGTTCAGACCAAGTGCTGTGCTACATCCACCAAGCAAAATAATTAGTCATTCACTGAAATCCTTTTTCCTGCTATCAGCAATGTCTCGGCCTTTGCTGTAAATTAAGATTATGACTGTGATCACAAAAATGCAGTTACCCTGGCACAAATTCTCTATCCATATTCAGCCACGGAGAGGACAGACACCTTTCTAAATGGAAATGTATCCATTTCTGCACTGTAACATTAAAACTCTTCCTCAAATCAATTAGTATATGGGTGGAATACAAATCAGGTTATCTCATCATCACTTTTTCTGACATCCCTATAATGGAAAAACCTCAGTTTAAAGAGAATGCAGTTGGTAGCAACTGACAGCTTGGTAGCATATAAATTTTATGTATTTCTGTATGTTATTATCTTCTCATTTTTCAAGTATTTAATTCAATCCCTGACATTCAGTGGTGTTTTTCCCCAAGACTTCGTTGTGACATTATACAGCAAGTTCTCTAAATAGTTTTACCATATCATTTTGGCCATCCTGTTATAAATAGCTCCTCAGCATAAATTTGCACTTATGTTCCCAATCAGACAACTTTCTATTTTTAATTCTTCAAAGGAATTCCCAGAGGAATAGCTCTTTTAAGACGGCAGAACTGTAAGGGATCTCCTGCTCATAAAATCTAACAAGAAGTCCCTTGACAGCTGGTTCCTGAAAAATGTGATTCATGTGCTGACTTGCTAAAAATAGATGTGGCAGAACCAAAATAAAACTTCCAATGTAACAGAAACCCCCTTGAAACACTGCCAAAAGTATAAGCAGCCTCCACAAAGCATTAATGACCCAAGGTGGTCGATGTCTACGAAAGTCAGGAAACAAGGTAGAATTTTTAACAGATTCCTAAAGCTGGTGCTTGGCTCCCATTGAGGCTCAGCACTCAGGATTTTTTTAAAAATCAGGTAGAAATGTACTTTTATCATTGCAAAGGCTTTGAAAACCCTGGCTGTACAGCAGCTTTTAGATTGCCTTGTTAGAGGAGCTCCCCAGACGGAGAACTTTAGGAAGCCCATTTTTCTGAGCTTGTACTTTCATCACTTTTGTACCCAGTAAGGGATATCTAATCAAGGACTCAAAAAACCTTACATGTGATCAAATATCCTGGCCATCCTAGTGTCAGTGGAAGAACCTAAAAAATGTGAAATTGCCTAGAAATAAAACTGAAATAGAGCAAATAAATTTCACTGCTTTTGAAGAGTGTATTGCAGAAGGAAATGAGAACCAAAGCCAGTTAAAAATGCATTAATCTTTTAAAAATTCATTCATTTTTAATAATATAAGGTATAGGTTCCATTATTCATGCAGGTAAAGTCAACTTAAAGCAGCTTTTTGCTAAAATCCTGACAGAATCCCTTTGATGTCTCAACCCTCAACTTTCATCAACAGGAAGGAAAAGCTCAGTTCTGTTCCCTAGATCCAGACAGAGGCTCAGTGAAATCAGTCACCTTGCGCAGAGCTCTCCCCAGGCTGACCCACTTGCATGATCAGGTCCTCAAAAACAATAAGTCTGTATTCTGGAAGATAAATCCAAGCAAAGAATAACTCCTGATTACGTCACAGTTTAAGTGTTCAAAAAGAAAACACTTTGGGAAAACTGCTGGACAGTTCTGTGGAAATTGGATGTAGGAAAGGCAAGGGACAATACACAGTTGTAAATGAAGCAGAGAAGCTCTACAGACAAAAGGTTTTTAATATTGAGGCAGCACATTGCCATCCTCTGCTCTGTTCTGCAGGTGGCCAGCACTGTCCTGATGCTTCTCAGGTCATCTGAAATTGTTTCAGAGATCTCACTGCTGACTTGAGAGCATTCAGCACGAGCCATAATCTTTGGATTACACCTTGGAATGACAGAATTGCTTATCCGAGAAATTATTCATGCACATCCTGTCGTTTTGGGTCATTCCCAAGTGGACACAATCTGGACCTGGGGATTTGGTTTCACTCACTACAGCATTTGGGATTTGGTATAAAACCATGCCCTCATATGGTTTGTACCTCTGCCTTCTGTTTGGAGGTTTGGGAACAGCTGTACCTCGACGCTTTTAGTCAGGGGCTGAAAACCACATAAATAAGAGCAGAACAAAGACTGTCAAGTCACTGAGTACCTTTTAGCTGAGTAAGCCAAGAAGTGGAGCAAGTTTTTCATAGTGACCCAAAACTTAATAAACTTTAAGTAGAGCAAAGCAAAATGGAACTTTTAATTAGATAAAGCAGGCAGAAGAGACAAAATATTTTTACACCAAGGGCCATTGTCGAGAATATCTTTTTACTGGTGTCTCTGATGTAATTAACATCCTAAATGAAAACCTTTGAAAAATGAGGGGACTGTGCAGACCACATGCATCTGAGAAACTCAGTGCTACAACAAATATATCCACAGTATCATCAGGAATGGCAGAGAGAAAACTTGCTATGTAGTGTATTCCTCTTGGATTATTATGTCCAGACACCATTAATTTCTCTAAGATCAATAGGAACAAAAGATTTCAAAATTTCTAGACTGTGTGAGGAGCCAGATCTGAGGCTTTAGATAACGGCATAACGGCATATCAGAAATTCCTTTTTATATCATCTTAGTAGCTGACAGACTGACATTCCTAGAAACATAATTCCTTGACAAGAGAGAGAGAGATAAAGCGTGAAATGCAAGATAACACAGTGAAGAGTGTATTGAGGAGGTGAAGGGAGATACAGTAGATAAGAACAGAATAAGAGGACATTGTTAATGTGTTAATCTGCATGAGCAGCTTCTTGAAGGCGTTCTAAGGCATTGTGCTGAAGCACGTGGAACTATCTTGTCCTGTCAGAGATTACGTCTCTGAAAGATATTCAGGTGCCCCTCAGAGTTCATGTCCCTTTTCTACACCTTGCTGGTGGTGTTACCTCTGTGTGAAAGCTTTTGCATGGCTGTAAGTACACAAATACTCTGCCTAACTCTGAAATAAGCTGCTCCTGGACAAAGCAGGTTTGCTTTGGTACCCATTGAAAACTTTTTTCCTGCATGGAAGGATGCAGCTATTTCCCTGCTGGCAGAATGGACGTCTGTTGTCCTGAGAGGGGCATGTAAATGTTTTGTGTGTGTGTTTGCACATGGTCAAAGTCAATTCTTTGTCTAAAGAGGTGCTGAGAGCTAAGGTTTTTGTGTGTGATAAGTTTAGCATCATGTCCCTTCCAACCCAAGCCATTCTAGGATCCCATTGCACTCAGCAACAAAACCAATCAAGTTTTCTCTATGGAAGTTTTGAAAAAATTTCAAGCAATTAAGTAGCCAAAGGTGGGAAAACTTGGTTGAGCTGTTGTCAAGCTCTCAAGGGAGCAGTGGGGTTTCTGCCCCCCTCGAGGCTATTAACCATGAGCTGGTAAGATTTCCCAAATCATGTGCCATAAGCTCACTCCTCAGCATCAGCTCATTAAACCCCAGCTGCTGATGATTCTCAGTACCTTGAGGAGCTGCTGTACAAAGTTCTGTCTTTCCACCGTGCATTGGTCCAGATCTACAGCCAAAGAGCTCCTCCTGTGGGCTGCCAAGGTGGGGGATCTATAAATCTCCCTGAGAAAGAGGTCGTGGGAGCATGAATCCCATAGGAATTGTGTTGGCACTGAAAGAGAGGTAGCCCAGCTTTGAGACAGTCAGGATGTTGAAGCTCTAATGCCTAAGAGGAGAGAATGAAGCAGTTGCAGGGAAATACGGTTTTGTGTCCCAAGGACAAGGACTGAAGGAATTTAAGTTCAACAAACAAAATGTAATATTTTCAGGAAAAATATTGAAATGCTTGATTCCATTTCAAACACATGAAAATGAATAATTTATAAATCTGTCTCATTCAAGATTTAGGAATAAAATTAATAATAAATAGTCAAAACCAATAGTAAAAACCAACTTTTCTTGCCATTTGTAAGAAAAGCAATTGTTGATAAAACAGCACATTCCAAGGACAAGGACAGGGCAGAACTCACAGGGCTCTGATATCTAGTATCTCTTGAAACAAAAATACTCCAAGATTGCACCAAGACAGCTACAGCTCTTGGGAGGAGAAGTGGAAAAAACCACACAGATTTAGGTCAAAAAAACAATGAGAAAGTCATGGTAATAGTTGCCCATGAAAATTCCTGCTCTATCACATCTACGTGATATTGCTCTGCTATTGGTTAAATGTAACAGCTTTAGATTTAAGAGCAATGGATTTATCGTGCCAAATATAAGCAGGAATTCAGCCCTCACATCTTCCTCTTACTTTCATAATTATCTTAGATTTTCTCTTGTGGCAAGTGAAATTACATTATTCTCAACAACAATAAAACAAAGAACACCCAAAAAGATAGCAAAAATAAAGGAGCAAGATGCCATTTCTTCTCTGCTTGAAAGCCTGGGCAAGGAGTACCATGTGTTTTCCCATCTGTGCAGAAGTTTTGCTTATTGCTCTGCATCAAAATTTAAGGGAGAAGGGACTCCAGGGATTTTAGTTCAGAACAAAATGTTGTACAGCACAAGCAAGAAAATTTCAGTGAAATTTTGCATCCCCATTCTTGTTTTCCACTGCAGGGATAAATAATGGATGAGCAACCTCATGTTTTATTGCCAAATGTAAATAAATGATTAATTTGTGTGAGTGTGTATATATATATATATATNTTTGTGTGTGTGTGTATATATATATATATATATATATATATTTTAAAAGCTGTTTGTAATCAAATGATAATTTTACTAGCCCGTGACCCATAGTTTAGTTCATGGTCTGTGAGGATGAAAATTTACAGTATGAATCAGCAAAAAGTTCTGCTTTCTCAGCAAATGCATTGCAAAGGGTGATGCTTTGTGTACATTTCAAACAGAAAATTCCTCACTTTCTGTTTCTGTGCTCCAGCATTTCCCAATATTAGTTACCACTGAGCATTAAATTGTCCAGCATTTTAGTGAAATCATTTAGATTATGCCCTTCTAGGGGCATTGTCTAGTGTTTGCTGAAGAGCTGTTTGAGACACTCTTTGCCTGCTGTGTGCCACAGCCTTCACCGGAGTGGATGAACACCAAACGTTTGGAGTCCTCCAAAGTCTAAGAGAGAGGATTTGTTATGTGGCACTTTTGAGACTTGAGTCCTTTAGTATCAAGGCTCCCACTTGGGCTCATCCTGTATTTCACTTCCCTGCACTGAGGATTGCTCCACAGCCTCCTGGAACAGTTGGAAATGCTCCCTTTGACTTCTGCAGGGTTTTGGATCAGTTGGTAGGGGACAAGGCAAGGCAGTTTTCAAAATTGTTGGTATGACTTGACTAGAACATAAATGAATGAAGTCTTTTATACAGAGATAGATGGACTGAGCTGTAATACAAGAACAGATGCTAAAATAATATCCAGGGTAACATCAATCTTATATTTTTAGTCCAAATCTTTCCCCAGATCCATTCAGTTATTAATGATATTTTCAGGACAAAGAGGAGATAATGCCATGCTTTCTGAGCTCTTTCATTTTCCCCTTTCCTTGTTGTTTTTAAATTTCAGGACAGAAATCAGGAAGGGAGACCATATTGCATTTGCTACACAAAGTTATCTTCTGACCTTAATTTCATGTTTGAAATTGAACACCAGTTCAATGAAGTCGAAACTTCAGTCCCATTAACATCAGAAGTTTGAATATGTAAAATTTTCTTAGTATACAGTGCTTGCAGTTATGAAACCTTCAGCATTTTGAAACATGTGGAAGACCCTGAAATGCATCCATGTGTTCAGCCAAACCACCTGCACATCATAATGATGATTCTTTTGATGATGATAAGTGACAAAAAAAAAAAGATAACTCAATTCCTTTCTAATTTTTTTGATAGAAGCTCTGATCCAACTGTGTTTTCTTAACTAAGACAAATTCATTCTCCAGCAAAACACGTGGCTAGGAACCTCTGTGCAATTTCAAGGCGGCAGTTTCCCACAAAGTGTCAAAATCAGACTTCATAATGCTTGAGATAAGCAACCTTATGGCTTCTGCAGTTAAACTTTGTCTGACCTTGATCAGTGCTGACACATAAATGTTGACTGCTTTTTAAACTTCCAAGCCAAGAATATAAGCATGAACCAGGACTCCAGCAGGAGAGCCTGGGATTTTACTGGCAAAAATAAGAGACGTTTCTAGATTCCATGTTTGGCCAGAAGACAGAAGCAGGCATTTCCTGGGCACAATCCATTGTGTCATAACAAAGGTGAAAAAAAAACAGGAGAAATTAATTGTGCCCTAAAAATACCTACTTCTTTCTGCTGAAGAAGAAGGAAGCTTGGGGGCTCTAGTTCATGCCCAGATGAATTATCAGATGTTCTAGTTCATGCATAGATACAGAGAGGAGGTAAGGTGAGTGCAGTTCTGAAGGGATTTCTTTTGGAGCAAACTTCTCCTGATGACAGCCAACAGTTGGAACAATGGGTACAGCCAAATATCAGTAAACTAATTCCCAGGGAATAACAGGAAAACTACAAACATCAAGTCAGGCACATCCTGAGACTTGCCTGAAGCCTAGGAACAAGAGTATTTTTATGACCATTAATGGGCTTTAGAACAAGCCTGCTGAGAGAACAGTCTGAGAACGTGTTGACAAATGCACCTCAGAAGAGGTCTGGGTATGTACAGGGGTATCAGCAATGAGGTGTCTACCAAGAAGAGCTGCATCATTGCTATGTGCATTGCTGATCCCAGCCTTGGGATGACAACAAATAATTATTTTCAGTAGGGCTTCCATTACAATCCAGACTTAAAACTGTATGTATATTTGTAGCCTGGGGTGGGAGAGGGGTAAAATCATGGAAAATTATCTAGACAGTGTCTAAAAGTTGGTAATTTAACAGTGACTATTTTAGACAGTGCAATATACTTGCTCAGTGTAGTAATAAATTATGTGCAGTTTGCCAAGTAATTTACCCAGTCCTCTTTTCATCGTTTCAGCTTCAAAATGCTTTAAATAAACTGTGACATTATGTAAATGACTGTGTATTTATTTAACTGTTTCTCTTAGACTCTAATCATGCAAGCGAGAAAATACGGGGTATTAAATGGACTATGCAAAATAGATACAAAATCCCAGACTTTAGACTCTGTTCTATTAATTAGATATGAATGATAAACTGTTCTTCATTTTAATGAAGGACACAAGGCGATGTAGATACTGTATATTCATTTTTCATACCAGATTTCATCCCACCGCTCGGGTCCTTCTTTCCAGGGAAGCAGCTGCTTTGTAAACATGTAAACAAACTTTGGGCTGTTTCCAAGTGCCCTCGCATGTTGGAGCATGGGTGAGCTCAGCAGTGGCCACATCACTTGATGCAGTTCTGTAAAAATGTCCAGATCATGGTCCTGCACCTTTAGTCAAAGTCTCTGTGTGTCAGTCCTGTGTGAATCCATCTGGAGCATCCTGATCCATGGGCATGCCCACACCTCACAGGCAGCACAGCACACCAGCACCATGTTAGCAGCACCCTGGTGCCAAGTCTGTAATATAAAACTGCAAGCTCGACTGTGTAATCGGTTCAATGTTTTCATGCTAATTAACCCTCAGAGTTTTCTTTTTAAAAAGACAGTGTTAAAACCATCGAGTTCTCTGTGTGCTCCCCTGCAGGTTGCTGTTTTGCTGAGTTTAGAACATTAAAATTCCATGTATGGGTTAAGATCTAAGCCTGCTGTGTTTCCGCTACTGCCATTCAGCCACAGAAAATGATTAATAAATCATCAAATATTAATATCATCCCTTCAAGTCATGAAAGGCTGCAATATACATCTATGGTTTTTAAATAAAAACTGATGACTATACATTTTTTGTAATTTGGAACATAGTGGGAGGGGGGAGAGATAATCTGATGAATGCTGTTATTTATTTTAACTTTTATATTAGGTTCATGAAAAAAAAATTCTCTCTATAATCTACCAAGATTTATCAGCCTGTGAAATTTTGTAATAAAGAAAAGACTGATTTTCTAATTAAAGATTTGTCAAATAAAGAAAATAAGAGTGCATGTATTTTCTGTCTTTGGGGGACAGTCATGTGAAATAAAATCATTGAGCTGCATTTGCAAAGTGCTGTGACAATGCATTTCCTTGTTCTGTGCACATCCATTGCCACTGCCCTGCACTGGAAGTGGTTGTCAGTGCATGTGGATAAAACACAGAAAAGGGCCATCTCTCTAAATTATTGACCTGGCATTAATTTCAAATTTAGCCTACTCATTTTCTGATGCATGTGCCTGATGTTCTGAGAGCAGCAGGGCTGTGCCAGGGGACTATATCACTGTTACATTGGTGCATGGCGGATTATCCTGTCCTTATCTCCTTCCACCAACTGCCCAGAGAAACCAGAAATGAGGTTTGTGCTTCAAATTTTGCTACATAAGAGATGGGATAAATCCAAGCTCAGGATTTCCATAAGTGAGGTGAAATTCCTTATCAAGTCCCACTGAAAACACAGATGTGCCACATGAGATTTTTCTTGTGGGAGAGCCTTGTCAATGCCATCAAGAAAGAGTGAATGCCCACAAGGTACAAATTAAACGTCTGGAAAACAAGGTTCAAAACCCCCAACAAAGGCAAGTTTTTTTGTTGTTATTTATTAGAATTTCCGTTGCCAATCTTTTTATCCTTGTAATAACTCACTCCCTTTTTGAAGGTCATTACAGTCCACAAAGTACTGCTGAGAGTAGGGATTCCACAGACCATAAATCTTCTGAAAAAAAAAAATCCTATTCCAGGGTGTGAAATTTGCCACTACTTGATTTCAATGACAATCTTGTTATCCTTGTGCTGTAGATTTCTCTTTTGCTACCCTGAAATCAGTCACTGACAACCCATGTCAGAAACTCAACCTTCCAATGGGATCATGTTAATCAAAAAAAAAAACAAA
>VZDJ01006028.1:17134618-17159508 GCA_008694505.1 Cyanoderma ruficeps
GGAGAGCAAATTCACTCCTGTGGCTCCCGAAACAGAAATGCAATTTTCAGAAAGATCTGTTTATTTTAGGAGACTTGGGCACACTGTCATTTTTGGCATTTCAGAGAAAGGTTAATCCCATTGTCTATTTTCTGTTCCACTTTTCTTTCCTCTCTCAGCTTGTGTTTACTTCATCTTTGAAACACACAGGATGAGCCTCCTGTGAAAGGCAGCTCTTTGCAGACACAGATGTCCATTAACCCCATTTTGGAGCACCTACTACCCCTTATCTCTGTAAAAGTAGCACTAAGCTGTGGTCACAGCACATTCTCCGGGCCACAGCTTATAACAGCTGCAATGCTGAAGATCAGTTTTATGACACCCGTCCAAATTAATACCTATGAGATAGTTACAGCAGCCCTGAAATGTGAGATAATGTTAGAAAATCAGCATTATTTCAGCCATTTTTTGTAGTACTTAAGCTTTGGTACTTCCTATGTTTCCAGTTTGATGTTCTTGCCTTTGCTTCCACCCCAAACAGATCACTGTCTGGCAAAGAGCCCACCAGTTTTCTTTGATTATTTGTGAGTAAAGGTGAGAATGTTTATTGAGATCTGCACAGTGACTGTAACCAGCAGACTTCTGTCTGTGGGAAACAGAAGTTCTCAAAGGTTGGATGGATTCCCTCCTCGGGCAGCTGTGCCATGGTTGATGTGAAGTTAATCTCTGGCATAACTCCATAAACACCCAGGCAGGCATCTGAAAGGAGATGATTTCCCCACGCAAAGTTTGGTCCTAAATTGGTCCTTAAGTCCAGGGAACTGGCTCCCATCTGTGTAACGATGGGGGGAAGTACCCAAGTAGAATCATATCTGAATCATTTGAAGTCTTGTAAATCAGTCACTTTGCATCATGGTAAGTGAGGAAGGATTTTGCAGTGGTTGCAATCCCACATCTGTAACCTGCATTGGACACGAGGCCAAGGGGACAAGCAGAGAGATGAAGCCACTGCCCAGACTCCTCTGCCAGCTGAGACACTGATGGAAATGTATGTTCTTCAAAAATGGGATCCTCTTCTCATACAGTGCTCTGTGGTCTGCATTTACTAGTGTCAGCAATCGTAAATGTAGGGAAAATTGATACAGAGCATTTGTTTTCACCACACCAAATCACACTGCCTTCAGTAATAAGGGTTGCAAATGAGAAACTGGTTTGATAAGATTGCTCAGCACAGCTTTGCTGTGATGACTAAATTCTCTAGGATCTCCAAAGGACCCTAAAATCCACATTTTTCTGCTATGCATTATGTATAAATATGAATTTCTAATCAAGATATGCACTCTCCTCCTGGTATATATAGAACAGTCTTGAGTTAGTAAGAAATAGCTTTCTGCTCTCTTAAAAATTGAGATTCTTCTCTAGTGAGTCTTTAAATCTTTGTTCCAGGAATTGATCATCCATTTTTGACGTCAATGGCCCCTACTGAGGTTATTGAGTACAGCAATTTTATAGCCAGCTCCTCTGTTTTCCTTCATGTTTTACAATTAGCCAAAGTTTTAGCAGAAATATCAGCTGGGAAGAGAGCCTCTTGTCATTTCAGATTCATCAGCTGCAGAAACCACGAAGAAAGGTCAAAACCAAAAGCAAACATACGTCTTCATATTTACATTTAAAGCAGGCAGCCCAAATAGCAGAGAGGTCTTTGCCTTTGTTAAGCACAAACAAAACATTCCCAAGTAGTGAAGTGTGAAGGTGACTGTAAATCAACCAACAATATTTTATGTTAAGTGTTTTCAAAAAGAATAATTTAGGATGGAAAACACCACTTCTCCCTGAGACTATACTGTCCATGATTCCATCTTGAAAATGGCTCCACATTAAGAAGAAGAAGGAATTGTCTTAACACCATCATTTCCTTCTTTCTTTCTATTGTTTATTTAGGTGCCAATTTTTCCTTTTATTCCATTTATTTTCCCTCTGAAGATGAACCTTCTTTCCAGATTGTTGCCTTTTTTCACACATTATTTTCCTTCTGCCCCAATATGTAGAGCTACACAGTTGATAAACCAGAGCATTTTTACCTATTTACCCATTGCGTTATTTTTGTAACATTTTTTTACCTATTCCTTTATTTATTTACCTGTTGCTTTTTCATAAAAATCGCCCCCAAGTTAAATTTCACAAGTTTTCTCTTCACATGAAAAAAAATGTGCATACCTTTCATAACATGGGATTAAATTGCTAACATTCTGCAGCAGCCCAAACTCTGACTGAAAAATATTTTTTTATTTTTCTCTTTGTAGTAGCAGAGCCCATTGACTGAACCATTTGCACCATGAGAGTTCTATGGCTGCACACTGCAGTGAGTATAAGGTGGGCTCAGGCTTCCAGCACAATAAAGGATAAAAATGTCATGCATTTTGTCCAAATTTTATTGTGAAGCATGGAATTATATATCTCCCCTTCCAGTACAATAAGGACATTGCCAAACTGGGGAGATTCCAGCTGAATATCACTGAGATGTTCAGGGGACCAGAGATGAATTTGACATATCCAGAAAAACTGAGGCAGTGGGGTTTATTCAAATTATTATAAATAAAACTACATGGCGAGTTTCACAGAAGACTTCCACAGATTATTTGGCTTAAGGAATTCAGATAAAGCCTGACTTTCCAGAGAAGTAAAATGAGATAAGTGACAGTGGACATAAAACACTACAAAGGAAATTTTGATGAGATCCAGGGTAAAAACAGTTTCAGTATAAGGGTAGTCAAGTATGGAAACAGGTTGCTCAGGGAAGTCATGGAATTGCAATCTTTGGAGGCACTCAAACACACCTGGACATGGAACTGCCCTATGAAACCAAACTGGCCTTGAAGATAGCGCTGTTTGGGGTTTGCACTATCTGACTTCCACCTTATTGCTCTCTACAGCTCCCTCCAAGGAGGCTGTAGCCAGCTGGGGCCAGGTCTCTTGTCCCAAGCAACAAGTGACAGAATGAGAGGACACGGCCTCAAGCTGTGCCAGGGGAGTGTCAGGATGGACATCAGCAGGAATTTCTTTGTGTAAAGTGTTGTTTAAGATTGGAATGGACTGCCAAGGAAGTGGTAGAGTCACCATCCTTGGAGGTGTTCAAGAAAAGACTGGATGTGGCTCTAAACTGACAATATTGCAACCAGTAGAAGGTCGGACATGATCTTGAAGGTGTTTTCCAGCTTAAAAGATTCCATGATTCTGTGTGACTCTGTGGTCTCCCAAGCTAACTCAGCTGAAAATAAAGAAATAGCTACACACATACAGCTTGTGAATTAACCTACACTAACAATGTATTGGATTTCTCTCCTCAGCTCTTGTGCCATGAAGGAGAGAACTTCTCTGCCAGGGGTTTGGAGCTCTCTTTCCCTTACCATGTGGCCTGTAAGTCAATGGATCCACTGCAAGAGATCTCAGATCACTCAAGTCCTGAAAAGCACTTTTTGTACAACATCAAAACAGAGTATAGGAAATCTCGGTTATAACTTGGAATTATTTTATGTTTATTATCACTGAGATATTATTTGTTGGATATACCATAGTTTGTTGATACCAGTTAGCTGACCTTGATTCAATTAAAACTGCAATGTCAGAAATGTGGTAGAGCTTTCATGACTTTTTCTAAATGAAGAGTTGGTCACATACATTGAATATTCTAGAATGTGATAGTGTGAGATTCTGTTTTTTTCATTCTTTTTAATTTTTCCTACGATAGAAATCAGCACTTATGAAAGCCTTTGTGGTTTTGTCTTTTGTCTTTTAGTCGAGACCAAAATTTTTCAGCGAGAAATAAAAATAGAAAGAGCCTTGGTTAATAATGTGAAAATCCCTTCCTGTTCCACACAAAGGCTTGTTGATGTAGATTTATACTTTATATATGTACATAGTTCCATGTACAGGCATTGTGAATAGTCACAGAAAACATGGAAGAGAAAAATAGTCTTCTAGCACCTAGTGCCCAATTTTTTGAGCAGAAAATCTTCATCTGTGCAAGGATTAAATAATGTTAGGGACTATTTTCTACTGCAGAAGTCAGCTGACACAATCTAAACAGATTTATGATATTAAAACAAAGTATTGAAACATAAAGTCTACACTGCCTGACCAGTTGTGCTCCAGACCCTTCCCCAACTCCATTTCCCTTCCCTGGACTTGTCTTTCTTGGAGTGAGAGGCCAAGGACTGGCCAAGGGCTGGCTGCAGTACTCGAGGTGCTGCCTCACCAGTTCTGAGTTGCAGATGGCCATGGTGAAGTGCTGGTCCTGAGCTCCTCCTTGTTTTCCTCTTTGCTCTTTTTGAGATCAGTGTTAAATTCTCATTGGCTTTGCCAGGGGGAGAGCTGGATCGACCACAGCTGGATCTACCACAGCTGCATCATCTACCATGTACAACACCTTCAGTGCTTGAAGAATCTGTAAGCTCTCATATGTATAAGATAAGACACACATCCAAGTGACCATTCAAGTCTTTTCCTTCCTGATTAAGACCTCAATCACTGAGGTAGTTAATATATACAATAATGTCTGTACTGTGCCTCCACGCCCAAGGAACAATGACTGTGATTCATAGGGCCCATTATGGGCTACATTTGGCACGTTGTCAACAGTGCTACCTTTTCAAGAGCCAGGATAAAGGGTAATGGAATGGAAAATTTCCTTTTATCCCATTGCTGGGTCAGTCTGGGTGTAGCCCATGTATTAACTTGCAGCCAAGAGGCAGAATGTGTCTTCAAATCACATGCCCATTGGGAATTTCTGAAGGGAATACTGCTGGCACAAAGGAAAAGGAAACAAGTAATGTGCAGCGACTTGAAAGAATTCTTTTATTTTCTTTCCTTTTTCTTTTCAATTGGCCTTTCCAAGTTCTTACTAAAAGAATAATTCAGTCAGAGGCCGTCTTCCTTTTTAATGCTAAATATGTGGGTTGAAAAGTACATATTGTCTGGAACTTGGGGTTAATGATGAAAACCATTCACCCTCCTTGGACAATGCAGTCAGTGCCTGGCAATAGAACTTGGGCTGATTTTAGAAGATTGTGAAAACTGTCTTTTTAAAATCCACCAAAACCAAACGGATTTTTTTCATTCAGTTCTGAATTTTCATTCTATCCAAGCCAGTATTGCCATATTCCAGCTATTATCTATTTTTATCTCAGACCTAGCAAACCCCTTTCCCCCAAATTGCCTGTCTACCCTGTCATGCAAGGCAGTCCAGCGTCTGTGCCAGCTACAACATCACACCTGCAGGCTTGGGCTCCATGATCAGTTGTTGCTTTCCAGGATTCAGCTTAAGACAGAAAACTCAGAGCATTTGAGTGTGTGAGGTACTGAAAATAAGTATTTTCAGCAATTTAATATACTAAGTGCACATTTGCAATTGCTGCATCATTAAAAATGGAGCTGAGGGCTCTATGGATACACTGGTCGTTGAATAGTCACACCAACAGGTTAAGTTCAAGAATTTTGCACAAAATAAACAGTGATGAACACTGATGATTTATTAAACTCTGTGGCAGAAAACAACTGGAAAAAAAATACCCCAACCTTTTAAAGAGTCTCCAACTGTCAATACTTATATTTGAGGAATCAGGTATTACACATCAGAAAAAAAATGGCATCCAAGGTCTAGCCCTTGGTTTTTTCCCTTTCAGTTTTGCTGCAGTTCCTACAGGTAGAAGCAACTTCACAGTCACTCCTTGAAAAATGCTGTTCCCTTGTCTTTCCTTAAGCTTTGTGGTAAATTCTCTGCTTCTCTGTCCTTCTAAAATAATGTGCATGGCCTTAGGAATGTCTATCTCATTCCTACTGCGTGCTAGGCTATATTCCATTCAGCTGGCCTGATCCATATGCATTTCTATTTTCCAGATAATTACATTGTTCTATTTGTATCATTAGTTTTATTGTTGCTGTTTCTAAGAGGCTTTTCCTATCTAACTTATTTCCAGGTTTTCTTTTTTGAATTTTTCTGAGATACTGAGTTAGAAGAGAAGGCAGCAAATCTCTTCTGTTCCTAATCATAATCCCCAGTCTCTGAAACCTTGAGTTTTTCTAATTACTACTCCTAACCAAAAACATTTAAAAGTCATTATTTCTCTTCTTGTTGCTCTGTAGCAAAAAATGGCTTTCCCCATATAAAAATTCCAGGTTTGAACTAAGATCATCAAGAAATGGCGAATCCTTCTCTTGCCACCATAATTTGTTTCAACTGGTAGTCAAGAGTTGTGCCTAAAGCAGATTATTCTAGTGTTTATTATTTATTATGGTTATTATTTATGCTCTCTATTTGTATACTGCAAACTCGTTCTCCTCTGAAATGTCTGCCAGACTCCCTAACTGGACACAGTGACATTTGGTCCTGGGACGGAGGGAAAATGCTCACACTCAGCTGCTCCTGGGAAAAATGTTCTTACCACCCTGTCCTAAAGTTGGGAGGCAGCTTCCACTGCTTAACCTGCTGTTGTGTGCTGGTGTTTCCCCAGCCAGGGCAAGGAGGCAGCTCAGACTGGCTGGGGTTGGTGTGGCCAGAACATGTGTCCATGGCCTCCTCCAGCAGTGTTGGATCCAGCCCTGGAAGGAATTGATACACAGCCACAAAAGCAGGGGAGACTTTTCCTGGCTTTGTGGGTATTGCAGCAAAACCTCCAAATGCAGAAATGACATGTTCATGGGGACCTTGAAAACATCTTCTGTCTGGGGTCTGGTGTCACTTCATTCGGGTATTAGTCCAAATTTCTAGCTAGTATCCTAAAGGGGTTACTGTTAATAATCACATGCACATTAAATATAGGTATTCCAGCTCAGCTTTGGTCCCATCTAGTTGGCAGTGCTTTTAATGTCAATGCTTGAATGAACACAGTGTTCCCTGTGGTATTCCTCAAAGTTCATTGATGCTTCCTTTGCTGCTGGCATACACATGGTCCCCATAACTGGCAGAGGAGAAAGGAAATTTAGTTGTGACTAGAAAAGGGGTTTTTCTCTGGACAATAATTTCCCATTCTTAAGTACTTCCATAGGCTTGGGAGTCTAGATTTTTCCCTTGCAGAATCACTGCTTTGCCAAGTATCTTTCTTTTAATAACATAGATCTTCCAATGGGGTCACAACGTTCCTAATTGAGCTGGAACCTTGCAGGAACACAAGGCTTATTTGTATTTGGAAACAGAACAACACCCTCTCCTTCTCTAGTTGCCCCACAACTTCCTTTTCATCCAGTTGCCATCCTTTAATAAGTAAAGGAACTTCACATGAAGCTAAACAAATATAATAAACCAATCTCTTTGAAGATGAACTGTGCCTTCTTTTTATTTTTTTCTTCTGATAAATCTTCAAGACTGAAATTCTAATAAACAGCTCTTCATAAGATATCTCCTGTCACTTTTTATTTGTCTGAAACATTTTTTTCCCCATTGGTATATCTTTCAGCATTTACCCAAGCCAGAAAAATGCTACTTACTGACATTAACAGGCTTGCAATATTTAAGTAAAGCATATAAGATATTTACAAAAACCAGGTTGACAGCAACGTTTCAAAAATGAGATTATAATGTAATAAAAACATTATCCTGGCTTGTGTCTGATCAGGGAATAAGAAAATGAATGAAATATTGCCACAAATGAGAATTGGGAGAATTTTCCAGAGAAGAAGAAAATGAAAGTGGAGCTAGAGAAAAACAAGTCAAAACCTTCTGAAAAGACCATGTTTGACGACAAGAATTTATGGTTTCTCTTCTTATCTCAATGCACCCTCTGTGAAAGAGCTCCTCATAACAAACCCAAATGATTTGTCAGCTGCCCACTAAACCCTTTTTCTTCAAAGGGCTTAACCACAGTTACATGTCCATTGTATTTCCACAGAATGGTGCATCCATGTTTCAAACACAGAGCTTAATACATCCCTGAGAGCATCCCTGCCACTGGTGTTGGCTGCAATAAATGTGGCAGGCTGAGGATATATTCCCAGCAGGGCTGAGACAGTGCCTAATATAGGTCCCTATATGCCCACCTGTGTGGAAACAAATCTTTTGCTTGATGATCTCTCCATTCAGCCATTCAGGTGCAAACCTTTCTCTTGCTGTCATTCCTTGGTGAGATACAGCTTTTCTGTAAATAGCACCACAGGCTGATTTCTTCCTTCTGTTCCTGCAAAATCTGAAGCAAAATCTCTGGAAGCAACAGGCTCTGGCACCAAAAGTGGGTGAAGTTTCTGATACTCAACATGACTTTTATTATGCTTTGTCACACCTCAGTGCCATGCAGCCCTTTCTGGCATCAATCCCAGCAGCATCCCTGGAGGGTTGTTTATCTTAACCCAATCTCTTTATACAGATGGAAGAGAAATGAGAGATAGGAATCTGCACAGTTACCTAACAGCATAGCCAATGGACTATTACCCAATATAGCTATATAGACAAGTCAAACTGACACTGGAACTGAGAGGAACCTTTGGAATAAAGGCAGCTCCCTGAAGAGATGGAGAAAATGACAGCCAATAAAAAAAATAGGGGTGTTGGAGTACAGCCAGAATATTGGTGTGCTGCAGATATCTTTGCTTGCCTGTCTTTGAGAGCCACTGTGACCTTGGAAGAGTTTGCAATGGAAGCTGTCCCACTCTTCTCTGCACAAGGCAAGAATAAAACAGATGTTAGGCCAGCTTGGTGTGCTTCTATTTCAGCTCAGCAGAATTGAGCCACAGCATATCCAGGTTTCTCTGTGTGTGCAGTGCCCCAGCAGCAGGAGATCAGGGAAAAGAGGGGGGTGGTGAGTGTGCAGCTCCTGCACTTCTGCCCCACGGACAGACCATGAGAGAGAGCTTGGTTTGACCAGTAGATAAGCAATTTCGTTTTGCTATTTTGAGCCTCAAGTCTAGTTCAACACACCATGGAAATGGGCATCATCATTTTCTCACTCTCTTCTCCAATGAGACTTGGCTCACTGTCTGCTCAAAGATGACTGAGATTCATTAGAGCACTAATGCTTACCAATTTCTATGCAAAACTCCACATGACTGAAATCCAGTGCATATTTCACACCTCTGCAAGATTATGAATTGGATGAGAATGGAACAGGAATAGAAAACTTCAAAGCTACAAAACTTCAAACCCTCTTATTTAAAGCTGGCAGTTTTATCTATGTAGTTCATGATGCCTTTTAGCCTTTATTTCGCTTCCTTTCAATACTCATCAAGACTATAATTTTTTTTCTTTTCTTTTATCCCCAAACCTACCTTGCTGTACATGTGGGCAGAGCAGCAAACTGCTTGTAAGTAAAGTATAATTTTTGTCCTTTTTTCCCCCCCCTCTTCATTCTCCTTTCTTTTTCCTGCTAATTTTCCCCTTCATGTAGCAGTAGTTCATGTGGGTTCCTGAGACAGGAACAAAACAACATCCTGTGGCTATTGATTTATACAAAACCCTAAACACCTTTCCAGGCACTCCACTAAGGGATTTCAAAACCCACACAATTATTCCAGGAGAAATTCTAAGTACTGCAAGATTCATCTCTATTTAAATGAATGAATCCCTTGCTAAAAGACTTTTCTTTTACCATGGTAAGGAAGAACTGTTCTAGGAAATAATTCCAGCAAAGAATGATCTCATAGCTTAAGATACTGGTCACTAACAGTGCATTTGGCAAAGACAACATTCAGAGAAGTAGGAATTGAGCCTCACATCCATATAAAAAAAAGTTTGCTTATGGTTTTGGGGTAGAGATTTCAAGTCTAGTTCCTTAGACAAGACCCTTCCTTGCATAAGAATATTTATTGGAATGGTATGTATATGCAACTCAATTTCTCCTTCTCAGTCTCTTCAGGTGGGCAACTCACTTTGTCTAAGCACTTAAATAGCAACTGGACCAGAGAAAAACAGAGAAACTAATGGTACAGGCATGTGGCCAAGGGTCTTTGAAATACAGTAGATCCTGATTAAAATCCCTTTTCCCAATAGGAAGAAAAGGACACTTGGACCTCCATCATCCCCTTGGTCTGTGTGCACCCTACACTACTCAGCATTCTGAGTCCTGAGTAAAGCTTTCAAAAGCCAGAATAGAAAGTGGGGAAAACATCATTACTAAATTTGGTATTTAGGTGAGGTATTTAGACTTGTCATGGGTTGACGCTGGGCAAATGCCAGTGCACCCATGAGTGTATAGTTTTTAATAAACTACTGTGAGATGTGGTCGGGAACAGAGCAGAGCAGGCCTATCACTTGAAATAGAAAAAGACATTTATTAACCTACATGACAATAGACAATAAACACAGGAAGAGAACCCAATCACCCAAAGGCAGAATAAGAAACTTCTCACACACTTTTCCTCCTCCCCCCAATTTCCATCCTTTACAATGCTCAACAGTTGACACCAGCACATACCCTCATATCTACTTGCTTAAACCTTCCACGACCCTGGGTTCCTAATCCAAGCCATTATCCTCAAAAAACAATCCTCAGTCCATCCAGAGAGAGAGAGGAGTCTCTCTTGCAACCACAGACCCCCCCCCACAGGAAAACACAGGTCCATCCTCCCGTGCTCCCATGTCACCCATGGCACCACCCAGAAAATTCTACCATGGTGACCCTCTCCTTCCCTGTCACAGTGCTCTCACCACCGTACAGGGACTAAGATAGGGCTCCCTTTAAGGATGTTTGGCTCAGTACCAAAAACCAGCCAACTCTTCCATCGGGACTAGCAGTCCCCCCCAAATTCACCCCTGGGGCAGAGGGCTCCAAAAACAGGCCACAGAGTCTTTGGCTTTGAACCAAAAAACATCCACCCAAAATACAGTCTCATTTATACTCAGAAGAGTCAGAGTCTGTCTATGGCTCCCATTACGCAAGAAACGTCCAACTCAAAGGCCACTCGTCTTCATCTCACCCCAAGGGTCTCCACCCCTCCATCCTGACCCAGCTCCTGTCACGTTCCTTCTCTTCCCCCCACCCTGGGGCCCAGGCCTACCCCAGCCAGGCCCACCTGGCTCCCCTCCCCCGCGGGGGGAGAGGAGAGAGATGCTCCCCTGCCGCAGCAGAGCCAGGAAAAGAAGGAAGTACGTCGGGAGTCCTCGCTTTTAACCCCTTGTGTCCTCAGAGGCGTGTCCAAACTCTCAGTGGCCACCGAAGATGCCAACATCCAACCTGGCCACTGATTGGTTTGACCTGAGTTTCCTAAAAAAAAAACTCACTTCCCCTCAAACCACGACAAGACTGAAGTCTGATATTTGACTCCCACTGGATGTGTGCAGCCTTGAAGTCCATCACAGCTTTCCTTCTGACTGACATGTTTTAAGAAGGAAAAAATTCTGAAAAGTTATTTATAACCAGTAATAGCTGGAATCAAAAGTTGTCCCTATCTATCAGCACAAAATCAAAATTAGAAAAGTCAAAATAAAAATATAATCATCCAGCAGAAAAAGATCAGTGAGTAAACAACCTCAAACTTTGTCCAATTGAGTCATTCCACTTTCTGATTTCATTTTTGACCCTTAAAACCAAGAGAAAGAATTCAGGGGGAAAAAAAATCTGACACAAAACTTAATTCTTGTTGACCACCCTGCAACATCCTAAAAGAGATTCCACAAGGCGAATATCCATCTGCTTTAAACATTAGGTACCTGGGAGAAAATTTGCACTACCACACCATGCTGAACACCTGGAAAAATAGCAGTAAAACTAAGGATGAGTTCACAGAAACTTATTTTCTTGTTATCCAATTTTATGAACCTATTTTTGGCCCAGCCAGGTTCCCACAAACCACAGCCCTGTACCATCAGGGGATGCAGCTATAGCCAAGCTGGGCTTTAAAAATCTCCGAGTAGCCCAAACCACTGACTCGGTGAGACTTAGGGCTGGTCCAGCACCACATCATAGAAATACTCATGGTTCACAGTATTTTGTACCTGAAAATCAAAATCGGATAAAGAGCAAGTCTGAGTTTAATACAACAGTAAAACCAGTAATTCATATTGGTATTCAAACCCCTGTTTCATTTTTAACAGCAACCACTGGTTGTTTTAACATTCATGTGTAGGTGTTAGATGCACCAGAACCACTTCTTTTTTTTATAATCCTCATTTAATTCTTTTATTTTCAGCTTCAACTCCAGAAAAAGCTTACCATAAGCAGAAAGCTACTTGTTAATCTCCAAAATCTCCATGGAGAGTGCATCTGTTATGGTGCTCCCTCTGATCTTACTGTTTTCCCACTGATCTAAAAATAAATATTTGCTCATAATTTATTTTTAAAAACCAGTTTCTTTTTCAGGATATCAGAGTAATGTCTGTGAAAGAGAGGGGGAAAAATCTGTTCTTTTATTCTGTCTTTGAAGAAAGCTGATAGGAATAACACCTGATTCACTCAGAGAACTATTTTAAAGCCATTTATAAGCACGACCTTCAAAGAAAGATGAAACACCTTCTTCAGCGCCTGTCATTGGATCTAAACCTGCCTCAATGAAATCAAAGTGCTCTGTTTAGCTGGAACCATAGGATGTGGGCAGCACCATCCCTGCCTGAGGTCATTAAAACCAGTCTGTCTGAGCATCCTTCAATGCTTTTTCAGGTAACACTCTTTATGTCCCCTCTGTGGGACAGACCCTGCCAGGAAGGACTCCTGTGGCTTCTGCAGAAAAGTCACTTTGTGCCTTTGCCTTTGTGTGATACACAGGCAGCCAATGGCCCAAATTCCACTGCTGGAGGAATGCTCCCTCACCACTTAATGATGTGCTGCCAGGACAAAGCATGTCCTTCCCTTTGCCTCCTGCCTGATGTTTTACACTGGGATGTTTTGTTTGGTGCCTTCCAACTCCTGCTTCACGATAAAAGTCTGTAAATATGATCCTTTCTTCCTCTCCATGCTACTTGTGGGCCCTGCTATATCCCATCAGATTGCACCTCTTCCACGACAAGTCCATTTAACCTGCCATTGTATAGAAGATGTTCCATGGTTTTTTACTTGGTTTTGCTGCTCTTAAGCAGTTTTTTCCCTCTTCTGCCATTTCCTGGGACAGTGTGTTGGAGCTGTGCATGACTGGTGCAGATGTGGTGTGCCAGGACTCCTGGCAGAAGCCTGGCACTCTCTCCCAGCTCAATCCCAGTCCATCCTACCAAGTTTTTTACTGTAGCTGAGCTCGCTGTGTGGGCAGAGTAAAATGGGATTGAAGCACTGCCAAGTCCAGTCAATACCACCCAGCACTCAGGTTTGCACTGATGAAATCTGCAGTTCCTGAGCCTTGGCTGGTCAGATTTCCAAACAGGTTACTGCTGAGGGGGACAGGATGAGTCTGGGAGGAGAAGCCTCCACCTGCCTGTATCTCTGTACCTGCTAGCACTGCCTGGCAAGGTTTTCCACTGTGCACCTGTTGTCAGATGAATGGAGAAAAGAGGATGAATCCTTCACCCCAGTTTCCAACTCTCCTCAGATGTCTCAGAGAGGGACAGGACAAAGCTACTAGTAAGATCATGTCACTTTGATGTTCTCTCAGTTAAGAGCATGTTAAAAGCTTGTCCAGGTAGGACTTCACTGGGTCAGGAAGCCCAAACCACGGCAACTCCCAAACTTTGATTGATTGGATCCTTTTGCCAGAGCTGCCAACTGTCTTTTGGGGTTGGGGAGAAAATAGGAGGAGACTATTTTTTCCTTTATTTAGGGAAATATTTCAATAAGAGGATCTGCAAATAATTTCTCAAGTGCAGGTTTTGCTTGTTTCTCATTAGGCTGAAATGGTCCTCACACATATTTTGCTGCTACTGAAGACAGAATCATAGAATGGTTGGATCACCCGGTTCTAACTCGTCTGCCCTAGGCAGGGACACCTTCCACTATGCCAGATTGCTCCAAGCCCCATCCAACCTGACCTGGAGCACTTCCTGTGTCAGGGCCTCACTATCCTCAGAGGGAGGAATTTCTTCCTATTCTCTAATCTAAACCTACCCTCAGTCAGAGCAAAGGATTTTACTACAGACCAGTGCAGATTAATGATTGCAGTTAAATGGCACCAAAAGCAGCCTTGATGTAAAAACATACAATTTTGTGATCAAAACCCAAGACAAAACCTCAGGTAGCAGCATTGATCCATTCTCTTGCTTTATTTGAAAACACATTCAGATAACAAAGTGCAGAAAGTAAAGTCTGCCCATGATGTCATTCATCTGGTTGTGTGTTTAGGTGAATAAAAAGGGCAGAGAACAATGAAAATCACCACTGCTGTTCCAACACAGTGACAGTAAAGTGTCCCCTGATGTTAAGTGCAGCAAGCAAGGCTCTTTACTGCTTCATAACACAGTGTCATATATTAATAACATATTAACTCAGCAACACCATTTGAGAACTTACGCAGTTATTTACAGGCTCACCCCATAAATTTTCTCTTACATTGGTGATTGCAGTTCCAGGACATTGCACTGACACACAATGTGTTGGAAACATTGATGGACACAAACAATTGAATTTTATACCATGAGATACAAAATCATAGTAGTTAATGAACTCTCCCACCGCTCTGACCTCTGAGGTCCATTAATCACTATACTCAGATCCTCCATTACACTTTGAGTGCCAAAGTTCTGAAAAAAATCAGTAATAAAGATTCTAGGTAGTTTTATATTAGTTTATTATAGCTTTGACTGTAGCTTACAACACCAGCATGCTATGACTGACACTTCAGCTGTGTACTCCAGTGGGTCATTGGGAAGGTCAAGTGCATCTTTTAAGGACCATAATGAAGCAGAACGTGAAGGAAGCCGAAATCACTCAAAGCCAGGTGCAAAGTGACCTTCAGCCTTCCTGACCTTTGTGCTACCAGCCAAGTTAAATTTTTGGTGCAGTGAGTAGGTGTCCTTAGCAAAAAGGACCCTCTTAGCTCAAGGTCTAGTTGTTTACATCAGACTTGGAGAAACAGCTCCCAGACAGTGGTCAGTATATCTGGCATTTCGTGGGCCTCTTAAAACTGAAAAGGTATTTTCTTTCATTTCTATCACAGTTTCAGAGCAGTACCCTGATTTTGGTGGGGTTGCTCCTGGTTTATCTCCTCTTTAACTGAGAAAGGAGCTGACGTTTTCCCTACTTTCCCTATGGACCTGGACTCCCTATGGCAGGCTCTATTAACCAGGTGAAACTCCAACAAGGCTGCTGAGGCTGCTGTGGTGGGAGATGAGCAAGGCAAAGGAAACACAAGATCCTTTTTTTTACGTTAGAAACTGGAAAGAGCTGTAGACCATGGACTTCCAAGCAGGTGTGTACATATTTTCAACAGGAGGAAGTCTGATCCCCTAAACAGAACAGAACACTGTCTAATACATGTCAGTGATTTCTTGATCTATAATATTAAGCATAGACCAGTACCAGGACATTAAATGTGAATAAAATCCTACTGCCAACAAACTGAAACAATAAACACAGCACATTTACACAAAAATTCCACTTGACATTATTTCTTAATAGGACACACCTTCAGTAGTAGAAATATATTTCTATACAATTAATACATCTAAGCATTGAGACAACAATCATATTGTAGTTATTTTGGGTCAGTATCACTAGAAGTTCATTGGTACCTTTGCAAATATAATTCTATTAGAAATATAATTCCTAAGAATGAAAATGTAGATCACAAACCACTAATATATGTTTTTCTGAAGGTAATTTTCTCATGTAATTTCCCTGTGGTTATTTGTTGTATTTTAATTTAATGACTCTGGGATTCCAGATTTATTAACATGTGCTCAAAATCTAAATAGCACAGCTGAATATATTTTACTCCAACAAATTGTCCATGGCAATAATTACAGCACTTTATTTCAGCTTGAACTGCAAGTGTTGCAGAATGATACCTCTCCGAAAAGCTCATCTAATAACTGTGAAAGCAAAGCTACTTCTTTCATAATAAAATTTAACTCTGCATCCGCACATGACACTGCATTGCACCAACTTTGGATTTTGAAATCACAGTGTTAGAAGTGAAGTTTTATGGTGTGAGGGGTCTTTTGAAGCCAGTTCCAGAGTAAACGATCCAGCCATCTGTACAGCAAAGTCAGCACTCATTGCTTCAGCAGCACAGACAGCTTCTACCAGTGCTTGAATCAGGAAAATGTTCAGAAATTCAGATATCAGGACTAAAAATGGCTGTTTAGAAATATTGTCTCTTGGTAACAATTTTTTTAGTAGATTAAATAATCTATTCTTGAGTATCTAGTTAATCTTGTCTCAGTTTCTCCCCTTGAGAACTCTTCCAAAGCCTGAATGTTCCTGTAGTTTAGAAAGTCCCATTCCAGCTTTTCCTGCCTTAGCTTCCAGCTTTGATTTCTCATTCTATCACCTTTTGAGACTGTAAATAACTCCCTTCCTTCATCCTTCATTTACATTATTATTTCCTTAAAGTTATTTGTAGACTGATATAATTTTCTCTGACCTTTCCTCTTTTAGAATACTTTGCTTAACCCTGTCACCCCCTCACCTCTGTTTCTGCTGCTTAAACATTATCATTCTTTTCTCCTCCCTGTTACACTTTCTCTAAAGCTTCCCTTAGCTTTGGGGACCAGAACTGCAGGCAGACAGGCAGATTCTCCACCCACTGATCAATCTGAGGTAATGGTTTGTAATTCAGGAATGAGGACCTTCAGGTGCTACCAGGAAACACTTTCTGGTGTTGCAGACTGCTTCCATGGATGCAAAACCCTAAGGTAAGATCCCTTCCTTGACATGTTTTGCAAGATTTGTGCAGAAAGAGCAAGACTTTCAAATCAGCCTCTGATTTTAGGATTCTAAGCCTCTGTGTAGCCTCTTTTAAAAACCAAAAAGGCCATCTCTATTTCTGTACCTATTTTTTACACATACCTATTTCCTAAGAGTTTTGTATTTTCACTAATGCAAGGTTATGCTTCATGTAATGCAAACATTATTTATAATTTAAAATGTTTTGTGTACCACACATGTATCCACCATTTATATCTGAAATAGTTCTGTACCATGTCAGGTTTTGTTCAGTACAATGTTGACTTGTTATTTCACAAATTTATTAGTTATATTCCACAGAGATTAAGAGATCTACTCCCAAAATTTCCTTTAGGTGCTGCATCCAAAATACAGAACAATGACTATCTTACTGATCAGGGAACCTACCAAACCTTTATCAGCAACTTTCATCTATTTTTTGCAGTCGCCTGATTTGATACTGAATGTGTCTCTCAGAGTAGGTCTCTAACAAACCAGATGGGTTTTCTTTTCTACACGACTGACACAAAAAACTGCAGTTAGTATTGGAAAAGGCTCATTATTCATAGCTGATGAAGCACCCTTTGAGTTCAGAAACAACAAAAGCATGAAAGACTGTAACTAAGCCTTGTGTTTCAAAAGCTTTTGCTCTGGCTTACAGATCCAAGACCCTCTCCCAGAGCTGCAAGGTGAAAGAGGCATGACTGGGGAAGTGAAGATCATTCCACAGAGTTCAAAAACAGCCCTCACCATGTGCACTGTGTTCCAAGTGAAGGAGAGTATGAACTATCCTGAAAAGCAAAGCACGTAGATAAGAAAAAGGTCAGTGTGGGATGCACAAGAGCTCCAGAACACATGTAAACATGGTGATAATGATGGTGCTCAGCAGCAGCTCTCCAGAGAATTTAGTTTCAGGCTGCTAAATGTTCTTTCTTGGGCCCAGAGACCTGCAAAGGCCTGTGAAACTTGGGAAAAAACAGATGTGGGGGGAACCAACCAAACATTCCTTGAGAGGAGGGAAGACGAGAAACTGGTGTTATGATGAACATCATTTGTCAAGAGCCTCTTACCCAGGGCGAGACTCATGTGGGGACATCCTGAGCTGGGAAATGTGACTAAAAAGAAGTCAAAGCAGCTTTCCTGAGGGATGCAGAATGATGTGTCTGAAAGTTCCCTGGTGGGAAGAAGAGGTAGAAACACAAACATAAAATGAATAATGTAGAACTAAAGGAGAAAGAACTGCCTGATCATTTAGAAGTTATTCAGATTTATTCTCATGACCAAGAACACCCTGCACAGTGTAGATGGGACAACCTCTAAAAGACATTGTCAGCCAAGAGAAAAGTTCCACCAAGGAATCCAATTCACTATCATTGTGCCTGTCATTCATTAATCACACTCTCTTTGTATGAAGACACATCAATTTTCTCTTTCACTTTTGATGCCACAAAGCCAAAAATCTTCTGCTATCAGCAGTCTTGTGCTGTGGGTGATAAATATTTTTAACAAATCACTTGTTGGGTTGGGTTCTTTTCATTTTTATTACAAGTCTAGAAATAAAATTTGCTACAGCTGCATTCACCTGTATGGGCAAATGCTCTCTACTGTCTTCCAAAATTCCACAGCCGTAACTTATATTTTTAATACTTTATTTTTTTCAACTTCTGTCATAAAAGTTTGTTTAAATCTCCTATTTCAAGAGCCTCATCAGGTACTTGAAATCTTGATATTTCTTCACTGTGAACAGACTTCCAAGTCTGCAGAAGAAGATTTGTAGTCATTCTTCATCTATGACTGAAAATGACAAATAAAAAGTTCCATATCCACATGCTTTGCATAATTTCACTATCGCTTCAAAATACAATATTAGTCTCATTACTCACTTACTCTGGATCTTGCTGTCCAGGTCAGCTCCTTATCTAAGTGCAGTCTTTTAGCCTGTGTCAATTACTTCCTTAAGTCATGGACAGTGAATCCAAATAGAATTTTGCTTCTTGGCAGCCCACTCTGAATGTACACAAAGGTTACATAATAAAATATCCTCATCTATAACTATCATTCCTGATGGCACTATCTTAGTCTAAAAACATTTAGTTTAATGTTTATACATAAAAAGAGGAAATTTCTTAATGTAACAAGGAGGATGAAATATTGAAAATGCAATAAGGAACTCTTCCTTCAGAATCATATTCCTTACTCATTCATCACACTGAGTAGGTTTCATACTGTTGGTGCTTTGACAAAGCCCAGATCACAAAATGGCATAGGTTTGAAATTTGTAAAACATTTAGAAGATTTCTAGAACAGGAAAGTGAGAGATTCATTGTCTTTTGATGACCTCAGACCAAGGTTACATATCTCAGTTTTATATAATAATCAATTATCAGCCTCGACACAGGGAGAGGAAGAAACTCTGTCCTGAGCAGCAGTGGCAAAGTATTCTCTTTAGGACCATCTGGCTACAATCTTCAAATCAATTCAAAGCTGACCTTGAAAATCTGAATCCATAATAAGACCCCTCATTCCTCTACCACTGTGATCCTAAACAGAGCAGAAATTGTGTGAGCTGCTTTATATACAGGTGAACAAAGAGTGTTCCAGTTCTCTTTTGTCATTGAATCCAATGAGATTCATTTGCTCTTAGGTTCAGATTCTGCATTTAAATTAAGCACTGCATGCTGGAATGTGCATGTCCTGCTTGATTCAGGGGAACATCTTAGAGACAAGTTTATACTGAGCATGTTTTCAACTCCTGCATGAGCTGTAGTCCTAAAGTTTCTTCTAGAGCAAGATACTGCTCAGTCGTGGCAACACTGGGTTTTCAGACAAGAACAGTTATGGCACTGAATAATAAATAAATAAATTTAAATAATATGAAAATAAATATCTTTAAGTCATATGAAACACATTTATGATTATTCTGAAAGTTCATATTTAGGGTTTACTAAACCTCTGAACTCTTTAGGTAGCACATGTATCTAGTACATTTGCTATAGTGGAACTCAAAAATATCTTACACTCCATAAAAATAAAAAAATCAGCCCTACCACAAGTGTGTATCCCCTTCTGGGATGACCTGGCAGCAATTCTGAGGAAAGTACATGATTTCAACAAATTAAGAGAAAAGTTTCCCCAATTTAAATTAGGGGAAGTGTTCATGCACAGACGGTGAGTTGATTTACCCCTAAATCTGGCCAGAGTAGTGAGCAATTCCTACAGTTTTACCAACAGTGTTGCTCCAGCTAATCTCACTTATAGAGCCACTGTATGCCTGATTTACATCACACCTTAGTTTTGATAAACACCTAGAGATACAAACAAAAGTCTGCCTGAATGAAAAAAACAATACAAGCTGCAGGAAGATGCAGGCAAGGTTGTTAATATCTTCATAACCAAGTCTGTAAAAGACGCCTTCTGCTCTGGATCAATTTGTGGGCACAATCTGCAACCATAGTTAATAAAGAAGTTTGTCTTATGCTGAAAGATTTCCCCAGAAATTTTTTTCTGGGGAAAAAATTAGCACAAAGCAGTGTATAGGTAACATGGCAACTCTTAGTACCTCTGCAAGTTCTCTTTGCTTTTATTCAAACCTCTTTTGCTAAAGCATTGCAGAAGAGGAAACAATACTTTAGAAAAATTCAACAAAATTCTACTTCTGTTACGTGTGTTACGTGGTCTGAATATCATTTGATAAAATAGCAACTGCAGAATGGGAGTGCTGGGAGATGCCAAGAAAAATCAAATTAAACCTTTATGATATTATTGTATAAAGCAATATTAACATCACCATGGATCAGCTACAAAAGAAGTTTGGTTCAGTGTGGCAGAAAATGCATGTTAAACATGATTCTGAAATAACAGTAGGATAAATTAATGTTAAACAGGAAATATTAAACAGGAAAGAAATTGAAACTCTTTCACAAATGCTTTTTGGCATTTGGCATGGGTTCCAATCCCACTTCCTTCTGCCCTTTTCCCCACAAATCAATTAATGCAAAACCAGCACATTTCCTTAAAGGAACAACTCAGAAGAAACTCTGCCCTGGTAACTTTATTTTTTCTAATCAGTTTGCAGAAATCTTTGTGGGAGACTCTTTGATTAACTTATTTCTAATAGAATCATATCCTTCTTGAAGAAATGACATAGAAACATCAAAACCATTATTTTAAGCATTAAAAATCTTCTTTTACTGAAATGTTTATTTTTGATGTGTAGTCATGCTTCCACCTGAAGATAAATCCAAAGGAGAAAAAGCAGATAATAGGAATAACTATGTCTCCTATTCAACACAACTTTTTTGGCTGCCTTACTCTGCAGGTCGTTTCAAGACACTTTTTTTTGTGTGTGTTGAATGCATTAGGAGCTTAAAGAACTTCATTCTCTCAAATAGTTACTAACCATCATCCTTCCAAGACTTAGTGTTTAAAAATTACTCAACAGCTGCACTTTGGAAAGACCACCACTGCTGTGACCCTTCTCATAAACACACCAGTTTTGAATGGTTTGGATTGAGGAATGTTTTGCCATTTTATATCTCATTAATTGATCTCATAAAGAATTTTGATGAGTAAAATACACAATGAAAAATTCAGTTATCAAATCTTCTTATTGCCATCATACTTCATTGTCTCTTTGGCCAGAGAATGAAAAAAAAAATGTCTGAAATGTCGGTTTGCTCAGTTTGGCTTGGGCTGACTTTATTTCAGTTCTGCTTTTTTATTACAAAGTTATTCATAACTCCTAAATGAATCAACAATTTGAGCAAGAGATCTTTCCCTCTCATTCACAAATGAGTTAGGATTTGTTATCCTATATCTCATAAAGTGATCTTGTGTATGAATGTGGCACCCCTGACTTTGCTGTGACTAAAATCACAATATTTCTGAGTATTGAAAGACTGAAGTCAAAATGGGTTTAACACAGCTTGTAGCCTCATGATTTGGAGAGATGCTCACCAGGGAAATGCAGTCAGCTAATATTTCCCCACTGTGTAATTCAGAGCCCTGAGAAGTGAAGCTCCAACTCAGATTTGTCCTCTACGGAATCCTTTCTCTCGTGCTCCAGGTCTCCAGTGACTGCAGCAGGAATTTAGGGAGATTAGCTTTGGTAAACTAAAACTGGCCTCTATGAATACTTTCCTTCCCCTGGGGGAAAATATTGCTCAAACTATCATTTCTGTTAGAGCTAAGAAGAACAACAAAAGGGCATTTTAAAGAATCTGAAGTGAAGGAAATTTTTTAATATAAATATTTTTTCTCTGTTTCTTCTTCCTCTGAGTACTTAGAATATTTGCCCAATTCTAACACACTGTTTTGGTCAGGATGGAAAGAACCATACGTTGTACATGGGAATAGGGAGTAAGATAAACCTGTCACCATGTTTTAATTCATTTACAGAAGGAAAACTTGAGCCAGTAGGGTCGTTTTTTGTCAGGTTTTCATTTGCTGTAGGTGAGATGAGCCTTCATGCTTCCAGCTGGGTTTCATCCATCGCTGTGGAGTCCCTGTGTGCAGATATTGTGTATGTCCTGTGGGGCAGAGTAGGTACAATGGTCATTTTGCCCACACCAAGCTGGAAATTAAGTTCCTACTTCTGGGAAGTGATACCTCCAAATCATTTTGTTCATTGCACTGGCCTAGAGAAGCCAGCTTGCATTCAGCTTGAGGGACTGGGTGAGACCCCCTTCAGATGTTAAACACAAAAACAGCTACCAAAAATCTACTGAAGGTTTCTTCAAATTTGTGTCTCATTTGACTAAAACTGCAGAATGGATCTTGTAAAACTATAAATTCAACACCTCAGATATTTACAACATATATAAGCTCTGTATGTTCTGCAGATGAAATGAATCTCAGTGCAAGATTATGGAATGGTCTGCTATGAGAAGCTGTGGAAGCTCAAGACTGACTCACTGAGCAACACTCCAAAAATGCTGGAATTGGTAAGGGAATAATATGAATGATAAAATGTCCTTCATGCTTCTATCAAGGCAAATATGTTTTAGGCCTTTGAAGCAAATTACTGGAATTCTATTGTTTCACAGTCACTTGTGTGTGGTATGGTGTTTGTGACAGTCTACACCGTCAGATTAACATCCATCATTATCTCATTGTTCAACCACAAAAGTAAGGTACTTGTCTGGCATAGTACAGAACTTTGCTTTTCCTCCAAGATCATAATTAGTGTTTTCAGGAATTCCACAGGTGTGCAGCACAAATTTTGCCTGAAGTTTGTAAATAAAAAATGGAGAATTTCTTATGAGACTGTTACACTTTGATTTGTCTGGTTTAAGGTGGGTTTTCTTGGTATGAATGGTACCTGCTGGGTGATTCAGGAACCATTGTCTCTCCCTGCTGATTCTGTGGCTGTGTTAACAGGTTAAGGTATAGTATCAACAGATTAATTGTGGAAGGAATTTACACAGTCCTCCTCATTTGCTTCACTGGCAATAGAGGTCATCAACACCTCCTGGAGGAAACTCATATCGTGATGTGAAAGAAAAGGATTAAGAAGACAGGATTGATCCAAAACCCATTAAAATGAATAGGACTTTTTCCTAAATTATACCAGTGGAGCTGCAGCCAGATCTACAAGTAAGGACTGTCTTCTTGCTTCTCCTTATACACCCATAGTCACTTTACAAATTCTCCTTGCAAGGAAAATATGAAATCAAATGACTTTCATGGTCAAACCCAAGAAATAAGATTCAATGAGCTGTGATTCTTGGTAGATCTTAGTCTGATACTTTTTGGAACATCGTGTTCTTAAAGGTATCCTACTCCCCAAAGAAGAAATTACCTTGATTTCTTCGAAGAGCTCTTGGCCTTCAGCCCTCCTGACCGGCAGCAGGCGAACTTGCAGTCGATGACCTGGTAGATGATGGGGTTGTACATGGCTGCTGACTTTGCCAGCAGCGTTGGCACCACTGAGAACTGGATGGGGACGGAATCCGGCCGTCCGAAGGCCGACCAGACCGAGACCACGGCGTAGGGGATCCAGGCGATGAGGAACCCTGCGCAGATCAACATTGCCACCTTGTGAGAGCAGAAAAGAGACAGCAGGGTTTATCCAGAGGGGTCTGACACTGCCATAGCAGGACAGGGCTAGGCAGAATGCAAGGGGATTGCATTCCACTGAATGGAAAAGAAAAATGATAACTTGCTTTTTCATACGAATTTACAATATGAACAAAATCTGCCTCTTTATCTCATGCCTGTGCTTCTTTTGCCTGACACAGAGCAGTTAATGAGTCTGCTATCAGACCTTTGAAAACGCAGGAAAGTCTGGCTAAATATGAGGAAACTAAATGAGATTTTAAGAAATAATAATATCTTGATATTGAATTCAAATTATTCAAGGAGGGGATTCCTTTCAAAACACAGAATCTCCTTTTTAGGATAATATACTGATAACAGCAGAACTACGAATGTTCTTGAGAAAAGGTCTTTTGAAAACTAGGAATTTAACTGAGAGTGAGAATGCTAGTAAAATGTCTAGATTTATTTCTCCTAACCCATATCATGGATTTGCACTCCATTAGAAAATGCAGATGCTTTAAAAAGCAAATCTATGTTAAATATTTTAGTTCTGATAAATGAGTTCCTCATAAATTAGTAAGTGACCTCCTTATAATGTGAGGAAATGTAACAATAAAAAAAATTCATATAAATACTGAAGAGAAACTCTTTGTGGCCAAAATCTGTGATTTGTATACTTTACCTGAACCAGCCTCTCTGCACTTGGTCACAGTCTGATTTCACTTCAAATGGCGCCCTGCCATCATACATCCTGAAAAACTGCTGCCATTGACAGATTATTGCTGCATCTACACTGGTAGCAGCACACGTGCACTCATTTGGAATAAGGCAATTAGCAGGAGTAGATTCTAAAAAATAATTCACCAGAAAGCACAAAGGGTTTGGACCTTGCAACCTTTTCTGTAGCCTGTTGTTTTTATTGTCTGTCACTGAAAGAACAGTGCAGATGAGTCAAGGATCTCAAACACAGCCTGTTTGTCAAAAACTGTGCAGTGGAGTCAAATGGGTTATAAGGGAGACTAATTTTCCATATTTGTATTTATCCCAACATGATGTTCTCCAATGTAGATGCAAGACAGGAGGGAAAATTACTGGTGTTGCGACTCAGATCACATTGAAGTTTTACCTGATCTTTCCAATATGCAA
>VZDJ01006028.1:17159535-17233249 GCA_008694505.1 Cyanoderma ruficeps
AAAAAAACCAACCTGAAGCCTCAAATCAAAAGTTTCCATTGCTCTTCAAAGGAAATTTGCTGAATAACCACCAAAAAAAAAGTAACAATTTGAAACATCCTTTTGAAAGGCAAGTGAAGCTGTACCATCTGTACTGGTAGCACTGACTGTGCAGGTACATAGCTGAGATTCTCAGATATGTTTAGACATAATGTCCCTTATTGCTGTATGTTATATAACTCTCAGTTCGACTCACAAAAATTGAAACAAAATTTGATCAGCCAAGAAAAACTTGCTACTTGTCTCACTCTTGGCATGCCTTACAGAGGTTGGTGAATCTTTTACAGCCAAGGAATCTGATTTTATTCAATACAAGCATTTCTTTTGAGATATTTCCTGGCACAATAACCAGTATCAAGGATCATGGCTGTCACCACTGCCAAAGAGAAAATAGATTCAATCAGAAAGGGAAAACAGGATGTGGTGTAAGATGAAAAATTAATTTTAGCAATTCAGTGCATTTTTATCAGCAGTTCATGGCTGAGCCTAACTGATAAATCATTTGCATAAAAACAATTGCAGTGTCACAGGACCAATTTTGGTTTATATCTTCATTAACAGAGGAACGTAAACTGTCTGAAAGTTTTATTTCCCTGCTACAATAAGCTGCTCTCTGTTTTCTGTTACAATTCCTATGCACATCAAACACCTTAAATTAGTCTACAGCTGCTTCTGAAAGCAAAGGGTGATTTATGGTGGGGAGCAGGGCCACAGGGAGATGATATGACTTGTAAAGTCATAGGGGAAAGCTGTGGCAGATCTTCAGAGTGAATCATGATCTCAGGGACACAAGTGTCCTAATCACAGAATTATGTTTCCACTCCTGTTTTTTCCCCATCTTAACAGTAACAGGGGAGAAAGCTACAAAAACCACCTTCAGAGCATCACGTTATTTTCTCCAAATCTGCTTCTATGACCCAACACAGCAAACAGGAAAATGTTCCTACCTACCTTGGTCAGCTTCATTTCAAGTATATGGCTGTTCTGGATCCTGGTATCGTAGTGAGCAACTTCTTTGGTGGATGATTTGACTTTTAAAATTATTTTGACGTAGGAAAACACAATCACTGCAGTTGGGAACAGCAGGCAGAAAAAAAGGATGCTCAGAACAAAAGCCTGTCCAGCCACTGAAGCCTGTGCCAGCCACCAGTCCAAAGTGCAGGAGGTCCCAAAGGGCTCGGGGGCATAGCTCCCCACCCCAGCAAAAGGCACTGTAGCCCAGAATGTAGCATAGGCCCAGATTATTGCCAGGCAGATAAAGGCATGGTGCCTCTTAAGCCAGGTACCTGGAAGAAAATTCAAGAGTTACAAGTTCATATCCAGATGTGTTTGGCACCATGGAATACATCATGTGACATGGAAGTGTTCAAGGTCAGGCTGGATGTGTCTGTGTGTAGCAATGCATCCCCACACCCTAGCAGGTGTTCCCATATTAGGAAAGGATTTGGGTTTCATTCTTTGTTTCACTTATAAGGCAAAGAACCAGAAACTCCAATGCTCTTCTCTCCATAATTGGCCTTGTGCCAGGCCAAAGGCACCTTTTGGATGCTTGAAATGCAACTCACTACCTGTGGCTATTTCTATTGGGCAGCATGCCAAAAACCCCACACAGATACTTAAATACTTAAAGGAGAGCATGGTACATTTTCAGGCTGTAATAGCAAGTGCGAGGATCCTCCCTGCACTTTGCACAGCTTATTTCACTTTTGAATAGTTTGTTATTTTTGCCTTTATTAAAGCTTTTGCTTTTCAAACACCTTGCATCATGCCTTCTCACTATTTTTATAAGCCATTTTCTGAGGCTGCTGGCAGCCCTCAGGAGGTGACACACCTTTGAGGAGCTAACAGCATTCTGGCCCCACGCAGATCCTGCCAGCTGTGAGAAATCTGGTCTAGTTGGAAGCTGCCCCTGTGGGGCCTTTGGAACTAGATGGTATTTGAGGTCCTCTGCAACCCAAACCATTCCATGATTCTGTGAAATATGAGGCTTTTTGACTAACAACAACTCTGTCTTGTTCATCTTGGCTCTTTGCAGGTGTCCACAGTGACCCTGAGCTCACGCTGTGCCTCGTGAAGACAAAAGACACACTCACATGGAAGGCTCCACCTCTCCTTATTTCAGATCTTTGCTTTAATTTGTGATGAATTACAACTAAGGGTCCAAACTAACGAAATCGGAACAACCAATTTAGCAACAATCATGGGAATCTTATCCAGTAATTTAAATTCTTTAATGTAGCTTAGGTTTTTTCCTATTCTCTCTCCTATGTTTCCCGACTAAAGCTCAAACTCAGTGACTGAAAAACAAGGCTTTACAGTGGAAATAAGATATCTAAGATTTCATTTTACTTTTTCATTTTTTTCCAGTAGAGAAAATCACCATATGTGTCCTGTTAGAAGTATCTGTTATATGTGTGTTTTCATGTATCCTTGCCCTTTTTTTAAATTAAATGCAAATAGAATTCCTGAAGATCAGAACATTGCCTCTCTGCTCATCTTTCATATGGCTCTAATTCATCTAGAAAAAGTTTCAGTTTGGAGGGTTTTCATCATCACCTACATGTCCAGCATGTAGGACTCAGACAGGACTAACAAATTTAAACATTTAATTTTTGCAGAAACTTGGAATATGGTGTTATAACATCTTCCGTCTTGGAACTCCCAACTCCTCTGCAGCCTCTGACTCAAGGGAGTTTTTCACTCACTTCACACTAACATTAAGGAGATTCCTTCAGGATTTCAGAGTGACTAAAAACAAAACCTAAAAAAGAAGCACCTGTAGTTTGGATGTGTCCAGCATCCCTTCACAGCTGATTTTACATGTCCAGATCACTGGAAGGAATACCAACATTGCCTGACAGATGATGTATTCATTTGTGATGGCTGAGAGATAGAAAGGTGGTGGTTTGTTGTGTTCAGGGGTAGAAAAATGAAGCAGCAATAGCATAACTATTAAAGGAGTAACATTTTTGCTCTCCATCATTTTGTATGGTCCACCATGATCAGAATCTTTGAGAATAAAGATTTTTGAAATGTTTTCTCTCCTGTGAACTAAGATGTCATGTTAAGCACCACAGCTGGTGGCATGAATACCGCCAGCCATTAAATATTCATTTCAGCTCTCCAAGTCTGTGAAAAATTGTCTGTGATTTGGGTTACTACTGAGTTATTTTGAGAAGGCTTCTATGGAAAAAACTGAAATCCTGGTTAATAATATCGGTGTATCTAAAACTCAGCTAAGGAGACCTCCCCTGTACTCTCATTTAGGGAAAAAGTCTGGACACACCAGGGTCTATGACAGCACATCTTAGCACAGTACCACAGCTTTTATCTGCTTGCACAGACTGGCTTACTTACATTTCCTAGCTGCAAACATTCCTCACAACTTAACATGATCAATATTATGTCATTATAAAGAAGTTGTGCCCCTCAAGTCACATTGGCAAGGGATTTATTATTTGTAAAGTCACCTTGAGCATTCCCTGTATTTGGATGGGAATTTAGTCCCTTACAATGCAAGAACATATTTTCTAAACTGTGACAATATCATTTCACTGGAAGGAATGAAGCTTATAATACATCATATTCTAGAGGTACAAGATATTGATGGATATGGTGGTAACACACTGCTAAATTCATTTCATCCTCTCAGGTTCCATTTCCATATTTGAGACACTATTTCACATTATGACTTATTGCCCTTCCAAATCTCTGAGGTTTTTAAATAGCTTGCCATACAGTGCAAAGGAATTTAGGCATCTAATAAGGAATATTTTTATGTGTTGATCCATAAGACCTTGCAATATGTGCAGTACTTGCATCTGTTAATGCTAATAGGCCTTGATAAGTGATTTATCTATGAGGGGTTACAGAAACTCATGGCTTAAGCAGACAGCAGAGGGACAACAGTGAGGGTGTTATGCCCAGAAAAATTAATTTAACTGGGATTTCTTGGATCAGGCAAACATGTTTCTCTCCTCTGTGTACTCCCCTCTGTATTTAAGAAAAGTATTCTGAAGAGCTTAATTATTATTTCAGCGCAGTAAACTACAGCACTTAATTCAGCTTTCCTACAGTCACAGGTAATACAGTTATCTATATATAGACACATGTTTGTCTTACCATAGGACAAGTGGCAGATTTTCAGGTACCTGTCCAGGCTGACAGCTGTCATGGTGATGAGGCTCCCACAGCCAAAGAAGAAACCAGCCCACCCATACCAGCGGCAGCCTATCCACCCAAACATCCAACGGTGCGAAAAGAAGGAGATGATGCTGAAGGGTTTGCCTACAACTTCAAGAGGAGAAGACAATGTTAGCCCACTGATAAAATCCATCCTGGAGAAAATATCCTTTTATCAGCAAGGCAAACCCTCTGCCTTGCACAAAGCTAATACCTGTAAAAGTGCTCTGCAATGTGGAGAAAGGGCTTCAGGCACAGTATGTGATGACTTTAAGCTGGAAGGCAAATTTAGATGGGATATTAGGAAGAAAATCTTTACTGCAAGGGTGGTGAGTCACTGTCATGGGTTGCCCAGAGAAGCTATGGATGTTCCATCTCTGGAAGTGCTTGAGGCCAGGTGGGATGAGGCTTGGAGCAGCCTGGTACACTGGAAGGTGGCCCTGGCCAGGGCAGGGGGTTGGAACAAGATGGTCTCTAAGGTCACTTCCAACCCAAAGCATTCTGTGATTCCATGGCTTGTGAGGGCTCCATGAGCAGGACTGAGCCTAAAATAGCTGTAGGTAGATCCCATGGCACCCATGGTGTGGTAGGGTGAGCCAAGCCTGCAGAAGGGCTGGAAATAGGTGCTTTACTATAAACCACAGGAACCAAAGGTAAACCAACACTCTGGAACCGATCATGGCCAGGCTCCTCTCATTATGAAACCATCAGAGTACGTGTTAAGTCCACAGGTCTGTACCCAAAAAGGATGGCTGATGGTGAGCCAGAGCTTGAAACAAGCACAGATCTACTTAATCTACATCCCTGTAGCCAACTGGATGTCCTCAGGCACAAAGTAAAGAAATTTGCCTTCACAAAGGATGTTTTCAAACTTGTCAAGACCCAGCAATAGGATACACAGTGAGGGAAAGTGTTAGGTGGGAAGGAAAAATATGGACTTGAGCTGCAGAAGTGGTTTCAACTCCTCTCCACGCCACACATTTCTTTGGTGCCTCCTAGGAAGTCACTGCACACAGATATCAAAACATTCTGAGCTTCCCCAAAGAGATGGGAAATGAGTAACTATTTTTGAGGCTTTCTCTTAGTGGCACTTCAGCTCATTCCTCCAAAGGTAAAAGTGAGTGCTGCATTATGGAAGAAGTGAAGTTTGGCCAAGTGATATTCCATTCTCACCTTAGAGTAGTTTTACATTTTTCATGTATTTTTAAGTATTGTGACAAAGAGAAAGTTTGAAAACTGTAATTATCTAGTTGGAAATCTCTGCCTCCTCCTAATTATTACCTTTTTCTTGGTCTTAATTTAGGCAAAGAAAAAGAATCAACTTTAATGGAACAGAAAACTCAAAAATTTATAATCTAGGGACATCTGTTTTCAAAACACTTCAGTTTTACTCACCAGCCTGATCTTAAATTCTCCCAGGCCTGAACATTCCAACTGCAACATTCAAACAATATTAAATATTGAACTCCACATTCCTGTGACTGTATTCCTTACTTCACAGGAACAGCCAGAGTACCTCAAGGATTTGAAAACATCCCAGCTTCCCTGGGCTGGTTTCCCTGGCTGAACCACAATGTCTGTAATGTCATAGAAGCTCAGTGAATTCGTTTATGAGACGGCAAAAATGATCCTGCAAACTGAATTTCCTGCAAGGTAACCATTCATAGAAACCAAGACAAAAATCTCTATTCTGTTGAAGTGATCTGCAGGAAAATATTTTTCCTAAAAACAGTCCATTTCACATGGAACTGATGTAACACCATGCATTCTCTTCTCATTCTTAACAGAAAATTAAAACATTTCTTCCAAAACCGAATCTTGCAGAAAATTACCTTTGCTCCATCTTCTACGACAAAATCATCAGGATTGAAAACCCTTCAAAATCAGATTAATTTTTTTTAAAAAATGGTTTTTTGGATTACTTTCCTTCTGCCTATGCCTGTAAGGAAAGTTCTGTCTGGACTCGCAGGATGTGCTCAGGTCAATGCATGATGTGCTTTTCTCCAAGCAGAATAAATGCACTTTTAATTTTTCAAGCAAAAGCTGACCTCAGTGATAAAGGTTTCAAGAAAAACATTAAATATGGCAAGGTCTAGGTTATGTGCTAACAATCAAGGCAGAAACTTTAGGCATATAAGTGACTGATAGCTTTAAAGATCGACCCGTTTCTATGCACAAAATCAAAATTCTCCTCAGCAGCCGGACTCAGAGCAGCCCAGAGCACGGCGTCAGTGCAGAACGAGCCTGATGCAGTTTTGAACAAGGGGCTGGTGCCACCCTGTGGAAATCTGCAGGAAGCAGAACTCTTTTCCTCAAAAAGTTCTTGAGCCAGGTGAAATATGAAGATTTCGTGGAAAAAAAATCCTATCTTCAGTTTTTCCAGCAGACAGAACCCATCACATTTCTCAATTTAGCACCTTCCATTAATTAAAAAAAAAAAATTAGAGAACGGAGAAAATCAAGCATGGCTCTGGCAATCATTATTTTTTATTCCAAAATTTAAACCCCAGATGGATTGAGATCCCCATGGACAAAAGCAAGGTGACCAAGGTGTGCACTGGTGACAGACCTGAACAGAGACATTGGGAGCCCTCACACTATGAAACAAGCTATAGTTTGAATGGTTGGGACACAGAGTTTTTATGGTTAGGAGATACCTGCTTGAATTCATCGAATCATGGAATCACAGAATATTTTGGATTGGAAGAGATCTTAAAGACCATCTCATTCTACCCCCAGATATGGACATGGACACCTTCCACTATCCCAGGTTGCTCCAAGCCCCATCCAACCTGGCCTTGGACACTTCCAGGGATGGGGCAGACACAGCTTCCCTGGGCAACATTCAGAATATAAATGTGGGGAAATTCTCCTGCAACACTCCTTCTCATTGGAGTGACTAATATGAGCCTTTAATACAGATTCTTAAAACACAAAGAAAATGGGAATATCACAGAGGAGGGAAAAAGCCAGTCTGGGGTTTTTCCTTAACTTCTAAGTGTTGAGAGATGGAAGTAGTGTGTCCATAACAGAAATGCCAAAGAAATAACTGGGATTTCTCTGTGTGGTAGCAGTGATATTTATACCAACATCTTTCTTCTATTGAATTAGTATTTCCTTCAGAAATCCATGTTTATTCAGCAAAACCACTGGAATCTGCAGGGATGAGCATATCTTTGGTCTTGTGCCGTGAGAGCTCAAACAAGCATCAGTCTGGGGAGGGTGGGAGCCATCATTTTATATTGTTCAGTGATAGTTTTGGTGTTTAGATGAGGGCAAAAGCATCTGGAAGAGACCAGGGTAGGAAAAGGGTGCACTGGAGCTGGGGGCAGAGGTCCCACTGTATATAACACGTAGGGGACAGATGACTCTGCAAACATGGGAATATAATTCCATTTACATGACATTGGGGACATCCCATGGTCAGCTGGGTCCTGGTACCCATTGGATTGTCTGCCATCCAAAATATCCTTTTCTAAAGGACATCCAGCCCTTTCTCTCTATTTACCCGAGAGCAGATGAATCAGTCTCATGTCAAGAGCCAAAACATCCATCTCTGCAACTCTGGATAAACCTCTCCAAAGCTCTCTCCTCCAATGCCAGGACATCCAGACTATGGGGTTGAAATTAAAATCCGCCCAGCTGGCTCATACTCTACAGATTGCCACAAATGCTTATTTTTTCCGATCCAGAGACAAAGGAGGATGGACACTAGAGGGAAAACTATTAGCTTTGATGGGCTAATGGCCACTGGAATTTTCCAATTATTAGGCTAAACATGTAATTTTGAGGCATTTGGACCCTTTCTATTTCACCCTATGGCAAGAAAACAATTTTCTGCACCTGTGATACCAAGTTTTTGTGTTTATTGTGCCAGGGTGCACATGGAAGCTGTCTTTGGAGAACTTCCCAGTGCTGGGGTGAACAGCTCTGCCTGTTTGATAAAATCAGCTCTAATTTTTCCTCTGTACTGTTCATTTCTTTCCATTAAGTTGTTCAGGAATGTTGTTTTCCATCCTCTCCTATTATTTACATGCAAATAATAGAGCAGAAATATCCACAGCAAAGGGCATTTGGTGCTCCCATGACTTCCAGAGGAATGTCCCTTGCAGCTGCCAAGCAAAATGGTGAGATAGTAAAAATGAGGGAAAATAAAAACATGAAATTACCTGAAATGCCCAGATCACACACTGCTAAATTAACAGTCATTATCTCAGCAGGTCTCAGCTTCTTTTTTCGCTTTGAGGACATAAAAATAACATACCCATTCCCCAGAGTTGAAAGGATCCCTGTAATAACGGAAAATAGAATAACATTCAAATTAAAATCATCCTCAAAAACAGCAATACTCCATCTTCATTGTGAAATTCCCTGATCTTTTCAGCCTGAACCTGTGGGCATTTTAGTCTGAAATGAGATCCCCTCATTGCCACTGTGCAGCTCATAGAGACCTCGACTGCAGACAGGTCCCTCCCAGAGCAAATGCTGCTTTCCCCTCTGCAGCTGGGCATTGCTTTCACCACCTGAGCCTGCACAGCCATCGAGGGAATGCCCACAATGGAAACCCCAGAATCCCTCTGCTCTGACCAACCCAGCTCTCACTGAAACATCTATACAGCCACGAGACTGAAATTCAGCTCTCTATATAATCACAGGAACCAGAATCTGACCAATTTCAACTTTATCAAATACTCTAATCAGACATTGAGGGATAAATTTCTAGTTTAACTTAAATTATAATAAATATAAATATATAAAATATTATAATTATTTTATATACTATATAAATATAGTATATATATTATACTGTATATTATATACTATATTGTATATTATAATATTTTGTATTATAATATATAATTTTACTATAAATAGAATTTTATATATTAATATAAAATCTTACATTAATATTTATTCCTATCATAAGAAAGAAAAATTACAAAATAAATCTGATTAATCTGATTTGAACTTCCAGGTGGAATTCAGTGCATGGGATCCTTCTCATATTGGCTGACATATTCTTTCCATATCATCACCCAAGGACCTACAGGTAGCAGCACTGCAAGCAGTTCATCTGCCATGGAATTAACCACACCTTTACAGAAAATTATTGGGTTTCCAGTTCCCTTAAAGAAAATGTGTCTTCACTGAGTCATATTTGGAAGAGTTTAATGTCAGAGTGAGAGTTTTGCTATGGAAACACAGGACAACACACAACATCCCTCTCATAGAGGACGGAGGTGAAAAACCCAAAGGGACCACGGTCTGTTGAGCCTCACACCAGATCAGGGAAGACACATAAGAAGGAGGGAAATGCAAAAGAAAAGATTGAAGAGCAAAGAGTGCCTCTGCTGCCATTGCCTCATGAAAAGGACCTACAACAGCACTGAGGGAAATGTTAGAGAGCAGTTCAGCCCAAGAAAGGGTGAGGAAGGGTGTTTTCCATTAGTATTTTAGGTTTGACACCTTTGTTTCTCACTACCTAAACCAATAATTAAATGGTAAGCTTTGGGGGTTGGAACCATGTGATGAGAGTTGGAAAGAGATGATCTTTAAGGTCCATCTAGCCCAAAGCATTGATTCCATGATTCTGAATTTCTTCCTCTCAAGGAGGCTGTTTGCCAACTGCAGTAACTCAGAATTGATTTTCCTATCTTTATCCTGACCCTGTCTTCATCTCCACTGCTTTTTCTCTGCCTATTTCCTCCCTGTCCCACTCTGACGGTTGTCCTGAGTGCTTGGCTGTTGCAGCAGCCCTTTTGTTAGAGGGCAGAAATGAGCTGAGACAGAGACTTCTTGTTTATCACAGCATGAAAAGGATCAAGGTTCTTTATAGCTCAGCCATCCTGACTCCAACTATTCACTGACTCTGGCTGCAGCAAGCTCCTGTTGTAGATTTACCTTGCAGCCTCTGACTGCTGGTTATTTCCTGCTGAACTCTGACTGCAGCTTTTACCCGGCTAGACTGTGACTGCAGGCTCCAACAACAGGCTCTGACTGCAGACCCAGACTGACCTCACGGCAGTGATTCTCTCTCCCCCAGCCCAGGAGCCTTCTTCCTCAAGGTTCCTACATTCATGACCCTCTATAATGATCCTCTCTAGCTTGCCCACTCCCTTTTATCACACTTATCTTTACTGGGTATAGCTGTGACTCATCAGGGGTGAGGCTGCATTAGGTAATTAACACAGTTGTTACTTATTGGGGCGAGGTCACCTTCCTTCACTTCTCCTACACTTGCCTACCTGGAAAGGCCAACTGATCACGCTACTCCAAAAAGTCATAAATAACCCAGCTTTCCTTTTGGTAAGCCATCAGAGTCACCCTTTGTGCTGCCTTGTACACGAGGCTCTGCTGGAGCAATCTCTGTTTCCAGAAGGCCCCAGCACGCTCCAGCCTCCCAGCAATGCTTCCCTCTCCAAATGTTGTGCCTTTGAATACCACATAATTTTCTTCAGAGTCGTCTGGCAGGCCACACCTCAGGAAATTAAGTTCAGTAATTAAATGGGTATTTAATTATTTAGTGATTAATTTGGTAATTCAGTAATAAATAATCCAGTATTTAAATGGGTATTTTATTATTTACTCTGGTCCATCAATGGCATTATTCTCTTGCAAGGGTGCCTTGCCCCCACAAAATCAAGAAACCCAACCTGGGAACATGTATGAGACAGAGAGAGAAATGGTTCCCACTTGCTAAAACCAAATTATTTATCAAGAAATATGAGTGACTCATGAACCGGAAGTTTACCAAACTCAGGAGAAAAATACTTTGATTTTGAATTTTTCTGTGTTAAACACAACACTTATTGGAAACTTTTTATTTTTATATTGACAGTATTGTTTTCTATATTATTTTACAAAATAAACAGAAGGGCAGATGCTGACTTATTATTGATCTTAGGTTTTCTCATCAAATTTGATTTACCCTTGGTGAATTAAATTTTAAAAACAACCTACTCTTATGGCTCTGCAAATTTAATCTGAATTATAAGCAGACAGAGGTATTCATATGAGTCATTTTCCTCCTTGCAGGTGAGTGAATGAACCTCAAAGCTGCGAGCATTTTTCATATATTTTAATCCTTTTCTCTCTTAATGCCATTTTCCTCCCCAGTGATATTTAGGATAACTGGAGTGCCAGCATCCAGTTTGAAATATCTTTTGAAAGCATTTGACATTTTCCTGGATATTTTTCAACTGACTGGCAGTTTAGAGAGACATCTCTATCAGCCAAGTAGCTCTGAAGTTGCCAAGTTGCTCTGAAACCACTGCTCATTATTAATATCAATGTTTCAGAACGCCCCAGCCCACTGACCTCCTAATCCCATGACCGGAAGGGGTCCATTGATAATTTGTGTTGCCTTTTGTCTATGCCTGCATTTGAAAATTGCTTATCTGAATCTTTTTTTAACTCCTTGGTGATCAAAACTTTATAATCTCCTTCGATGAGGCATCTAATGCTCCATTTCTCCTGCTATGAAATGACTTTCCCAGCAGTCAGCTGAAGCTCTTGCTGGAGCAGGCTCCCAGCTCTGGTGGGTTGGAAACAGGGAAGAAAGACTTTCAGATATAAAAAAGAGGCTCTCTTCCAGAAGACCTGTCCATGGCACTGTGGCACTACTACATACATTCAAACAAAGAGCCAAGGATGTGATAACTGAGAAAGTGACACCTGCAGAGACAGAGCCAGGCTGGGACACACAACCTGCAGCAAGAGGGGAAAGTGTTTACAAGTAACCAACTGGAGAAATAAACTTTCACTTCGCCAATCTAAGAGCAGCGTTAAACCATCAGAGAAAATAAAATAANGTGGCTGCTCTGTGACTGGAAAATGTAATGAAAGTGGAAAAAGAAAAAGAAAAAAAAGGAAAAGGAATAAAAGATAGTTCAGAATTTTGTTTTCAATTAAGCTGTTTCATAACAGGCTGAGGGAGAGTGCACAACAGTTTGTAAATCAATAGTGACTTGCCAAGGCGTTTCAGAGGATCTGACAACCAGCGGGTCCCTGCTCAGTAGTTTGTCACCCTGCCTGGCTGTACAGTGAATCAATCAAGGCAGTGATGAAAAAGCTGGTGAGGGAAGTGACAAAAACAAAATAATTGGATTCTTATAACCATGTGCATAGTCTGATATTTTTCCCTAGACAATATAGAAAGCTACACATGGAAATTAACTATTCAGAACAAAGGATCATGCATTCACATAGGATTTATCCAACTAGTCAAGATTCCTGATTTCCTTCAAAGACAAAAACCCAATTATTTCTCTATTTCAAATGACAATACTTCAGCTGTACTACCACTCTGACCCTAAAAGTTCTGCAGAGTTTCCTGATAAGATCCAGCCTTCTCATGAACGTTCAGCTGAATGTTCAGCTTCTCCCCTTTTTGAAAGAAATTTTAAATTCACTTGCACCTTACACAGCTCAAGTGCAAAAAGATAAACAAAAGCAGTCCTGGCTTCCCACCTCCTGCTTCCCTGTCCCTGCTGTCAGGATGTCCCCACAGGCCATCCTCAGGAGGGCCCACAATTTCTTGGAAGGGATCTGAAAAAGGAGTAGGGAGCGCACAGGGAAACTAAAGACATGGAATCATAAAATCATTTAGGTTGGAAAAGATCTCCAGATGATCAAGTCCAACTTTTGGCTGAACACCACCATGCTCACCAAACCATACCACGAGGTGCCACCTCCAGTCATTTTCTGAACACTTCCAGGGCTAAAGATTTCATCTTTCCATGGGCAGCCCATTCCTGTGCTCAACCATTCTTCAAGTGAAGGATTTTTTTCCTAATATCCTTATTCTATAGACTCAGGGAATACGCAAACACAAGACTTATATGGATGTGGGAAGACCATGACTGGCTCTAATGAAAGCTACTAGTGAAGTTTGTTATGTACACAAGGGCAAAGTAATTAACCAAGTAAAATGCAATGCAAAACATACACTTTTAAAATTAAATTCATTTAGAGCTAAATGTGGGATATGATGTATAAAGAAACATTCAGGTACAGCAGACCTGTGGCTTGAACCATCCTGGCCCAGGCCACTGGATACAATGAATTCACAAGTCCAATATGAAAATGATTATGAGATCTTTTAAAATTATAATTTCTGTTTCCTCACATTGCTCACAAAAGTCTGTGCCTTTATGGTTGGCTTTTGGCCTTTTACTGGAACATTTTGGTTCCTGCTCCCTGCCTTAATTTGATTATGTCTGTGTTTTTCAAGATGTTTCACACCTGAGAGAGGTCATTTTTGGAACAGGATAAATCTACACTAAATACTGTGAATACAAGGCAACACAGTGTATATTGGGAAGATTCATCCATCACACATCTTTCCTGGGATTAAAGGTAAGTTTACTTAACCAAGTGAAAAAAGAGTGGGGGTTGTTTTGTACAGTTCAGTGAAGACATCTGTCTGCAGAGCAACAGAAAAAAAAAAGTGAAAAGTAAGGATATCTACAAAACAGTGTATGAATACCAAGAACAGCACCAAGATACAGCTTCTCCTGTCACCTCTGCTGCCCTGAATTCTTTTTTCAATAGAGACATAAGTGGAAAAGAAAAACAAACAGAAATATAAATAGAAGGGAAATAATAATAAAAACTCTGCTACCTCCACTATGGAAAAGATTACGTTACTTAGATCAGTCAAAGGAAAAGCCATAAGACAGTTTAGGATGGGGGATGCAAAGTAGTGAATGAGAAAACAAAGGTAGAACTGACTGACAGATCTTGCTATTTTGTACACAACTTGTTGAACAAGACAATGAATCAAAACCGAAATAAATGCCAAGGAATCACTGTACACCCTGTAGTCAACCTTGTCTTCAGACATCGGACACCTGGAGCCCAGGTTTTTTGTAGAACAGTCCTGTCCTCAGATCAGTTTTAGTGAGAAAATAGCTGTTGTGCTGTGAGAAACTGCATGAACTAAGATCATAAAGCATAAAGGAACTTAAAATATATAGAAGAAATATAAAGAAGAATGGAATGGAGTGGAATGGAGTGGAATGGAATGGAATGGAATGGAATGGAGTGGAATGGGATGGAATAGAATATGGAATATCCTGAGTTGAAAAGGACCCACATGGATCATCAAAGTCCATCTCCTGACCCTGCAGAGGACAATTCCAAGAATCCCATGATGTGCCTGGGAGCTTTGGCCAAACACTTCTTGAGTTCTGTCAGGCTGGTGCTGTGACCACTGCCCTGGGGAGCTGTTCCAGTGCCCAAACACCCTCTGAGTGAAAAACCTTTTCCTGATACCCAACCTAAACCTGCCCTGACTCAGCTTGATGCCATTCTCTCTGGTGCTGAGGCAAATATGGACACAAAAAGACATAAATCTGTCCTCCTCCATAAAGTAAAGAAGGCAAATTATCAAGAATGAGGTCCAGTTTATCCCTAGAAGAAACAGAGTCCAGCATTTTCGTGATGAATGATAACTCCTTGGCATGTGAATACTTTAAAGAGAAATCAGTCCCAGCCATCATGGGTGTATCTAACCAATAGATAATTGTATTTATTCTGCTTGCAAGGTCACTTTGAACTTTATAAAGGACTCCGATACAAAAGAATGGGGAGGGTGCTAGGCAGAAAAATATTGCCCAATATGATGTGTAACAGAGGACAGATGATGCCAGGAGCTGAGCAAGGGTCATGTGGACACATCTGAGGGTGTTCACTGTTGTGTAGGCTCATGAGGGAGGCTGTGGAAATCAGGCCATAAAACCCACAATGCATAGTGAGGAAAACCCTTTTCTGCCCAAGGATAATTAAACTGCGGAGTAGCAACCTATCAGTTATTAAAAACAATGAGTATTTCTTCACTTTTTGCTGGACCAACTACTGCTAGTTCCTTTTGGCTACCTGCAGCAACATTATCTGTTGATATTTCCTGTTGACACCATATTTCTAACACATTCTCTCTCCTCCTTCCTAAATTTTTCTTTCTAGTATGAAAAAATGTGTAATTACACATCTAATGAACAGCAGTTTCTGCCTCATTTCTGAGACCGGCAAGGATGCAGCAGCACAGTCATATTTCAAAGACCAATTATAAAATTATTACCAATTATTGTCAAGTAAAAGCCAGCTATGATGTCAGCTTCTCTAGAGAGCTTTGATGCAAAGGGGTCTTCCTTTTGGAGATAGTGTGGGATGTATCCTCCCTGGGAAGAATTGTTGTGATCTGACGCCATCCCACTCATGTCCAGTTAAGTGCCTGAAAAACAAAAGAAGAGTTTGCAATAGATCACACCTGCTGTTAGAGAATGTGAAGATATTTTTGTTCATACATAGGATCCACCATCCCATCTTCAGTTCTGCTCTGACAATCCCCAGGGCTTTTCAGGATACCACTCAAACTTGCATAAAGCATCACGCCATGACTCACTTTATCCAAGAACATAATTATTTACATGGGACCACAACAGGAAAAAGGCATCAAGCTATTGGAGAGTGTTCAGAGGAGGCCACGAGGATGGTGAAGGGTCTGGGGAGGAAGCCTTTTAGGAGCAGCTGAGGTGACATGGTCTGTTCAGCCTGGAGAGGAGGAGACTGAGGGGAGACCTCACTTTGGCATCCTCATGAAGGGAAGAGGAGGGGCAGGGGCTGATTTGTTCTTTCTCATGACCAGTGACAGGACTGGAGGAGAGCTGGAGCTGAGTCTGTGCTACTTGTCTCTGTCTATACACGTGTTTCTCACAATGCCAAGGAGCTGGGCACTGTCTGCAAGACAGTCCCAGCAATTTCTCTGTATCCTGGGGTGCACTATGTCTGCAGATGGCAGCTCTGCAAATTTTACAGGTAAGCGAAAAATTACGTGCATAAATTCTCCTTGGGGTTCCTTAGTTGTGTTCCAATGCAAATAACTTGTCATGGCCAGGGTTATAAACAACAATTGGTCATTGGAATTGTGAAGCAGCAGGAGTATAAATAGTAAAGTCAGTAAATAGTAAAGTTAAATAGTTAGTAGAGTCATCTAGGAAGGCTTGTTGGGTTTGCTTTCCATTTTATTTTGTGTGGAAATTGGTTATTATGGTCAAATGTGTTCATATAAATAAAGGAAACCCTGGTAGGGAAAATGAGAACCTGCCAAACTCCCATGAAAATCATCCCTCCAGGACAACTGAAGAAGTAAAATGAGGAACTCCTGCATAAGACAAAAACATTTCTGCCATATTTTAAACCACCCAGCCAGCAGCTTTTTAGGGCATTCATACCCCCCAGTTCCTCTTGCTGGTGCTTGCTGGGGCAGGAATGACACTCATGGCCTTAGCATTTGACTCAGGGCCTCCATAACTTGCTGTGGGACCTGGGATAACCTGTGAAGCTCTAATTTTTTTTTCCTCAAAAGTCCAACTTGGAGGGAAACTAAATGAGAAACAAAAATTATTTCTTTATTTTACCCATTTGCTCTCTCTTCTGCATCTTGAAGAGAGGTAGCCTTGCCAATAACAGACCTGTGTGGCCAGGTACACCCATGTACACCTGATGTACTCACAAGCCTCTCCCTACTGTCCTTCTAGCTTTGGAAAAAAGAAAAAAGAAAGATTTTACTGAAGGGGATTGAACCATGAAGGCACACTGCTGCTCTAGGCATGGGAGGGAACAGAAACTCACCCAGGCATATGGCTCCAAGCAGCACTAACTATTTAAAGTTCATCAGCCTCATTATCTTTCTTTTTTCCAGCCAGCAGAGCAACCATATAGGTTTGGATCAGGTACTCTGGTACGACAGCCTGGACAGACTGAACAGACCATCTTGTACAAAAGAATGGACTAAAGCATGAATCTGGGAAACAATCAGGATCATCCTGTCCATCCTATCATAGCCACAGGTCTTGATCCAGGTTCCACCTGGCCCTTGAAAGGATCCTGATGCTTTTCCATCCTCCAGCTTGCACAGTCCCACAGCCCCTCTGTGGCTGCAGCATTTGAACCATGTGAGTGGCTGAAGTGATGCAAATGGAAAGGCACATCTGGGACCTGTCAGCACAATTTGGGTTTGATACAAATATCAGAGAGTTGAAGGGCACGTTCCTCTTTTGAGCCACAGTAGAATTTCCCACTCAAGTCAGTATCAGGTGGCTCACAAGAACAATATTTTGCTATGTCTAAGAGTACAAACAAAGTCATTTTAAATAGGAAATTTCAACTTCTGTGTATGTTAAACCCAGCCAGAAGTGCAGACACGGGGATTTTTAATCTGCCTTAAAGCAAAGGTGCAGGTTTGGCAGACAAATCACAGCCTTGGGACAGGAAAGGGCCCTCTCTAGTCCACCTAGACATGGAAAATTTTGCTGCTTCATTTAATATAAGTTGTTTACCTGCTTACAAGTGTTAATGTTGTGACAGACTACCCTCTCTGGTTGCTGAAAAGGAAACACTTTATCTCAGCTTAAAGCAAAGAGAGCACAGTATTTCTTGAAAATTTTCAACAAAAATAAAAGGAAATGAATGTCTAACTTCCAAGTAGGTATCCAAACTTTCCTAATTATTTTAAATCATGTCTGGTGAACTAAGAATAAGTTTCAGATATAAGAAGATAAAAAAAACCCTCTACTTGGTTTACACAGAAATTGTTAATAACATATAATGAAGGGGTTAATACTCAATTATGGCTTTAAAAGATGTTCATCATCCTGATTAGACAGGAATTAACTGTGCCCCCCAAAATGGAGCTTTATTCCAGACTCAATCTTGCTTTTAGAGTGCATAAGACAGAAAAGTCTGTAATTAACAAGGCAGAATAATTAGTCCTCTCATAATTCCAAATCAAGAAATGCTATAATCCTAATGAGCATCTTGTGTCTAAATACTGGGTTAAGAATTTGGAGAGTGATAACTTTCATACTAGTAGGCAAAGCCCAGCAAATGTAGGTTCACAAATGCATTATTTCAGGAACCAAGATCTGAACTTCCAACTCTGTTGGTTTTATTTATGTATGTGTTTTATAAGGTATCACAGTATTAAATGCCTGAAAAAGGTCATAAATCTTCTGATACACAGCTCCTAAAAGTTAATGAGTCAGCAACAGTGACTATAAAATATTATTTTAATAGAAACACAAATGATCCATGCTTGTACCAATCCTCATTGCTTGCTAGTTCCTGGGAGCTCCTAAAACATTTTGGAAAGTTACAAATGGGAGGTGTAGCAACCCACATTCCAAATTATTGTGTCCTCTTAGATGGGGTTTAGACAAATATGGGTACATAGTGGCAAAATCTGAAGTCCTTAATCTAAGTCAGTAAGAATCTAAATTAGTAAGAAATCTTAATTAGTAATTAATCTAGATTAGTAAAAAGACAATCACTGTGCTTATGTTAGCCAGCCAAAAGTGGATGTACCCAATATATGTATGGCAGCCAAACTGGTATGAAGTGGGGAATGAATTTTGTAAATTTGCAAGCAAGTGAAGGAAATATTGATGCTAACCATTAAAAAGATCTGAGAAAACTGAAAGCATGTTGTAGCTCGATGACAAAAGTTATTTAGTATGGGAAACAGCAGTGTGTAGTGAGTGCCATAGGAATCCCAGAAACTGAGCTATTCTCAGAGGCTGTCAAAATCCTCTGTGGAAGTTACTGTGGCAGGAATGCTTTAATGTGCTTGACAAGAGAGCAAAAGAAGTCAAACATTATTTCCAAAGTCATGGCCCACAGACAAGTGTCGCAAGTATTTGTAAAAGCAGATTAATGGCAGAGGATAAATGGCAAAGTGAAACAAAAGATGTCCATGGACCCAGAATCACCTCATAGAAAGAATCAGCAGGGCTTGTTTGAAAGATTAATGCAGCTAAAGTGATAACACTATCAATTGTGTTAATTAAGAAAATAATTTTCTGCTCTCTTGTGATATGTTTAAAACAATAAAACTATGAATAATTTTATCTGAATCAGTAAAAGACAAAAGCTAGAAGGATAAATTAGTGCCAGCAAATATTATCTTTTCAAGAGGAATAAAGGTAATTATCTTCTAATTTTCCAGTGACATCCATTTCTCAGTATCTCCACAGCAAAGTTAGTCTGCTCTCAGTGTCTGCTGGATCCCAACTCACACTGCCCAGTGTCACGTTCATCCTAAACTTCCCCTGGGTATTTTGAGGAGCTCCTTTCACAGCCTGGGGCTGTGTAAGCACAGGCCAAGGTCCCAGTGGGCATTGCCTTGTCCTGTCACACCATCCTGGCTTCTGCTCTGCTGACACAGCGCCTGGTGACTCTCAAAACTCATACCTGTGACACACATCCTTAGCCAAGTACTTCCCAATAGTCCAACCAGTCATTCTCTTTAGGAACAAAAATAACAAGGATCAGAAAACTCATCTCAAAACACCTACAGGGCACCATCCTCTTTCTTTTCTTTTTCTTTGTTTTTTTTTTAACCTCCTAGTGTAGTAAAAGAGATTCTTTTAATAAAAGTGGGCCTTGTTTCATCTCACTTTAGGGCTAAATCCTGACAGTTCAAGCTATGGGCTGGAAATCTGTCTTTTGTTCTCAGCAGGCTTGTTCAACCACCAGGCTGCTGGTTATTTCACAGTGGATTCACTCCCACCTGTTGAAGAGGAATCATCACTTTGAATGCACTAAATTAAAAGATTAACCTTTTCTACATTTCAGGTGTGTACTGTGCTCCATCACATTGCATCCCACTGCTGCATTTGTGTAAATAATGATATAAAACTGTAAATTTGGTATGTCTCATGCTTCTCACACAAGAGAGATAGAGCTTTTGAAACAGCTTTTGGTCTGTTGATATCAGGAAAATGCTTCATGCTTACCTATCTCTGCCCAAACACCTAATACAACATCCCACAGGAGCACTGGAAGGGCAGAGGTGAGAGAAGAGCTGCACTCAAATCACAGAATCATGGAATGGTTTGGGTTGGAAGGGACCTTCAAAGATTACTCCATTCCAACCCCCCTGCCATAGACAGGGCCACTTTCTACTCTCCCAGGTTGCTCCAAGCCCCATCCAACCTGGCCTTGAACTCTTCCAAGGATGGGGCATCCACAGCTTCTCTGGCAACCACTGCCCTCTGTGTGTGGTCCCCATCACAGGCTAAACACCACTCAGGTATTTTAAATAAAGCCCTGGTTAGATGCTTCTATTTCCTTTCAGTTTCAAGATTATGCAGTAAGAATTATTGGTGGGATTTTGAAAACATGCAATAACTTTTAAAAATAATAATTGAGTGTCTGCAGCTACTTTCACTTCCCTAGGCAGTGCAGACCCACAGCAGTGGATCTGCAGAGCAAAACACTGCTGTTGACCTTCATTTTAACAAGGCTGTACATTTTTAAGCACTAAAAAGAAAATAGAAAAAAAAAGTAAATGATAAGCCTGTTTACAATTGATTCCTTGATTCTGGTTAATAACCATAGATTAAAACCCTGGCTCCCAAAAGATATTTTGTGACAAATGCCTCATGGAGTGTGGTAGGCACACTTGGACAAGCACTGGGAAACAATCCTCTTATCAAGGACTGGTTTGGTTTTGGTTTTGCTGGCTCAGAAGACCAAGAGATTCCACATTGTTCTGTCTCCAATGTCCAAAGCTGGGGACAGAGAGCACTGCACCACAGGCTGCCATCCAGATCATCTACTGACCCTCTTTCCAGAACATTCTGTGCTGGAAGGCCCCCAGTGCCTGTGAAAACAGATTTAAAACCACAACAAAAGAAACCAACTCACTCTGATTATTAGAAATGGGTTTGTGCTTATATCAGTGCTGCAGACACTCATCTTTAATTAATACACAAACAATTCCACTTTTAAATAATATATTCTTTAAAATGGAACAGTTCCACTATAGCCACCCTCAAGAGATACAAACTCCTCACTCAGACACTATAAAATTTCAATATCAAGCCTCAAAATTTCTGAGATTAAAGAAAAAGAAGTAATTTGAGGTTTCTTCTTTGGCCTAATCAATGCAGCTTTCCCAGCCCTAAATCAGTTTTGTTCTCCTCATCTCTCACTGGGGGTGTTTCAACATGCCCTTCATGGCTTGGCCAGGCTGTTCTTACCATCTTACCTGCACATCATCCCCACCTCTTTCAGGATAGAATTCAACCACATAACAATGGTTTCCTTCCTGACCTCTTCCTCCTGTAGGGAGGGCACAGAAGGAGGGGGGAGAAAATCTTCGTTGTTGCTGCAAAGCACCCGATGTTTTTCCTAAGGTTTAGACAAATCCAGGGAATTTTCACACAGAGTTGCCAAAAGCATGATGCTTTGCAGGAGATGAGTGACAGCAACCAACAGGACCTGAGTGTTACCTGTCATTTGTCACAGAATCACAGAATAGAGTTGTTTGGGTTGGAAGGGGACTTAGAGACTCTCTCATTCCAATGCCATGGGGCAGGGACACCTTCCACTAGCCCAGGTTGCTTCAGAGATCCATCCAACTTGGACTGGAACACTTCCAGGGCTGGAGCAGCCACAACTTCTCTGGGCAGCCTGTGCCAGGGCCTCATCACCCTCACAGGAAAGAATTCCTGCCTGATATCCAATCTAACTCTGCCCTAGTTGGTTTATTTCCATTATTTATCCGGCACTGACATTTGGTTTCAGGGTTTTACAGACCCCCTCAGTGGCTGGATTGCAGCAGGCACAGCACAAGGTTCTCCATGTCCCAAAAAACTCCAACCTGTGAGGTCTTTAGGTCCCTTATCCCTCTACAGCATCACCTGGAGAAGGTGGGAACTCCAGGGGAACTGCTGCCTCAGCACCTCTAAACCGCTGACACAACCTGTCCTGGCTGGGGTTTTGTCCGTTTATATTTCATCAGACACCAAGACTTTGCCACTGCCCACATTTCCATCCTGGTGTGCCTGTTCTCCCATCTTCTGAAGGAAATTTTTACAGTTCCCTAAACTTCTGAGGGAGCAGAAAGGTCTGGAGGACCGAGCACAGAGCAACCCCCTGGGTCCTGCCAAGTCTCATCCCTTCTTCTACTTGATGTGGAATTCGCAGCAAATTGCTAAACTCTTTTCCTCAAAAAGAAGAAAAGAGGGAATTTGCATCTACGGGGGAAGGTGGGGCAATGGAATGATGTGTTCTGGTGCAATGGCTCCCAAGTCAGTGATCCGAGCAAGAATAATGTGTTCTGCTGGTTTGGAAAATTATTATAAACCACAAGGTGTCCTAAGGGATGGGGAGGTACCATGAAGTACAAATGAAGTTCTTAGCTCTAACAGACTAAGGTTTTGCAGATATACTCTGAGATCTGAAGTTGTGGTTTGTTTTTTTTTTCCCCAGGACAGCATCTTCAGAAGAAAACTGATTTATTTACAATAAAGAGATCAAAATTGAAATTTCAGATTAGTCTTAGCAGCCTGATATGTTTTCAATGTTTGATGTGAAAAACCACAAGCATTATCTTTTCAAAATTTATGCAATTCATTCTCAATATCCAGAGAACACCTAAAAACATCCACAAGCCTGAAATCATCCAAATTATCCAATTTATTTGTGGGTTTGTTTTCCCATAGCTCAATAAAATAAAAAAAAAATGCTCTCTTGCCTGATAATATCCCTGAAAATGGCCATTTATATGTATTCATCCAGGAACAGAATGTGAAGGTGCTGGGGCATGCAAATCATGGAATACTTCCTTCAGCCCTTATCTGATTTCACAGCAGGTTAAACCCTGGTTTTGTTGTTACAGATGAGTGTCCAGACTGCTCCTAATAATGGAAATTTCACAGCTCCCTGAGGTAAATTTTTTCCTGAGGTTAATCAAAATTTTCAGAGAAAGAAACTTGAGATCACACACTTCTTAAACAACTTACATCATTAGGTCAGAGAGACTCATTTTCCTCCCAAATCCTTAATATCTGATATAGGTAGATCCTTTTGGGGAAGAACAACATTAGGGACTCATTTCAGTATTTTAGGGGTATTTTAGTGCAGATCTAATAATCTGCTGAATTCAGCCTTGATAAAAACTTTGCTAAGGCAAAATGGATTATGAACAGGGCTGTGTGCAACAAAGGGAAATTCAAGTGCCTTGAACAGGTAACACGTGGAAAAGGGTAGGAGAATATTGACTTGGCAAGACTGGGGCATCAAAAGTGCTTTCAATTACTCCAAAAAAAAATTTCAATTCACCATGATAATATACCACTAAATATGCATGAATTGCAAGAGGTCTAAACACAGGAAGGTGAGAGAAAAGCAATCAGATAAATACACAGGAACCTCAATTCAAAACTGAACTATATTTTTTCTGGTGAATAGAAAGCATTTAAGAAGAACTGAAAACAACTCAATTTGGGATATTAAAATTAAAAACCACGTAAAGGTAAATGTTTGATAAACAACAATAGAGACTTCCTGCTGCTTGGGCTTTAGGCCATAAACCCAACCTAACTGCAAAGCAACAACCCCTCAACAAGATCTGATGGCTCTCTGCAAAGCTCCTCAGAGATGATAGCCAGCCTATTAGGAGGAAAGGATCTGTGTTCTCACTGTGTTCCCAGGGATCCCTCTGACACATCAGAATTTCCTTACACCTATGTTTAAGTTCACCTTGATCATGAATTTTGTGGCACCCACCTCTGCTCTTGTCTGGGGCAGAAAGGGCAATATTTTCTTGCAATATTTTTCCTGGGAGCCTTGGGAGTGACCAGATCAATGCTGTGAACCTGCTACAGCAAAGTAACCTGACAAATGTCTGCCTCTACCTCTCTCCTAATCCTGTAGAGGGAACCTGGCTGTCTTTGTAGACCTGAGCCAAAACAAAGCTTAAGAAAACAGAGGCAGGCATTTCACAGGATCTGGAGAGGCTGTAAAGGTTTTATTGAATCTTTCTATGGTAGCAAGAGCACAACATTTCACACTCCTGCTTCCCTAAGGCTGACTTGTGAAAAAAGCATGTGCCACTCAAATGTGGGAGCTACATAATCAGCAGAGACTGTGTAAAGGAAAATAGAAAGCAGCCACAGACAGGAATCAATTAGGGAGAAACAAAAAATGGTCTCAGTAACCCAGCAAGTGGCATCTTAACCAAGAAATCTGGACCCCAATTGTAGCACCACTTGAGAACAAGCAGCAAGGAAAAGCCACGAAAACAAGACCACATGAAGAACAGAAAGGCAGTGCCAGATCACGAGATACAGAGCCTGAAATTTTGGTTTAGGCTCCTGGAGCACTTTTCCATAGAATTTTCCTATTGCAGAGGAAATCCTGTTGCTCTGCTTCGACATCCCTGCCCATTTGTCCACTGAATAAACGTCCTGCAGGCACACAAACACCTGACTCTGTCCCAGGAATGAACAAGAGGTTTCCTGGCAGACCAGGACGTGAAATCTCATCTGATCCTTCCTCATGTAAAACATAATGCTTGGAGTAACTAAATGCACAACTATTTTCCAGCTCATAAACTTAATTAGAGCAGCTTAGTCATCTACATGCAGTCATGTAACAAGTCAGGGGCTGGGAATACAACTTTCTTTCCCTGCTGGATCTCTCTCCTCTTGTTACAGGCTGACCCTGATATTAGAATTGTCCTTTTGCTGCCTGTTTACTACTGAGGAAGTTCAGCACTGCAGATTGGGGTGCAGGCAGGCACACAGAGCGGGTGTTTGCATCCAGCTCAGCAAAGAAACATCCTCCAAATGCATGCAAATACAAGGATTTGCTGATGCCTGATTCTCAGGTGAGTCCTTCAATGCTATTTTATTATTAAATGAACCTTAGGGTGCTGCTAAATACAAAGAACTGCATTTTCTTTGGTGCAAAGTGCCATCACAACTCTGTGCTGACCTACAGTTGTACAACTCCAAGCAGTTCCCTTCTGTCTGTGAGCAAAGTCTCTGCAAATACTTTCTCTCTTGATGTAAGGGAATGTTTTGGGGTGCTAATTTTAATTTCTTACTTTGAAATTAACCAATGATCAGCATAAAATCAATACCAATTAGATAATCAGTGTCAAATCAATCGATGTTTTAGGGTCCTGGTATTGCCCAAAGACACAAATTATCTGTTCTCTTCCAAATTCATTATGTAATAAAGACAACGCCAGACTTGGGCAGAATTTCAGAAAGACTAATGGAAACACCAGTCCAAAAAGGACAGTATTTATCAGAACTGCATTAGACTGACCAGTCCTGTTACATCATTAAATCATCCCTGGTTATATCACACATGCCTGGAGACTCCAATGCCTTCGGAAGGGATGGAGGAGAGAAAAGAATAAATGACACTGTGCAATATCAAAACTATCAGGAATTTTTTTCTGAATTTCTTAGGTACATTTCAGAAAGCTTCACCCTGACATCTTCATTCCTATGATGGGAAGGAGAAGAAAAATAGAATAGCAATCAAAAGGATTCTCTGAGAAAGTAAGTATGAGTGAAGATAATATGAAAATGGACCTAAATTAAGAATACAGTGCAAATAGGTAAGATAAGCACCTGGGTGTTTCCTGTGTTTGCCATTTTGCACCTGCATATTCTTGTGCATGTAAATACCCACACTTTCAGCACCTTATTAGAACAGGAGAAAAAGGACTTACCTTATCAATGAACTCTGTATGGAACATCCCCCTAGAGCTCCACAGCTGCTTTTATTTCAAAGTCTGAACCACAGTGATCTGTAAAAGCATAAATCCACAGTGCTCTCTCTTGGTGTTTCAAGTTTTACAGTTCAAGAGGGGAAGATCATTCTGTTCCTCAGTATGAGCCAATCTCCCTCCTCCTGCCACTTCCCATCTCAGACTCCCAGACCCGGGATTCGGCGCTGTCCCTCCCTCCCTCACTCTCCCCGATGGTGCTGCTGTCGATCGTCCATCTCACCCCATGAAATTCCCTCTCTGCAGCATCCTGCCCCTCTGCCTGTGCCAGGCAGCCTCCCGAAGTGCAGGGAGCCCCGGGAGTGCACCAGGCAGAGGAAGGGGCTAAGGCAGACCCAGGAAAAGTCTGTCACACCACATGTCACATGCTGCTGGGTCCCTCCTGCCAGCACAGCTGGAATCCTGAGCATCCCCCCCACCACAGAACGGAGGATGATTTTAAACTTGAAGGTGCTTTTCCTCATCAAGTTATTCTTACTTTTCTGGTAAGAGAGGTGAAAGATCTGCAGTACTAAAAGTTTCTTTCACAGAGGTAATAAATGTTTCTTTCAGTATTGCATTTCACTTTTTTTCACCAGCACCACCAGGCACTTATAAGTCTGGGCTGGATGGTAAAAAGATGTGTGTGTAAATCGTCATCACTACCCCGAATGCAGAAAATTGTTGCATTAACTGGAGCCCTTTCAATCCCCACTGCAGCAAAATAAAATCTGAAGCCGGCAAAAGAAATCTGCAAAGATGCAATACAGGGATTGATCCTCGATTTTCTTCGCTAAGGCAGATTTCTGAGTCTGTGCAGCTGAATCTCAGAGTCAGTTCCCTTTCATCAGTTCTGGTCAAGAATCACTTTCCTGGATAACACAGCAGACTGAATCCAATCCTGGATACAGAAATAATATTGCAGCAAACACTTTTAGGTGCTTTGTAACTCAACACTTACCCTATCACCTTTCTGGCAGGGGCTAGGAATTAAGAGGGTGCAGAAGTCACTGGAAGATTTTAATAAATGACTATAATTGGCATTTTATAATTAAAGATAAATAGAGATGATGACACCGTTTGGTTTCATTTAAAAATATATTGTCATGATTTCATGGGTGTCTTTCTATGCTTGCCAAAGGTGGAAGGATTGTGTTCTAGCAGTAAAAGACAGAAAAAAAGGATTCTCTCCTAAAATGGTAAAAGAAGATAAGAGGCAGCAAATGATCTCCAGAAATATTGAGATTCCTCTGAGCCAGGGCAGAGTCTCACAGTAAGACTGGATACCACTCTCTGATGGTTACATAAAAAAGAAAAGCAACTTGTTTTCTCATTTCCTTATGAAAGAACTGGGAGTATCCCAGTTTTTGGGTACAGACTGGCTCCAGTCAGCTCACCCTTCCTTGGCACACTCACGTCCTTCAGCCCAAAAGTACTGCATGCAAAAGGGAGGAAGCATGAAGCCCCAGAAAAGGACTTTCTGACTGACCCAAATCCAGGCTGCACCACCAAAGACCCTGTGTGGCAAGTGACTTGAGGCCAGTTCACTGCAGGATTAACAGGAACACAGAGCTTTATGCTCAGTTGGTTTGAGGCTGCTCTGCAGAGCAAGCTCATCGTTAATCCCATGTTTTATTCAGGGGGTGAAGAACTCTGGCAGAGAAAGGTGAAAACTACATGACTTTCCAAAGAGGAAATTCAGCCTAGGCAAGAACTTCACTCTTCCAAACTGACAGTGTGTGTCAAGACAGCTGCAGACACCAGGACAGCTCTTGGGATGTGGAGCTCTGAGCCCTCCAAAACCACGACTGTGCTGCTGCCCCACAAGCCTTGGGAAGAGACCAAGGTAACTGCTCCTTTTAGGTAAAAGTGCTGAGGACAGGTGATACCTGGTGTCCTCCTTACCTCCAGTTCTTCACACCAACATGGACCACAGCAACAAACATCAGCATTTAGTGAGGGTTAGAGAAAGCAGCATAACTCAGGATTGGCCAGGACTTGGAAAGGGCAAAGAAAGGTGCAAAAGAAGGAAAAGATGGAAAAAGAAGGGAAAGAAGAAAAAAAATTTCTTTTTTTTTCTAGAGCATCATCCAGAGCCCTTGGCACTAGGAGCAGGAATGTGGTTTTTCTCAAAGCATTAGTTTCTTTAAAGAGGACTTTGATAGTTGCTAAAGACCCAAAAACCAGTAGATGTGAAATATAAATCAAAGTCCTTCTGGGCCATGCCACTTATCTCCAGGAAAGAAGTTGCAGAAATCATGGCTAACAACTCATGAAAGCTGGCAATGAAGGGAAATTGAGTTTATCCCCCAGTTTATTGCAGGTGGTGACATTGTCATTGCTAGTAACAGATCACTGATGTTATTCTAGCTCCCATCTTAACTGGTCTTACTAGCTGGTCTTGACTTGCTTTCCTTGCTCAAGCAGCAAAGTAGACAGGGCACTAAAATCTCAACAGCAACATAAGAAAAGAGGTGAGAGGGTTATTTTTCTAATCACAGTCCTTGTCCAGTAGCTTTAAATCTTGGACTTACTCATATTTGGTAAAATTCAGTTTTACTACATATGGCAAAATCCCAGCAAAAAACCACATGTGAGTGAAAATCCTGGCACAGTAAGGATTCCTAGATGGCTGGGAAAGAAGCTCACTAACAAAAATAATATAAAAATAGCCCCAGGAAAACCACAAAACTGAGGGATTTTAGAATATTTTGATTGTGCCAGGCCAGGCTGAGGATGTAGTTTAATGTTGCGAACTGCCTCATGAACTAGTTCAGGTTTAGTGAAGAGGTGAGACTCAAGGATTGAAGTTGTTGAACAATTTTTTCAGGAATCTCAGAGGGAAAAACCCACAGTTTGGAAAATGTTCCGCTGACTGAAGAAAACTAAGAAACTGCTGGTCTCCCCAAGCTTGATTGAACATAGGTGGCATGTACCATGAGAAACAGAGAAATAAAAACCAATACTGAACATGCTTGCAAGGACAGAAAACCGAATATTTTATCGATTTTTTTAGGAAAAAAAAATGTACAGGAAAAAAGAAAGGTACAGGAGAAAAATATCCTTCAGCCTGCCAGTTCATTAATTCATTTTTCCTTTCTATTTTTAAAGCAGCTTTTTAAAAAATTATTGATTTAATGCAACAGCAAATAAAGAATAAATCAGAGTGGCAGGATTTCTATTACCGACACACCACAGCACTGCAAGGTGTCTTTTCATCACCCACCATGAAGCACAGCAAAGCTCCACACTCACTGCACAGCCCTGTGGGGTAACCCAGGTGCAGCACAAAGAGCACCAGTGCACAGCAAACGTGGTCATGTGCCAAGGGCAGGGTGTCTGAAATGGTCAGTGCATTTACTCACATGGTTATTAAAAAAATAATAATTGTGGCTTGATGATTAATGTCGCACTGATCAACTGAGATAAAAATTATCTCCCTGCTCTGCTCACACGATTTCATCCTTGACTACAAGAAATGGAATGCAAGAAGGGGATTTGAGTGCAAGGGCTTCATCCATCTGGATGTGTCCAACAAAACTGTTCCTATCCCTATTACTGTCTGAGAAATAGATGCCAGCACTCATTAGAGGGCCGGGCTGTGCAAAGCTCCCAGTCATACACTGCAGCATGTGACACAGTCAGTTAACACCATGCCAGTGCAAAGCTTGAGGCACAGAAGAGCTCGGTGGGGTGGGTGCCATCCTCTCCTCTGGGGGCTCATCTTCTGTCTGCCAGAACGTGTTAACTGAGCCATGGACTCTGCTGGATCAACTCTTGCCATTGTGAAGGATATTTTAAATGTCCCTGCTGTGATGGGATTTTCCAAGTGGAGCAACTGTGCTCATGCCCAAGCCTTCCCTGTTGGAATGACACTGGAGGAGCTCTACTGTCCTCACCCTTTAAACCTTCTCCACAGTGCTCCACCCTCTGGAAGGGAGATACCTTGCTAAGCAAATGTGTAGGGTAATAAGAATGAAAATAAAATCTCAAAACAGTTTTCCCCCACCCCTCCCTTTTTCCAGGGCTCAGCTTCACCCTGGTTTTTCTGGCCCTCCATCCCTCAACAGGGGGACAGGGAAGGGGGCTGTGGTCAGTTCATCACATGATGTTTCTATTGCTCCTCCCTCCTCAGAGGGGGAACTCCTCACACTCTTCCCCTACTCCAGTGTGGGCTTCCTCTCCCAGGAGACAGATCCAGATCCCAGGATAAACTGTTTCTGTGTGAGTCCTTCCCACAAGCTGGAGTTTTGCATGAACTGCTCCAGTGTGGATCCCTCCCATGGATTGCAATCCCTCAGGAATGGGCTGCTCCAGTGGGGTCCACTGCAGGTTCACCAATCCTGCAGGACGTCCTGCTCCAGCATGGGCTCCTCTCCCCATGGGGCTACATGTCCTGCCAGGACCCTGCTCCAGCACAGGCTTCCTGCAGGGTCCCAGCCTCCTTTGGGCATCCCCTGCTCTGTTGGGGGCTCCTCCATGGGCTGCAGATGGATCTCAGCTCCCCATGGATCCCCACAGGCTGCAGGGGCACAGCTGCCTCTCCATGGTCCTCACCATGGGCTGCAGGGGAATCTCAGCCCCAGCACCTGGAGCAGCTCCTGCCTCTCCTGAACTGACCTTGGTGTCTGCAGAGCTCTTCCTCTCACACATTCTCACTCCAACAGGGAGGCTTTTTTCCTTCCTTCCTAAATATGTAATCATGGAGGCCATTTCATCTCACTAAGAGAATGAAGAGCTCAGAGCAGTCAAGTGAATCGCCCTCTAAAAATGCCAAGTTTTCTAGAACTGGAGAACTAGGTCTAAAATTAGGCCTAACTTTAACTTTTCCTCACACACCCCTCCAAAACACCTTGCACCAACCTCCACTGCAAACGTAGGCAATGCCTCTTCTAGCATGCCTACATGGAGCAATGTATTTCTCTTACTCAGGCATATAAAATGTCTGAGATCAATCAAGCCACTAATTCTGTCCTCTGGGTATGCAGCACTTGCCAAAGACAACTTCAAACTAGGCCACCTGCTGGCAGTTCTCTCCGGCCATCTGGGTACATCTCACTTTAAAAAAGGCCCCTCTCCAGCAGTGAGGACACCTTGGGATGCTCTGCTTTCAGCCACTGGTCCCCAGCCTCCTGAGGGGAGGGGCAGGGATTGCACAGAGCAAATTCCAGCGTTTATCCCATGCCAAATGAAGGTAATTTATGTGCAGGCTAAAATCCATCCCACCTGATGGGAGTTGGTGAAATGTGAAACATCAAAATTTAAATATCTGTCAGCTTTTTATCCTTAAGCATGAGGAAAAAAAAACCCACAACAAGCTAAAAACAAAAAGAGAAACCACTTTTTTCATGGAATCATTCAAAAGAACAGCAAATCCCTTCTTTGATAGCAAATCCCTTCCCTGTCTATCTTTATCTGAAGAGATGTGCTTGGGTTTTTACTTGTCATTCTTTCAGCTGCAAATTTCCCTGCTATTTGTGTAAGTTTTATTAACTTAATCCATCTTATGCCAGTTGGTTTAGCAAGTTGTTGTGATAAGATTCCATTCAAACCATTTCTTCTAACTGGGAGAAATAAGACTCCACTTGTGCAGTCACCACTGCTCCAACACAATCCTTTAGAGATAATACTGATTTTAACTTTGTGGTTCTCATTCAGCTCCTGTTTATTCAGTTTCTGGACACACTGGCAGCCTGATTTAATTAAACCTTTTTGAGTAAACAGCAGAGAGAATTGAGACTGTCTTGGTATCACATCCTAAAAAAAAAATAAACCGTTTGCAGAACCTCGCAGAAGCTGTGAAATTAATCACATTTTGGTTTGGTTTTCTGGTTTTTTGGGGGCTTTTTTAATATAATGAATGTGATCTGAAAAATTTCTTCACCAAAAGGGTTGTCAAGCACCAGAAAGGGTTTCCCAGGGCAGTGATGGAATCCCCATTCCTGGAGGTATTTAAGGGACGTGTAGATGTGACATTGAGGGACCTGGTTTAGTGGCAGATTGCAGTTCTGGGTTAATGGTTGGGCCTGATGACATTCGTGGTCTTTTCCAGCCTAAATAATTCTGTGATTCCATGAAAAGTTGAAATTTTTGATGGATCCCATATCCATGAAGCAATGTTGTACCTTTTCTTATGGCTCCAGGCTCCTTTCAGCTCCATTCTCCTGGGGGAAAGAGAGTAAAGAAACAGAGGGGATATTTTTTATCCACCTCTGTTGACTCATGGCCTATTATACCTGTTCATTTAAAAGCAAAATTTGGTGCTACCTGATTCCCAGGATGTCATAGGAGTCTCTCCTGCAGTCACTGGTTTATCCACCACAATGAGAAGGTTTGATCGTTGCCTCCATGACCTCCAACAAGGAGCAGAGATCAAGGAACTGCAGCACATCCGTCACATCAGGCACTTTGACACAAGGATGACTCAGCCAAGGCCACCAGCTGAGATGTCCAATGGCAACTACACGTGTAAATTGTATTTTCAAACCTGTCTTCACTCTGAGTACACTTTGGGCACAGCAAACAGGAGAAGAGAAGAGAAGAAGGAAAATAAATTAAGAATATGCAGCAATAGAATTAGAAAGTAGGGGAAAAATATTTTCAAACTGGTAAAAGCAAGAGAGAAAATTCTAGAAGTAAAATGGATTGGAAGGTGAAAGAGGCTCAAAGGGATAAAAGAAAGAGCGAGAGTTTCTGAAAATACAGCCTCATTCATTTAAACTGCTTCTTCTGTGATGCAATGATCCCCAAAATCCCCTTTAGAGTTTCAGGGTAGAGACATCTCCTCTTTTCATCTCCCTCTGCAATTCCACACCTCAGCCTTGTCTATCACTTGCCTTTTCCCCTCTCTCCTCACTCCCTTCCCAGGCACTGCTGCTTCCCTGTGCATGTTACACATTTTAGTCCTTGGACCAGTCTCCTCACCTTCCCAGTCCCACAAGTGAGGCTGGAGTTTATTGACTGTGCTCTATTCACTTGGAAGGAAAACCAAGGAGCCCTGAGGTGTTCTGCAGACTTTTGTGCCTGTTCTGGGTCACGCCCACAGTCCAACATGGATTGTCCCAACTGGGTAGGAGCAGGTGTGGGGGCAGGGAGGTCTCTGCAGGCAGCACAGTGGTAAGAAGACTCTACCATCAAATTGAAAATTTTACCGCCAAAAAAAACCCCAGTCCCAAATAGAATTACCTTCAATGCCACAAAGAAAAATTATAAGTTTCTCAAGTCACCTAGAAGGCATCGGAGATGTGCTTGGAGATGTGAAATATCAGCTTGTGGAGCATTCACCATTGATCCATTTTGAGTGGATTAATTACAAACTAAAGGTGTCATTTGTAATATATATATATGTATAATCAACGCAGAAGATTATTGCTTTAAAAATATTTTTTCTGAAAAATAGTACAAAGGAAATGTTCCTCTTTCTCCACTTGAATATGTTTGTAATAGATTTGAGACACTACACCCAAGGTAAGGGTTTATATTTTATATATTTGTATATATATCCCATATCCAAGAGATTCATTTTCTCTGTGGTTTTGAAAGATTTCTGTGATAAAACTCAGGAGACGAAAATTTTGACATCAGTGGAACGAGGGTTATGTTGAGACCACAATGGGAAGAGTCTTTCATGTAAAGCTGAGCCCAGGAGAAAACATAAGAGCAGATCCTCACACTATTTCCTAAGTACCTCCCTCGTCCTTGGACATTATCTACCTCACCCCATTTCCACTTATTTCAGACTTTGGGGTGACTCAGATTTCCCTGACCACATCACTGCTGGGAAATCCTTCTCTGCCATTGAAGCTGAATGTTTGGCCACACTTTCAGCCATGACAAACCAGCACCCAACCAAGAAATCCCAACTGGGGGCCAGGAATTGTTCCCAAAAGGGGGGTTGGATGTAGCTGCGCTATTTTGGAGACCAGAGTTTCTCAATACAATGGAAATCCTGGCTGGCAGCAGGGCCGAGGGGCTGCTGTGACCCTGACAATGCTCCTGCTGCCAGCTCACCCTGCATGTGTTGCTTTAATCTGCACCCGATGGGCATCAGGGACAGGTACAGACCTGGTATATTCCTGGAGGCTTAAATCAGTCAAAAGCAACATTTGCCTTTGGACTAAGGATGATTTCTGTCTCTGTGACAGTTAGATGTGAATATATGGAACTACAAATGTAGAAGTANTAAGGGCTTTTTGATCATTAATATGAGAGGAAACAAAAGTACCTCTGCTTCTATACAAAATATGTCCTGAAAACAACAAAAAAAATGTTGCCTAATTCTTGAAACGAGCATTGTATTTTTTGTACTTTTTCTCCACAAGCAAAAGAATCACCTCTTAATGACCAATTCTTGTTCACACGATACCAAGTGTTGCAAAGCTAATGCTGCTATTGTCCTCAAATTGTGAGCTATCATTAAATCCAAAAAGATTTTACATAAATCAAACTATGGCTCAAGGTAGGGATTTCATTATTTCAACATGCAAAGAAGCAAATAATCTGTTTTCTGATTATATATCTAAGATATTAAGTATATGTTTAATGTAAGTAAATTTAGCATGTGTTTAAATCATTTACTATGATAGTTTATTTTTAATAGATGGTTGTTGATATTCTGAGACCAAAGTAGACTAATTGGGAGAATGACAAAATGAGCAGAGTAAGAATTAGAAGGTGAGTAAAACCAAAGGAGGAAATGAAATTACTTTAAATATTCCCAAGAGAATATATTCATTGAGAGACAGAGCCCAAAGGAGGGTTGGAGCACTGAGTGACCACAGCACAGGGAGGTGAGGATGGAACTCATGGCCGTGTAAGCAGACGAGCCTGGCTCAGTCTTTGGACAGTCAATGAGAACAGACCCAGATTTTTTTTCTAAACCCCTCTTTCATGATGTTCCTATTGCAGTATAAATCATACCATCAGTGGGAAGGAGAAAATGCTGTGTAAGAGCCCTCTACACCCAGAGGAGTAATTTTAGAGCCTTCACATTACAAGGGCCTAAAGTCCCAAATGGCAGCTGAGTAAAGTTGCAGTCAAAAATGTGCAACCTGAAGTGTTATCCTCTAAAAACATTTTCTTCCTAAAGGAATAAAAGATTGGAAAACATGCAAACCCATGATGGTGGATAAGCCTTCACCTCAGCCATTCCAAATGTTCAGGAAGGATCTATTTGTTTATTTTAAATCCCTTGCTGTTTGCAGTCTCTCCCTCTAAAAGACAACACACCAGTATTAGGATCTCTGCTGGGATACTGGGAGCTCCCAGCCAGAGGCTGGACCTTATAACACAAACTGAAACTTGAAAAAAGATCTATCCAAGAAGCAGAAAATGATTTAATAAAGAACTTCATTAGAAGCCTAAACACAGTATTTGAAAATATTGTCCCCTGGAAGGCACAGAAGGATAAAAGATAATTACTAAACGATAGCTGGAATTTTTAAAACTTTGAGAGCAATCCCTTGAGGACTGGTAAAGGATTAACACCTTCTTATTGAAGGAAAGATGTTCAAAAAAAGAACTCAGGCATATCATGACAGGGAATCACACACTAACCAGCCACTGCCAAACATGCTTAGATTATTTTCAAAGTCATCCACATAAATTACATATAAGCTACACATTTGCACACAAATGTGCTGGTAGGAGCTGGTGCAGTGCATATTTCCAAGGTCCCTGAGCTTTTCTCTAGGAAAAAGGATTTTGTCATTAATTTCTGCAGAGAAAAAGAAAGAAGCCACTATTAAATTCATTATTTCAACCTGACCAGGAAAGCACAGATCAAACTGAAACAGCACAGTAGCAATTTCTTTTAGGAATAAGAACAGAAAAGTTTTCTACTTCTATCCAGTATTTTTTTTTCTGAGTAATTGTAATAAAAGTAAAGTATGGAGCTACTTTGGAAACTAACTCTAGGGAAAAAATTCAGGTATGAGTGAAGCATTCAGTGCTTTTCCTTCACTCCCAAGAACTTTAAGGGAATTCAAACCATTATATTGGAGACAGGCATTCATAACAAGGAATATTCACAAGTACTTTGCTAAACTATTCTGACCTTTGCTTTGATGACGTCCCTGGGCCTTCTATGCCATGAAAAGAAAACAGATTTATTTTTTCTCTGTCACAAGCAAGCACAGTTCAGCCATTAAACCATTTCTACCAGGATAATGTGTTTGACTCTGCCTGGGAACTCCACAGCAGCCCTGAGACCTGCAGCCTCCAGTGCACCCCTGGAAACACACCCACCTGCCCTCGTGTGCACAGCTGGGAGATGTCTTATCATTCTATTTTGATTAATTACTGAATTATGGTTCTCTAAACTCCCAGTAAAATCCAGGTCTGTTCAAGCTTGGAAAGGTTTTCTGGCTGAAATCCACAGTCTGCCAGGTACATGAGGTGGAGATTGTGCACTATTATCTTTTTCTGAACACTTTATGACATTCTAATCCTAGTTTCTCTACTTCAGATCGTAAACCTCTAATGGCTGATCTTAAGCAGAAATATACAGGTAAGTTTTTCTTTCTTTCTCCCAGAGAATTTGATGAAAGGATCCCAGGTATTTCAGAGCAATGTTTTCTCCTTACATTCCAAATCAATTTTAGAATTAATTAACTAGTGATTTTCTGTATCTATTATACCATCCATTCAATCTTCTTGAGGTTTTTGGAATCCTGAAATATAACTAAAATATTTCTATGATTACTGTTCACAAGTCATCATAGAGAACCCTAAAAGAAAGAGATATTTGTTTATACCTCTGTGATTGGCTTTTAACAGCTTTGCAAGGGTTTTTCTTAATTAACAATTTGCCAGCAAAATTAGTGCATGCCTAATTCATGCTAAAGTTCAAGATGATCAGCACATAAGGGTGATTTTTTTCTGAGAAAAGTTCACAGCCAGAAATTGCCTCAAGAATGTTAATTTAATCAGATCACACTGACATTTTCCCCTAAAGAGAAATCAGATAATAATAGGAAAAGTCACATCACCTCACATTTCTAATGAAAACAAATACCAACAGCATAAAATGTTCAGCTGATGTAGCCATTGTACATGTGCAAAGGTGAAATTGTGCATTAACTTGCCAAGACAAAAAGAGGCTTCCATTATTCCACCTAAAGAATTCTTTCAATTTTTTTCTAAGATGTGATTACATCTTAGAATGCAACAGGCAGCTCCAGTGACAGAGTACTTTAAAAAAATCACAAATAGCACAGAAAAATCTGGAAAACTGGTTAAGAAAAAAAGGTTTTCTGAGAGTACATTTAGTTCCAGAGGCAAATCAGCAGAACTGTATTTTAATTCTAAGAAAAAGGGACAAATGTGTCAAGCATGGAGGAATGGGGAGGGTTGTGAATTAATTCTAATGTGTGTCTTGGGCATTTTTTTTAGATTAGACACACTTTGGCTGAATTTCAGTTAAAGCTCCAGTCAGACAGGTACCAAACTGGTATCAGTTTCTCCATGTGGAAAGAGCCTGGAACAAATAGAGGGATTGGGGATGGAAATGGAGTGAAGATGGACTGGCCTTGTAAACCATCTGTTCATGCTTGCCCATAACACAGGAAGCAGAACTGGAGATGACATTTGTTATTTGTGTTGTATTTACAGTCCGTGATACAACTGTAAATGAGCCAAGTTCTGGTAGCAGGTAAATCTGGAAATGAAAGATTTCATAGGGAGAATGCTGACTTACTCTTTCCATAAAGTGTTTAACCAAATTTGAAAGAACCCCAGCTTCTTCCATAAAATATGGGTGCAATGACGATAGAATTCCACTTTTATCCACTTGTTGTTCTGTCATTTTTAGAAATTTTAATCAGTATACAGAAAGGTACAGATAGATACAGAAAGGAGATTCATGACTCGCCCTGGACAGCATCCACACCAAAAATTAACAAATCCACACGTACTGGCCATGTAGTTTCTTGTGCAGATGACCCAGGACTTCCTTTCTTTTCCTTCTCCCTGCCCATCTCTGACCTCACCCCTGGTCCCAGCAGATATGACAGTGCCCAGCCTGCCCATAGGAGTCAGGCAGTGATGCTCTGGTGCATCTCCTGGCTCACTCTCCAGGAGAAAAAGAAACAGGGATTTTTTTTCCAGAGCAGTTGCATTTTGTTCATGCAGTGCTGCACAGTCTGACTCAGAGCTGAGGGACGGACAGAAGCTGAGGAAAGCATTTACCTGCAAATGCAAATTTCCAGTTGCAAATTACTCCATTTCCTCAAAATTTCCCTGTGGGAAAAGGCAATAACCTGTTTGAGAGTCCCAGGGAGAGGATGGCAAGGTGAAGGTTGAAGGCTGGGGGAAATTTTTGCCTGAATGACTAGAGGTCTTCACCTCATCACCTTTGCTCTAAATAGTTATGTCAATACTTACAGAAAATACAAATCCAAATGCAGATATCTGAAGTTTCTAAAAGTTCCCAGTAAAACATGGCTGAATTTACAACATTTTTCCTGCCAACAGCATCACGGAATCATAGAAAGGGCTGGTGCTGGCTTGCATTACTCCTGACATATTTGGGTAGTGTAGAAGGTGCTTAGCAGTGAGCATGGATTATTTTGCTGCACACAGAGAGAAAGGAAGTGATTATAAATTAGTGGAAATGGGCTGTATTTAATAATCTCATGCATGCTTTCTGCTACACTACCCACTGTGAGGATTTTGGCTCAGTGAGGTGGAGAATTGTTTTACACACTCCCTGTATTTTTCTGACAGACTTCTGTAAGAACCTCCATAGGATTGGAGACTACGTAGATCTCTAATTCATCTTCAAAATTATTAATATCTGAAAAAAAGTATTTAAGATTATGCCACAGTCTCAGGGGAGAAAAACTTGTTATTTGGTTTAGGATTTGGTCAATAAAGAGAACAAGTTTGTGTGTTTCCGGGTATTATTCCTTTGAATACATAATTTTGTGGTTTAAAAAATCACTGCCTTTTGGATTTGCTTTGTGCAGCTGGCTCTGGTTAACAAATGAGGCTCTTCACAGGATGGAGAGCTCAGAGCTCACACTGCAAACTCCCCAGGGGCCTGTGCTCACACTGATGAGAGGGTGAAAATCTATGACATTAAAATGACAGATTCCATTAGATTTGCACCTTCAGAGTCTGCCTTGTCAGGAGAAAGAAAGTGTGAATGTGCTGAGCAAGATGACTTTGACTTTTATAAAATGCTTTTATCCAGGTCACGCAAGGAGCCCAAAGTTTTACCTGGGTGCTGCTCCCTGAGCAAGGAACTTGGGACTACACAAGGTTGAAGAACACACAATGTTTTCCACAGGACAGAGAGTCAGGCCACCCATTTCCAAAGGTGTTCAGCTCACACTGAGCAAAACAAAATGCATTTCAGAGATGGTTTTCAGCTCCGCACTGAGTACATTGAGTAAACAAGCTGAGAACTCAGAAGAACCTAAAACCACAGCCCATCTGAAAATCTACCACAAAGCTCCTGACAGAAAGCAGCAAGCAAAAGGGGAAGAACAGCCAGTGTTGGGTCCACACTACAGCCAGAAAATACTGAACAAGGACTCAAAAACAGATTTTCATCTCAAATTCAACACTGTCAAAAGAGACAAAAAAAATGTCTCCTTATCATGTGATTGCTTCCAATTCTTTTGGTGGACCATTTTGAAGGGGGCAAAGGATCCTTCAGTTCCTCCCAGAAAATTCCTTTTCTGTTGATAATAAAAGAGCAAATCTCTAAAGTGTTTAGTTTTTTTAACCAAAAGTTGTGACTTCTTTGCAAGCAAAAGGACTTTATTTTATTCTATTCCATATTGCTTTCATGTTTCTGTATTTTCCACATAATTTCCATCTTTAAAATCCTTCAGTCTGCCTTTAGGGAAAGACTTCCTGCCTTTACCTCAGCATCTGTGAGAAGCTACTGCTGGTATCTTTGAATTAAAAAAAATAATAATAATTTGTTTTTCCTCCTCTTTCTTAGATGAGTGCAGGCAGCAAAAAATTGCATTGCTCTGGGGCCCCAGCCACACAAGCTCTAACAGATACCACATCTTTGCTGCTGGCCACAAATTGGGAAATTTTAATCCTATCAAAGGCATTTTGCTTAATTGGTTCAGTGACTTATTTAAAATGACTCTACATAGGCAAGGCTGTATAAAGACATTAACAAAAATAAATTATTCCTGGCACAGCCTCCCTTGATCCTGCGTGAAGAGATGTATTTTTTACTGCACAAAGGCTGTGCAGTGTATTTTGATACATGTGCAGACCTATACACACCTTTAAGTGTGGTGATGAAGCCAAAGAATAATAAATCTACCACTTTCTACCTTTACAACCCCTTACTAAAAAAAAAAGTTAATACACTGAGAAACATGTTGTTAGAGAAAACAAAATCATAGTCTTCATCCAAAAGCTGCTACAGAGATGTGCAACCTGAGACAGACCAACCCTCTCCAGGATATTTCAGAGGCAAAAGCTTCCTCAAAACTCATCAAATTGGTGTCTTTCAGTCACCTTTCACCAGAGGAAACACAACTAGAATGACACAAAATTATTAACTAACAATAACTCCGCAAGAAGAGAAGGTTGTGTGGAGACCTCTTTTTCAGAAACTGCAGTGGTAGGACAAGGAGTAACAGGTACAAACTGAAAGAGGGAAAATTTACATTGGATATTAGGAAGAAATTATTTATTGTGAGGGTACTGAGACACAGGAAGAGGTTGCCCAGAGAAGCTGTGGCTGTCCTATCCCTGGAAATGTTCCAGGCCAGGTTGGATGGGGCTTGGAGCAACCTGGGATAGTGGAAGGTGTCTCTGCCCATGGCAGGGGGACGGAATTAAATGATCTTTAAAGTCCCTTTCAAACCAAACCATTCTACGGTTCTAATTTAAGATTTTAACCAGCAATACAGGAAACATTCCTTTAGAAAAAAGGAAACACATGTTCATTAGGAGCATCACATTTTGCATGTTTATTCCTCATAAACAGCCCACAGTGAAGCATCCTCCATAGGGGCTGCCTTCTGCTGCTGCCCAACAGCTGCAGCACTCCAGGTCTCCTGGGAGAGCTCCTTTTTCCTTGCAGGTTTTCACACACATTCATTACAGGGAGAAGACCCAAATTCCTATTACTTTAACACAGCTTGTAAGCTGATGGGTGCATTTGTGTACTAAATTAATTGTTCTGTCTGCTACCAAAAATGGAAATCAATACAAATTCAATACAATAACTCCTCTTCTGGAAGGGAAAAGACAGGACAATCTATCAAAAGAAACCTGAAAGGTGGTTTGATCATATAAGAGAAGAGAAGCCTCTGGTTAATCTCAGCAGTTACTTCTGGCTTAGACTATAAAAGCTTAAAAAAAGCATCAGTGAGCCTTTTCCCCAAAGCAGACATTTTCAAGACACTTAGGGCTTGGCAGTTGGTTTTAAAGGGAATTTTAGTGCTACTCAGCACACTTCAAAGTCAGCCTTCAAGTCTTGTCTTCAACAGATCTTTTGACAGAGCCTGACACACATTTTCCCCCAGGAGCTTTACAGCTTATTGATAAAGAAGTCAAAATCCCCTGTTCCAGGGCCCCATCCCTGCTCTGCCCTGCAGTGCCTGCGCTTGAGGCACAGCAGATAACCAGGGGATTTCTTCTGCACCTTTCCAGCTGCACAGATGAATCCCCTGGGCTCTCTGCAGCCAGCAGGGATTAAGATAGCATTTTGTAATAATGCAGGAGAAATCCAGGCTGTCCCAGGGCTCCCAACCCAGCCATCTCAGCAATGTGGGAGATTTTCAGCTGCAGCACGACAGAAACAAGGATTGCATGAGTAATTGTCATCACCCAGGAAAAAAACTGATCATTTACTGTGGAAACAGCAGAAAGGCACAGAGCAGGGTGAGGGATTTGATGGGATTTTAACAGGCCAGGGATACCCCAAGCCCAGTTCTGCTCCTTTGTAACACAAAAGGTCAGGATGAAATATTGACATCAGTGGGGCATTTCTGGGGGAAGCTAAACACTCTAAGAGCAAGGGTGTGGGCCAGAGATATTACTGATGAGCAGCAGGGTGTATTAAAAACATTGGCATCAATGCAGGTATACTGAAAGTGCCCAGCTTCCTTTTCCAGAGAGATCTGCCAGGAGAGGGCCACCTCTAATCCCAGAAATTCCCATTTCTATCAACACTGCTGTGGGAAGGACAGCCTGGGACAGGGATCAAGTGTTGAGGCCACCAGGGACCGTTTCACAGGGTGGGGATCTGCCCTCACACCACTGCACAGAGCCCAGTAACTGGTGTTTACTGCAAGTCTGTTTAGCAACACCAGGGTAAAGAAAACCCACTGCTTCTCAAAACATTCACTCCTCTATTGATTTATCCTTCTTAAACAAGGGTATTTAAAGCCAAACTCAAGCTCCATCTTCCAACAGTCTGCCTGTTCCCTGCCCAGAGGTGCTGCAACACGAATAGGAATTACATTATAAACTCAAACTTGCACTGCCCAAGGGTTGGAATGATCTTGCTAATCAATCCATTTTTCAACACTTGATCCTCAAACAGCCCAAAGAGATGATTTATTACTGGTTTCAACCCGAAACAAAAGTACCCAAAGGGTACACATACGTCTTAGATGAGGTTTGAACAGCTATAATTAAAGATTGATGCTTAAGTAAGCAAGAGAGCACAGGGCTTTTCAAGTTTAGCACTGCTGAGCAAATAAAAGTGTCATTCCAATGACTGGCTGCAGTTAAGTAAATAAATAGACCTCAGATTATGTTCTCCAGTCGTGAAAAAGAACAGCCTTAGCACATGGCTGCAGTAATTAGTGACAGATGAACTATTTTTGTCAGATCAGAAGGGACATGAACCTTTTCCCAAAGCCTGAAGCAGCCCCAGGGTGTCACTGGAGCCAGGCTGGGTTTCAGACACAACGGGAAACTGAGGGGCCTGAAGGAGCACAGAGTGTCCAGCCACAGCTGATCTGAAATACAGATGGCATGTAAACATGTCCACAAGCTTTGCACCATTAGAAAGGTTTCTCTGTTGTGTCCAGATGGAATTTACTGAAGAAAAACGCCTCCAACCACAGTGTTCAGAGAAAAACCATGGAAGGATTTCATTACATTAAAATCTAACAGGGAAGTTAAAATTCCAAACAACTGCAGTGGCATTTTACAGAATCACAGAATAGGTCAGGCTGGATAGGACCACAGTGGGATCATCTGGTCCAACATTCCTGCTCAAGCATCATCCCATAGCACCTTGCACAGGCTTGTGTCCAGATGGTTCTGGAATATCCCCAGAGAGGGAGACTCCACCTGCTCTCTGAACACTCAGTTCTCATTGCTCACTCACTGTACAGCAAAGTTCTTCCTCAAGTTCAGCTGGAACTTCCCATGCACCAGTATCAATTTGATATTGACTGGGCCCCCCTTGGGAGAACAAAACCAAAAATAATCTGCTTTATAATACAGAATATGTTAGAAACTGTAAATTACAATCAGCATTGCCCTGCCTGCAGGATACAGACAGGACATCTGACCTGGGGGCGGGCAGGAAAGGGGAATACTGGTGAGTTTAGAACTTTGACCTGATGGTACTCACAGATTTATTTCTGTGCTAAAAACATATTCCCACCATGCTGTTGGCCTAAACAAAACGACTGAAACGAACCAGAGAAGGAGGCAGTGCTCCCAAGGGGCCCTTTCCTGGGAGCACATCCACCAGGGGTTTTAGGAGCATCCTCACTGTGGGGCAGGAGGTGAAATAGTGCTGCATGTCCCAACCTGTGCTTTCCCCCTGAAATGAGATTTCAGTGTGGAAGGACATGGCCCTCCAGACCCTGTTTGTGTAGCCACATGCTTGGCAACACAGCCAGTGCTGTAAGCCTATGGAAAGGAGTGGCATGTGCAAGGAATTGTGACACCTTGGCAAGGAGGGCACTGTGGGTTTTCAGGTCTCACCACTTTGGCAGCCAGGGTGGAACAGCTCCAATCCAGCTCCTGCACATCAAGGAGTCCAACTGTCCCACACAACACAGACATCACTGAGCTGTTGCTACACAGATAATTTGTGAAACTGGCAGGATTCCAGCTCTGGTGATTCCCTCTCCTCAGCTGCAATTAAAGCTGGGCTGTCAGCCCGTGGCATTCAGAGAAATACCAGTTTACAGTCCACGAAGGACAGCTACAGCTTTCACCCCTCAAATATATTTATTCATGAAATGCTCCTGCACGGTTTAAGTTTGGGGTATTAAAAATAGAAGTTCAGTGCTCCTCCTCATCCTGGACCATGAACTGATTCTCTGTAAAGCTCCCTCACCCCTGTTATTTTTAAATACCTAAATGACCATAAAACACAGGGGAAAACACCAGGTGCTGAAAATAAGCTTCAAACACCCTTTGATAAACAGCAGATGAAAGAGATTCCTTTCGTGGTGCTTTTGCTAGGGCATAACTGCTGAATTTCCTGGGATTCTGGAAGGGGTCTGTATAATAAAGGAAGCCTCACCTGAGACCATCTATAAATTCCACTGTTTAACGGACTGGTTTAACATGCACACATGTGAGAGGAGGGCAGGTGCTGGGTTGTGGCAAGTTTTCTTAAATTTTCAGGTGCTACAGAATAATGTAATCATTTCATTAATAAAATGACACCAAGAGGCAGACCTTGAGGCAATGTCTTTTAAAATTTGTTACAGCAGCACACAGACCCAATTTTACCTCTGTTTGAATAAAGCTCTCCAACATACAGATGGGCTGTGTGAAAGGAGCAGGGATGGACCCCTGTAACAAGATCAGAGGCTGTGAGGAAAGGAGAGGAAGCAACAGAGTCCCCATGGCCCAGGCACAGCTCTGCCCTCCAGACCCTCCTCAGCTTCTCCCACCAGAACATCTGGCTGTGGGTTTTTCCATGCCCCAGGGCATTTTTCTCCTTCACATTAAACTGTATTATTTTGCTTAAATCTTCTATATTTCAAGTGTATGTGAAGCCACATAGGTTTAAGTGATTTCTGACTTGAGGTAATACTACAGGGTATTTATCTACATTTTTGGTAGAGAAGGATAAGTACCACTTGTTAGAAACACTGACAAAATTTCAACTTTATTTTTATTTGAAACCATCAATTTATCCTGACAAGAGTCAATAATGCTTCTTTCAAAGCCTTCACTAAAAAGGGTTTCTCAAAATAAGGACAGATTTTCTAATTAAACCAGATACCCCCACCTCACATGGAGGAATAAACTCCTTTATTAGGACATTATATCCATCCATTTGATTCAGCTCTGCTTGTTTTCACACATCTAAAGGGGGAAACTGATTATTTGCATCCTCCTTCTTGTTCATCTCTGTCATTGTCTTGCAGGACAGGGAAAAGAATGAAAATTCTGTTCTGACAGATCAGAAAAGGGTTTTGTACAATTCTTCTGACACACAAGTACTGAGATGGAGACAACAAATATTGGGAGGGAGAGAACAGCTGCAATGCAGAAAGAGAGTTGTCCATCAGTCTGGGAGGACAAATGGAAATGATGAATACACTGGCAACAAATAGAATCAGTTTTGCTCAAAAGACAGCCAAAATCAGCTATATAATGGTCAACATTTGTACATCACATGAAAAATTAAATAATTTTAGAACAGCTCCACATACTGTACAGCTCCTTATTGCACTGGAAAAAAAAAAAAAAAAGAAGAAAAAATACAAAAGAAAGAAATTGAAGCACTGAAATGGCAAATGAGGACAAACTCTCCTCACAGCAGTTTTCACAAAGGTGAGAAACAAGCTTTATGTTTCAGCATGTTTCTTCCAAAGGCTGCAGCAACACTGATGGTTTCCTGCTCCTGACAGCGGGTTCAGGCCTTTTCTCTTCTGGTTTTCATGATGCTTCCTGTGGTTGTGCTCCCAGACAGGGCTGTCCGTGCTCTGACCTGGTCAGGCTCTTCAGCTCCCCTCAAACTAGCAACTCTCTGCAAGAAGTGCTCCTTTTCTTCTCGCTGGTCAGATCCACTGAAGACAACAGCCCACTGCTAGGACTAGGAGGGAAAACAATCAGGTCAGATTACAAGAATCATCTGTGGAGGTGGAGGGTCCATTTCAAAGAGGAGGTGCCTTAGCATCCTGTGAGAAACACCATAAGATGGTCACCTTAAAATGTGACCCACAGGAAAGGCTCCTGCTGTCTGGGGAAACTCAGAGACCTGAAGCAAGAGTCTGCATCACCCTTCCAGTGTTTGACATTGAGCAGATTAAACCCCTGGTTCCACAGGCCCATGCTGGGCCCCTCAACTTCAAGAGAGACATTGAGGGGCTGGAGTGTGTCCAGGGAAGGGAATGGAGCTGGGGGAGGGTCTGCAGCACAAGTCTGAGGAGAAGCAGCTGAGGGAGCTGGGAAAGAGGCTCAGCCTGGAGAAAAGGAGGCTCAGGGGGAACCTTCTGGCTCTGCACAACTCCCTGACAGGAGAGGACAGCCCGGTGGGGGGTCAGGCTCTTTTCTCATGTAACAAGCAACAAGAACAAAAGGAAATGGCCTCAACTTGTGCCAGGGGGATTTAGATTGGATATTAGGAACAATTCCTTCACCAGAAGAGTTGTCAACCATTGGAACAGGCTGCCCAGGGCAGTGGTGGAGTCATCATCCCTGGAGGTACTTAAAAGACACATAGATGTGACCCTTGGGGACATGGTTTAGTCGTGGGTTTGGCAGTGCTGGGTTCATGGTCGGACTTGACCCTAGAGGTCTTTTCCAACCTAAACAATCCTATGATTCTGAAGGTCTCTGAAACGAGACCCTTTTTTTTCTTTTAAACAACCATCTCAGGTGTGACAAACTTCTCCAACTCTAATGAGTCAAACTCCATGTTTACACCCAAGTTTACAAAAGTGGATGACTCACATCTTTCCCCTCTGTTATGCCACAGTAAACACCTACACGTGGTTTCTTCCACCCAGGTGAGTGACAACATCGACCCAAATCCCTAGGCACACACCGCCATGGTTTCCACATCAAGTTTTGCCCAGTGAGATCACTCAATATTTTTATCAAATGTTGCTGAGTCATGGGATTAGTGATATTTCCAAATCTGTTGTTTCTAGACTATTATACTGATGGTGTCTTGAGAGAATTGTAACTTTCAAACTTTCAATCCTGACCTAACGCCTGACAAGATGTGAAACATCTTTATTGGATCTTCCAGGATCTACAGAAGAATTGTAGCCTCAAAGTTGCACAGTGTCCCCTGCCCCAAATGACCCAAATGCTGGTTTCAGAGAGAAGGAATAGTTGCCTTAACCCCGTTATTTTCCCCTCATAAACCATGTACATTTGAACACACGTCACTGGAAGCCCCTCTACAGCTTTCAATACAAGGATTATAACTGAGTAATAGACTGGGAAAAAAGCAAAGAAATTATTTTTCCCATGTCCAAACTGAGCTGACAGAGTTTCTTTTGGCAGACAGCAAAAACACTGCAGGTAATTCTTGAGACACCTAAAGGGCACTCCCTTTTATAATTACTGTGTGAAGCCACTAAAGCCTTGGTACCAAAAAGAAATCTGAGGACAACAGACAAAAGTTTTCCAGCAGAGACAGGAAACACCAACTCAGTGATGTCAACAATTCAATTTTGCCAAGGTTTTTGAACGAAGCTGCCAAAACACAGTTTGTTTTCTTAAGGTTAAAACATTGCTTTTAATAAATTGTTCTGATATTTAAAAGAACCTCAAGATGTCATGAGTGCACATCAATTAGCAGCAAACACACTGACTGGGCTCTGAGTGTTTTCCATCCCTCAGATGAAAACAGAACAATCCTCTGACATCCTAAAGCAGCCCTGCTGCCATGCAGATCCATATTTTTGTGGAAGTAGCAAACAGGTCATTATATTGGGAAATCAAATTCCTAATTCTGTTCCTTCCTTATTCAGTGACCTTAAAGTAAATCTAATTCACATACGGGGGGAAAAAAGTTACTGGCACTGTTTACCTACAGGGCTTTGACATCTGCAGGTGAAGAGATTAAGATTAAAATAGCACTTTTAACTTTGTAACCACAGCAGTAGGTTATGTAGGAGTCACAAAAATCTATCGATTTCCACTTCTGATATTTAGAAGCTTAATGTCCTGAGCAGACTTTTGAGATACCTGTGTGGCCTTCAGCAAGAATTTACATTTGAAAAATGTTACATGGTGTAAGATGTGGCAGATGGTTCTGTTCTTCCAATATACAAATAAGGTTTGCAAATTGGTAAATCAGCCATTAATGGGAAAACAAATAAACTTTACCTTTTCTAGACCCCACTTCCGCCTTGATGAAAGGCAGTTCATCCTTAAGGCTTCTCTCGTCTGCAGATTTAAAAAAAAAAAAATTAAAATGTAAATATTTAAAAATATTAGAACATAAATATTTTCTACACCAGTTTCTCAGGGTGTAGAAAATGTCCATATAATCCAGGATAAGTACCTTTCTGTCCAGAAGAGTCCCAAACAACAGGATGAAGAATCCCTAAGAAATTGCAAAACCAGTTAACAAAACCAGCATAACCACACGATATCTCTTAAGTGTTTCTATATGTCTTTTCATTAAGGAGAGATCTCATCACCTGTGACTCAGGTGACAGCAATGCACAAAATGGGTTTATCCACCCAGGTCACGCAGGCTCCCTGGGAACGTCAGGCATGGATGTAACCTGTGTTAATCCTGAATATGAACTGGACTGATGGGTAACAAACCAGGACTTTCTCAGCCCACTCAGTGCAGCCTGAGCTTAGAAGAGCTAAGGCAGACTGCGTGTGCAGCAGTGCATCAGGTAACACTGGGTGTTTAGGCTGATGAGTTAATCAAAACCATGGAATCAGTTATGGAATGGTTTGGGTTGGAATTAACCTTAAAGGACATCCAGTTCCAACCTCCTGCCGTGGGCAGAGACACCTTCCACCATACCATGTTGCTCAGAGCCCCATCCAGCCTGGTCCTGAACATGCCCAGGAATGGGGCATCCACCTGCGCCAGTGTCATCTTCACTGGAAGGGAGAACTTTCTGTGTAATTGTTTGTTGATAAGGATCAGACATCTTTGCAGTTATGGACATTAACTGGTGTTAATCAGAAATTAATCATGGGGTTGATTCTTCATCCTACTTCAAACCAGACCAGCTTGTCCCATTACCCATCTGCACCTAAAACACCAACCCAGGATGCCTCGTGCGTGTACCATGGGAAAGCACCGAGTGGAAGGGGAAGCTGAGATCCTGCTTTTCACACACACCACCTGCTGCCAGCCCCTCTTTGAGCTGGTACCTTTATGCCACGCTCAAGGTCTGAGCACACACACCACTCCCAGTGTCCCAGAGTTTACCTGGAAGGCATTCAGCAGGGCAAACACAACATGGAAGGCCAGAGAGCGGCTGTCGATGATTGTGGCTAATCCAAACCCCCACGTGAGGCCCAGCAAAGGTGTCAGAAGGGCAACATTTTTGCTGACTCGGATCATGCTGCTCAAATCTTGGGACTTGCAGCCTTCTCCAACGGAGGATCTCCCAGTCTTCACCACAACCACAAGCACCACAATGAGATTCATAACAATGATGCTCAGGGCAGGTACCACAAAGGCCAGAAGGGCTTTTGTCTCATACCAATTGAGCCAGCAGGCTCCACTCCTTAAATACCCATTTTTCGGTTCAGTAATAGCAACGGTGAGGATAGATATGACCAAGGGACATCCATATCCAATAGAGAATGCTGCAGCTAGGAAAACAGATCTTGTTATCTTAAAAAAAATAAATAATAATCCATAGAGAATCAAGAGGCCCAGGGTAAACATCCAAAAAAACAGGGCAAGATAGAAAAAGTGAAGGAAAAAAGTGGCTGCCACACACAGCTGGTAGTTTAGGGCTGCATTGTGCACAATGGCTGCCAGGATGAACAGGACATCAGCGACGAGAAGCGAGGCAGCGATGTTCACCAAGCAGAAGTGGCGCATGTAGGTTATCTCAGTTTTGGTGACGTGGTGCCACACCACAGCCTCGATGACCAGGCAGAGGACCAGGCTGAAAATGGACAGGCCCAGGCCCACCCGTGTGATGTAATCCAGCACCGAGCTCCGTGGGGCAGCTGGGGCCATCAGGATGGAGAAGGATCTGTAGGTGCGGCGCCGGTGGGCGCAGGCGCAAACCACGGCGGTGACATTGTGGGCGCGCACCGCGCACGCCCCGGGATCCCAGCGCCGCTCGGCCAAGTGCCACCCCACACACTGAGCCCCAGCCTGCTCCAGCTTGTTCAGCTTCTCAAAGGTGAGCAAAATGTTCTGGAGCTCCTCTGGCAGCGACACCGACAGCACCATCCCGTTCACAAAAGCGGGGTCCAGCCGGTTGGTCTCTAGGACGGCTCCAAGAGTTGGAAACGCAATGCTGATGGCTTTGGAAGCCCTGGGTAACCTCAGCAGCTCTTCTTCTGGAATCACCACGTGCCCAGTGATATTGCCTGTGCTATTGAATTCCATGGAAAAGTCAAAGCTCTTTCCTGAAGCGTTTCTGTGTATGCTGTAGCCTTTGGTAGCGATGAAGGGCTCCTGGATACTTTCTGAGCCGTTTCTTAGAAGAAGATTCCCAGCAAATGAATTCACTGAGTCCAGTAATATTGAACCAGCGTTTCTGTCTTTTACAAAAGCCCAGTTGGAAATGATGGAGCTGTTCAGAATATGGTTTGCTATCCTGCTGTAGCTCTGAAACAAACAAGCAAAATAGAATTTATTTGTTTTATGTTAGAAGAAGCTATTATTCTCCTGGCAGTGCCTCTAAAAAAGCTCAGTTCATGAGTGATTTCTATAAAAGGAATAATCCTTTTGACAATGAATAGGTTGCCATGATCCTTCCCAGTCAAACTCAAACATCTCATTACTAGAATTGTCCTATCCTCTTCATATCCTACATCAAAAGGTGATTGGAGAAGTAAATATAAAGCAAAAAGGACACCCTTGTTCTATTCCAGATGCTGACCCACAGTGCAGGTCTTTTACACAGTGCAGATTTTTACCACCCAGTCTGTATTTCTTCCCCCTCTCTCTGCATTCTGAGTTCACCAGGGAAAGATCTCAGCTGTTGTTGTACAACACGTGACAACACAGCTGCAAGTCAGCAGCCCCAGGGCTGCCTTCCCTACAGTGTCATACTTTAGAAATTAATTCTTCCTTGTACTGTTATCCCATGCCTATAACAACAGTTCCTGAAAACCTTTGCTTCTAAAGAAATTTAATTCCACAGTCTACTTTCATCACACATGAATAAGTCAAAAAGTTTCTCTGACAACAAAATATCCCACTTTGGAAACTCCTTTCAGGTGATCTCTGTGTGACGTGCAGCCATCACTTCATAAGGACAAAATACTTGTGGATGCTCCCTAAAGCTCAGAAGCACCTCCCAAACCAAATAAAAGTAAATACCTGCATTTTTCCTCTAGTGACATTCACTGATAGCAGCTGGGAAATCTTCTTTAGCAATTCCACTATATCAGCAATGTTTCCTGGGATGGCTGGTGAAGACAGGATATCTGGGATGATGCATGCAAAATCAGCTTGGCAGCTCTGATTCCCAGCACCAAAATGTTTTGCTCCATCTCCAGGCTTCCCATGGCTTAGCTTTCCTCCTCCTCCAAAAGGAAAATGTTCTCCAGCACCACCACTGTGTCCTGCAGAGCATGGGAGGGCTTCACTTTGGGATATCCTCTGGAGGGAGGAAATAGATTTGAGACAATCAATGAAAAGAATGAAAATGAAGCTACAACTAGGCAAGAGATGCAGAGCTGGGAGTGTAGAGAATGTGTCAGTGGACTGAAACCCAGGACCAAAGCTCACCTGAGAAAAATATCATGGTTATACTACATACATGAAGGAAGGAGCAAGAACTAAATGCGGTGTCTTATTCTTAAAGTGACTCGATTAAGGATCTTGCAGCAGAGGAGAATTTGTCATAAATCATCTGATTATGACACACATTGGTGTTGTTCTTTCCTCAGTTTCATTCTGCTGTGTTCTTATCGGTTTAGATCCATGTGAGAAACACCGGCCAAGTGAACAAGGCAACTTCATTTCTGAATTACGTTTTCACACAAGAATCTCCCAAATTTATTTCCTATCACCTGATTTAAGATTGTGAAAGAGCTAGAGAAAAGGCTGATGAGGAGTGGCTGAGGGATCTGGGAATGTCGAGCCTGGAAAAAGGGAAGCTCAAGGGAGGCCTTATCACTTTACAACTACCTGAGATGAGGTAATAGTGAGGTGGGGGTCAGGCTCTTCTCACGGGTAACAAGTGACAGGACAAGACAACGTGGTCTCAAGACACATCAAGGGAGACTTAGGTTGGATATTACGAAAAATTTCTGAAAGGATGGTCAGGCATTGGAATGGCTGCCCACAGAAGTAATGGAATCACAATCTCTGGACATGCTCAAAACAGGTGTGGAGGTGGCACTTGAGGATGTGGTTCAGCAGTGAAGTGGTGGTGCTGGGCTAATGGTTTCACTCAATGATCTTAGAGGCTTTTTCCAACCTAAACAATTCTTTGATTCCATGAAGTCAGAGCCTGTTGTCAAAGTATTCTGTGTTTTAGGATCCCATCTCCCTTTGCTCAAGACTGAGAGCACATGGAAGGAGTGTCTGTCTTTGCAAGAAGTTACAAACACAGGCCAAAGTAGGTGCACAACAGCATCCTCACCTGAAAAAGGGACTGAACATCCAAGCTTGCACAAGCATCTGACAACATGTGCCACTTTCTGTCTTCACAGACAAAACTTGTCTCCCCATGGAAGGAGGGAGAGCAAGGCTGAACACAAATTGCTCCATTGTCTTGGCAGGGAACGAGATTTATACAGGTATCTGGAAAATAAACCAAGCAGACACTCTTACAAAGTCAAAACCAGCACACCATGGTCCATGATTGAGGATCAGGGGTGTAAAGTATTGATGACTGATAACATCTCACAAAGCATTAACCAAGGCACTGTACCTTGCTCATCACCAGTCTTTGATTCATTACTGAGAACCTGAAAAATAAGAAGTGGAACACTGAGTGAATGTTTATGTAAATAAGTAAATGATGACTCCTTAGTACAAACCAGAAAGGGTTTCAAGAGGAAAATAGTCCTTTGGAGGTCCAGAAGGCAGAGATTATGGCCCTTTGCTCATACAGACAACTGAGAACTCTCTTCTTAGAGTCTGCCTCTATATATGAAGCCTTCAGTTGGATCCTGCTAGTGAAGTGACACTCTGAGCTCGTGCACAGGATCTCAGATGAGGAAGTTGTTAATGATGAGGGTGGTGAGACACTGGCACAGGCTGTCCAGAGAGGCTGTGGCTGCCCCATCCCTGGAAGTGGTCTTTTGATGGGGATTTTGAGCAGGCTGGTCTAGTGAAACTTACCCTGGGAGTGGTGTGTGGCACAGCCAGGAAGAAGTGTGCAGCCCAAAGGAGCAGGCAGTGGATCACCCTCATATCCATCACCACTCATTTGCTGATTTCCTCCTGGAAGAAAGAAGTTAAAGAAGATTAGACATCTCTGTTTCCACTTTTTGAACACTGTCTGATTACTTAGTAATAAAAAAGTAGCTAAACCTATGCCAGAGACTGTCCTTACTGGGCTTGCAAGGTAATTTTCAGGCATCCAACATTCATTACCTTTACTGAGAACGACTCATGAATCTTTCCTTAAAAAAAAAAAATCACAAAAAAAATGAATGGTTCAACAGTGAAAGTCACTGCATTAATAATTTACTGTAAACTGCAAGCTGGAGAGCTTATTAAAGCAGTTCAGCCTGTGGGTCCCTTTTGAAGTGATTTAAGACAGCCTCATCTCCACTGGGTTCAATGCTCTGCTCTCCCTGGGCAGTTCCTGCCATGTGAGTAGGAAACGTGGGCACTCAGGGCCCAGAAATCAAAATATGATAAACAAGAGCCAGAGGGAAGAGTTATTTCCTTTGCAGAGGGATTCAGACCTCTATTCCCTCCAAGAAATTTCCCACAGCCCTTAATAAAACTAAACATCCTGGGATGCAACTTGTTACAGGCATATTTGTTGGAGAAAAATAATCCAGCAAAGGGAATGAAGGAAAAACAATCTGATACATCAAATCTGATTATTAGATGCTAGACATGTCCAAGGCAAAAGCAACAGCTGCTGTGGGTTCAGAATAATTGAGACACTATCACCACTGAGATCTTCTATCACCACAAGTATAAGTAGATTAATTTCATTTAAAAAACTCAAAAATAAAATGCATAAAAGTCAGTGAGCTAAACCACTAAAGCAAGAAGCAAATGCACAGTGGCAAAACAGCAAGACAGCTGGATCTCAAGAGAAAGCAACATGAAAAACCTCATCAAATTACCATGCCTTGAGAGAAGCCCCTCAATTTTCCCCCTGACACGTACTGGTCATCACAGATGATGCTGATCAGAAGCAGAAGGGGTCCTGCAGTGGGAGAGCAGAGATGTGTTATCCCATCCAGAGGCTCCAGGCTCTCCCATTTGACAGCATCAAAGGCCCAGGCACACAGCTGGCTGCCCCTTTCATCTGTGATGTTTGTCCACTGTGCTATGTTTTTAGATCAGTAGATTTATTACTTAATCATGAAATTACCATAAGAGTCCAACTAATGCACTGAATTTCTAAGGTAGCTCTTAAGGAGAACCTCATGCCAGCCTCTGAATTCAGCTGTTAATATGAAAAGCATTTTCTGGGTTAAAAGCTAGTAGCCACTAGCTCTTCTAAGGAAATAAAATATATCAGGAGAATCGAAGCAGAATATTCGGATCAATTTTGCCAAAGAACAGGAGGTGGCTGGGAAACACCTGCAGGTTTGGGGTGAAAGTCTGCACTGAATTCTTTTCTGATTTCTGCAGTCGTTAAATGTTCATTGTGAGCTCACAGCCCTAATTCCATTTCACAGCTCGGAATCCTTGAGCTCATCGTGTCTCACCATTAATTAATTCACATTCATTTTGTATTTAATCACAGGTGCAACTCCACCTAGGGCTGTTACCTCTGAGTGAGGCAGAAATCTGGGACATCTCCAAGTATCTCAGGCTCACCAAGACACTGGCCCCTGCCAGCAGTGAAACACTGAGCTCGTTCAGCTGCATTGTTTGACTCATCTTGGAAACCACCCAGTCCCAGCACTGCAACAACCTGCCAAGGCAACCACTGTGCAGCTGGAGAAACTTGGGGCAAAACAAGCAACACAGCAGCAAGTCACTGTTACTTTAGGGAAAAACATGGGTGTAGTGACACTGGGCCACATGAAAGCATAAACAGAGAGAGGATGATTTATCTCTTATCATAAACTATCTACTGCCCATCATCCCTGCCTTTGTAAGAAGCTGTAAGCATGATACTCCTCTATTCCAAAGGTTTCTGCTCCATCAGGACACTGGTACATGAGCAGCTGAGGTGTCAATATCTTCTTCATGTGAAAAGGACTTTCTAGTAAGGGGACACGTCCACACCCAGCTCAGGAGATTGTGACCAGCTGATGATCCTCCTTCTCCAGTTCATTTCAAAGCCCTCAACAGAAGGTAAGGAGCAAGGAGAGAGTGGATGGGCAGTGGTTACAAGAGAGCAGAGTCTCTTAAAGCAGCAAAAAAAACAAATCCCAAACTGATCATGAATTTAAAAAGTAAGCCCTGCGTTGGTTAATGCTCACAGCCTTACGTTCAAATCTCTTACTCTCTCTCTCCTGTTGGTGTAAAATTGAAGTATTTTGTAAAACTCTATAGAAGGAGGATTCCTTTCCTCTACCCCAAGCATATTCTTGATATTTACTACTGGCAGGATGCACTGCCCAGCAGCCTGACCCCACGTGGGCACAGCAAACAGAGGGATCTGTCCAAACAATGACAACTATGGGTGTTACACCTCCCCAGTGCTGGACCCAGTCTCTGGTCAAAGGGCCCTTCATCACCTGAAATCACCCCTCTCCCCTCCTCCAGAGAACAAACTACGCTTAAGTTTATAGGAAAGGTGTCTTGCACCAAAAAATTACAAGCACACTTTTTACCAAATTAAGATTTATACTGACCTTACAATAGTGTGTTAGAGAAATGTATTTCCCAAACACTACAAACTCTCAACTTTAACATTTATTAGAAGTATTAAGCCCATTATTACAGAACCTAATTTATTGGTTTTAGGGCTTGAATGGCCACATGGCTTAAAACTCAATAAACCACCATAACATGGTAACTTGCCATTGCTACCAAGGAAGTTAAGGCTGCAGCAGGAAGCTTTAGTGTTCACATGGTCATCCAAGGATAAAAAGTAAAGCTCTTAATTCTTCAGAACAATGAAGAATTGTACTTTTAAAGGAATCATAGTTAGAAAGTGTAGTTTTAAGTGAAGCAAATTCTAAGAGGAGAGTAATCTTTATGTATAGACATAAGAAAACTCCAGATTTTCTGAAAATTGACAACACTGATTAGAGACCAATTACAAAACACCAAGAAAAAAACCCCAGAGGTTAATTAAAATATCTAATTATTTTCACGAATGTAAAGAGAATATAAAACTAAGGAAAGAAGTGCCAAGTAAACACAGCCTTAGCAATTTAATGCATTTTAGATTATGAATGAACCAATTTCACAGACAACTGGTAATTCTCCAGCAGCTCTGGAATAATGATGTTCTGTGGAAGTACTCACCGTCTTCAAAAGTCTGGGGAATACTGTGAGCAAAGTTAACCCAGCCAGGGATCCCCAAGGTGTCAGACATGACAGTCTAACCACTCATCTGCTGCCATCCTGCCCCAGTCTCACTCTCAGTCTTACCCAGCTCTGCTTGGGTGCTGCGATTCATTTGGAGTTTTCCCAGGAAGAAATAACGTTGGGCAGCAGCTGCTTCTTTTCTTGCCTGACTGGATTAAGGCTGAGGAACCTGCAGATGAAGGCGTTACTGCAAAATGACAAAACACGTTACAAACACGCCCACAAATCTGCCAGATTGCCACCTCTGCTAGGAGTCCACGGGGATGAGTCACCTGTGGGGTTGGTGTTCTTCCTCTGGGTAGAGGCAGGAATTGCTCTCCTGTATTTCATAGAATTATGGAATGGTTTGGGTTGGAAAATCATCCAGTTCCAACCCTCTGCCATGGGTAGGGACACTTTCCACTGTCACAGGTTCCTTTAAGCCCCCTCCAACCTGTTCTTGAACACTTTCAGGGATGGGGCATCCTCAACTTCTCTGAACAATCTCTTAAAGTCCTCAAAACATTAATGATCAAAATCTGGTCAAGTGAATGCCTTATTCTTCATAAACACAAAAGCACACTACTGACAGCACCTCGTGCAGCTAAAAAGCTCAATAGGCAAATAACCACCTTTTCTTCAGGGCTACCCCATCATAAAGGGTGACAGTTATCTGCTGAACCTTGTGCCACACGGTCACTGTTGGCTGTCTAAATACCACCTCACCTCCAAGAGCCAGGTTTCCAATAGCCAGAAATTTACAGCAAGCAGTTTATCACTACAGAAGAGTAATTCCTAACACTCCTTCACACAGGTCTGACTTGAAAGAGCTCAGGTCACTAATTTTTTTTTTTTCTACATTCCTGCAGTCAGGAGCTTACGGGGTTTCCTGTCATTTTGTCTGCTGTCACAACTCCAGTTCTAACCTAAAGAAAGGTATTATTTATTGTTCTGCTTTGATGCAGCCAGCCTCACATCAGCATAAAGAAGGAATTCAGCTAGACACAGCCAACACAACTCACCTGGTAAGCTTAAATTACTTGTACTTGATACTCTACAAAGACAGAGGTTAATTTTAAAAAATACTTTAAAGCAAGAAAGGCTAAAAACTGTATCATGTCAAGGTATGGACATTTTTCAAAAGGCTTCTTGCCCATGTCACCTGGAGCTGTGCTTCTACACACTCCCTGAACCTTTACTGTGATGGCAAAACTGAATGGCCCCTGATTCTCAACACCTCCTCAATATCAAGAGTTCTCTGAAGGACACAAAATCCATCATCCTGCAGTCCTCAGACACCCACATGTTTCTCCCAGAAGGAAGCTGTGTGAATCTGGGCTCCCAGGGGGCTTGGAAAGAGATTGAAACTGTAACTCCCAACAAAGAGGGCACTCCAAACCCTGACCCCAGCAGCATCAGCCTCACACTTTCCAAGCTGGTTGGGGTTGTTTTGCATTCCTCAGGCACATACAGGGAGGGGTTTCTCTTCTTAGCTCTTGCAAAATCCAATTACCCAAGATCTGCAACCAGTTGCTTCAATGCTGTGCTCACCACCTGCTTTCTCAGAGATGAGAAACATCTCAGGTAACTTTTACAGATGCCAAAAGGCAGCTGTGTAAAACTGGGTTTACCATTTCCTTTGGAAAGTGTTAACAACAGACTTGTGCTAACTTAATGAATACAAGGTATTATTTTTAAAAGTTCAACAGATACTTTGCTACACAATTCAAACCTTGCAATAATCACAGGTTTCCATCAGAAATTCAATTCCATGAATATAAATGAAAAAATTCATCTCTGTGGAAAAAATTAAAGTAGACTTGTAATTTTGCTTCTTTTTTTAACTATATCTTGTGCGCTACCTAAAGATTTTTAGAGAATCATAAGACTGAATGAAAACCTGGCAGTTTAAAAATTCCCTTCTGCTGTTCTGTTCTTTATGTGCCTTTTCCCTCTTCCATATCCCTATTAAACATGTCATACCCTCAGTCTTCAGTTCTTCACTATATACTTAAGAAGGGATTCAAACATGCATTTATCCATGTTGCTGAGTGGCAACAGGGATCTTAGAGCCTCTGAAGATGCACAGTAAGGTCAGTTCAATACAGGCCAAGCAGAAGAAGAGGGGTTATGAATAGATACTGGGAAGTTAAAGATTCCCAGTTATGTTTGCAAAGGAAAACTGAGCTTTCCAACTGTTTGGATCCTAAGCCACCCTGTTAGTCAGGAGCCAGAGCATCCCAGTGAGTAAAAGGAAATCTGAAAACTTTAAAAGGGGACTATTATAAATACTTTGCTTCCACCCCCCATACTTCTCCTTGCAAAGAATTTAATGGCATACAAAACACTCCTGAACAGAACTGAGCAGACACCTGAAGAGTTTTTATACTCATTTTATTTGCTGAGTTTGGATAGCATGCATCATTTTACAGCACCAGTAGACAAGTCAGTGAAGCACACTGTTCTTAGGAACTTGTACTGTGGAATGTCTCCAGAACCATTACCCTCTCCCCCTCCACATAACACTAGCTGAAGACAAGACAGACACACATCAGGGCAACTTCCTTATGGCTACAAATACTCATAGCAGCGACTTTTAAAGGAGGGTTTATTAAATCAAGTCATTGCACTTGGGTCATTTATTGCTATAGCGAACAAAGGCCATTAAATAACAAACACCTTCCATTTGCGGCTTTAACTGATTGTCTTGATCTCTTCATCCTCTGCAAGCTCACACAGGCACAATTTCTGCAGAGCAATCCCTTCCAAAATTTGTTTCGTGCTCCAATCACAGTGAAGAGCTTGTATAACAAAATTGGGTCCTCCATCAGGCTCAATTCTTGGTTTTCATCATCTGCTTTATAGGTATGAATTCCAGGCAAGAGTTTAATGTCTGATGAGAAGCACATGATTCCTCAATTCATTTGCGATGCACTTGGGCAATTCAAGGTTAAAAGCATTAAGAGTGAATCAGCTTACTAGCAATATCACTAGCAAATATTGCTCAATACCTACAGAGTATATTGATCAGATTTCAATGAGATTTCATGAACTATTTGAATCAGTAATGAACAAACATTCCCCAACTGACTTTCTGACGTTGGTACTTTATGACACATCAACTGTGGAAGAATCCCACAGTGTGGTATTACTCTCAAGAAGTAACACTTCCATGTCACTTGAACAAGTGACACACTGAATAATTACTATATTTATAACTACTCCCATGAAGAGAAGGTTAATTACTTTATTTTATAGGTGAAGTTGCCAAACTATGTGGCATGTTTTTGTCTTTTAAATCATAGCAGACCTAAAGGTGATGAGCTGATTAACAGAACTAATGAATTTGACTGGCTTTTAATGTTTTTTAATTCTTTAATCAGACAAAGATAGCAATAAATACCATTGTCTCCCATCACTTTGCATATTATTTATGTATTATTCTGGTGCAAGTTTTGAGCTCAGGGGTTAAAGATAATGGTAATCCACAAGATCTCAACTTCTTTTCCATAAAGTAAAGACACCATCTTGGACACCTGCACAATGATGTCAAAACAATTGTTCCAATCACTCACTAAAATACAAAGATGTTACTAAGTTTAGAGGTACGCAATATACTGAGAAAGTTTATGGCATAAATATATAAATATTGAGAGCTTTTGAGAGTATCAAAGTTCCAAAGGGATTTATTTGGAGATATATTATAAACAAAATCTGACTATAGTAAAAACAGATCAGGATGCATACTTGAACCACTAGAAAGACTGATGACTTCAGAGAACACAGAAGTACAGATCTTGTGACTTAGGGTTTACCCTTTCATGCTGTATACTGTAATATTTTAGGCACAACAGGTTAAGACAAGACTGGACTCTTGCTTTGTTTCTGTATTCCTTGCATTGAGTGGTTTAACAGTTAATTTTGTCCTGATTTCATGATTCAGTCTTAAATCCCTTTTTAATCCAATAGTGCAAGTGACAAGCTGAACTACTCGGATTAGATCACTCAGTCTTTCTACAATGCACAGGAGGCTCACCTGCTTCATTGCACTAACAAATTCCTATCTCATTACTCAACTTACGGACAGCATGGTATTAATATTCTCACTGCAGACAGGCACAACAGCATAACCCTGGGTAAGACTGCCAAAATTATACAAATATCATAAATTCCCTTTTTTGCATGTAGGGGAAAAGTAGTGACTACAATTACGATACAGTTATTCCATCCCTTCCAACAGACTGTTTTACAGATTAGTTGCAAAGACAGATCACCCATTTATAGTATAGATCTCTTTTAAAAATTAAGCTACAGGTATTCAATAAAAATCTATGAAGAATTCCCTCTCCTTTCTATACATATTCAGTAGTATTTTCAGGCAAACCAAAAAAAATAAGGTCTGCAATTCCAGCACAGTAAGAAATAAGGCCTCTTTTATATTGGCAAAAAAATTACACCATTATTCTTTTTTGTTTTCTTATCTCTCTGAATGTAAGACTATATTCCTTTTTTTTACCATATCTTTTCTTTAAAACTGTAGAACATCAGCATCATTATAATGAAATAAGAGTCAGTTCTCCTTGTGTTCAGCTTTGAATTCCTGGCGAGTTTTAAAAACATTGAGTCCATAGCTGTCTCATGTAGACATCACTGCCTTCTTCAATTTTTCTATTTCAAGCTGAAAAAATTGACATTTTGAAAAGAAAGTCAGTATTAAAGTTGCTATAAAGTCTTCAAGCTTTCACCAAAGTTATAACCTTTACATTTCAAAGGCACTTAAGTATTGCACCATAGAAGCATTTGACAGCTCAGTATTTACAGTTGATTTTGTACCAGTGTATTGCTAAATAAACAAGAATTTAAAATAATTAAAAATTTAACAACAGTTCTGGTAATTTTTTTTTAAATAAAAATCTGTTTTATGAATCAGTTTATCTGGATAAACCCTCTCTGAAGAAAGAAGTCAAAGCTGGGTTATGGAATCACCTGACATGTCCCCATCTAATGCTGCACCATCCCCTGAGAGTAACTTTCTAAAACAGCCTTTCATGCAAAACACTGCCTGGATTAATTTGTACTTCTTGAAACAGACTTGGAGGACACCTGGAGTTACATCCTCTTCATCTCCTCTGCATATTTAAGGCTTTCTCAATGATTGCTTTAGAGTCACATTAAAGAGAGTCTCACCAGAAGTTTCTCTCGTGTGTCTCAAGTAGCTTTGTAGCCAGCAAGATGTACTATGGCACAAATAAAATAACCTTTTGTATCAGACTGAAATAATTTCCTACAATGAGCTCATCCTATTAACTCTTAATGGCATCATATTGCACTGCAGTGTTCTTCATCAGTAAATTGAGGAGTGGTGCTCATTCATAAGGAAACTTTTCAGATGCATTCTGTTCTTTTGGCAAATCATCCACACTTAATATTTAAACAATTCGTCAAAAATTTAGAGAAGTTTACTTTTGCTCTGTTTTTCTTTTGATTAGCTAAATTAAACAGGTCTTTCAATCTTATAAATGCAAAGTATTAACTGTCTCTCTTGGAACTTGTCCAATTGAGACATATTTCTAACAAAGAGCAGAATCCAGCAACACTAAACTGTACTCCCATCCCAACATCCACACTGGTTGTTACAAATAATATTCCAGAAAAAGAAAGCTGAACTTGGATCTTCTTTATACATCCAAATGCCTCATGAGGCATTCATTCAATCACAAAATAAAACAGCAACAAAAAAAGAGACTGAACAGGTTTGTTAAGACTTTCCTGTGACATCAAATCCCTGAACAAAGCCTACACACCCCTAAGCTCCCCATGCCCTCCTAGTGACAACATTACCTCCAGATTGCTTCGCAACAGCTTCTCTTCTTCCAAATCCTTCTTTAGTTTTTCCAGTTCTCTCCTGATAGTAGTTCAGGTAGAAAGAGAAGTTAGAAGGGGGAAAAAGAAACTTCACATTACTGAGGACAGGATGTACAGGCATTGTTTAAATTTTACAAGTAGGATTCACAAAACAAGGCATATGCCCACCAGTCAACTGTTACTCACATCTGCTGGACCACAAGTTTCCACCATCACTCAACACTTCTTACCTACTGCTATTCACCTATCCCTAATTTTTAGTCCCAGTTTTAAGGAGGCTACTTAAAAGTTTGTGCTGTTATTTAAAATTTAAAGTTGAATTCAAGCTAAAATAACCTAAAATAACCTGGCTACTTCTACACGGAGGTAAATTACTCAGAATTTAAGGCTCCTACCAGTCATGTCAATGCTGCAAATACTTGTGCACAGTGTTACACAAGGCCTGCACATGTACTTTACAATAAAAAATTAACTACTTTTCCTTACAATGAAAACACAAACTGTTTAAGAAATAATTTCAAAAAGATGATGTAATGGATGCAGGAATGCAAAGTAGGAAGGAAAAAATGCATGTAAATTCCAAAAATACTCTGACATCAAATTTGTATGTATTTAGGACATTTAGTAGGATCAATTTCAATAGAAAATATCTGAATACATCTATTTATTTATTAATGTGTTATTAGCATAGAATAGTTTTCTTATTTTAAAGTCTGGCATTGAAGACATTCATAATATGTCTACATAACCCTCTGCAGATTGACAAAGGAAATATTTACCCATGCTCTTTCTTCAGTGCGTCCACTAAACCCATTAAATCATTAATCTGAGTCCTGAGCTCTTCCACAGAATGTTTTTCATCCTCTGTTTCTCCTTTAAGTTGGAGGTCTCCAGGTAAGAAGTCGAGTATGACAGAACTTGGCCTCTGAGATGAAGCTGGAATCACTGGGCTGAATGCAGATGGCTAAAAACATAAATCAGTAAAAAGGTAAGAAGTGAAATCTTTATGAACTGAAAGCTTACAGCACACAGGTTGCACCAGGATGGGAGCTAAACCTGCTTAAGTTTCCTTAATTTTCTACCTAAAAGGTAAAAATCAATGTCCAGTTTGAATGGATTACTGGAGTATATGACATAGTTACTTTACACAGCTCTTAATTAAGGAATTACCTGAATTTCCTGTAGTCTCTAGAAAAAGTATTTACATGCAGTCCTCTACACTTAAAAAAAGAAATAGGTGATTTAATGGATCCCACTGGATTATTATAAACAAACTTTTGAGCACTTTGCCAATGTGCTCAGTTGTCTGTCTGTCAGGAGACTGAAGGCTGAGCAGATATGGGATTTACTTAGGAAATACCACCTGCCAAAGCAGTTCTCATCAGAATTTATGCACTTTTTAAGTTCATAAATGAACTTCAATATTAAATTTCTTATTATGAACTTTATATTAAATGACTCAGCTCACTTGTACTTAAATACAAGCACTAGCATTCAGATGGTTGCATGAACCTGTACTGGAAATGCAAGGGGATGACCAGAACACCAAGCTGCCTGGTACTCCTCTGGCTCCTTGGTAGCACCATACCTTCTTTGTTTCAACTGGCTTTGGTTTGGCACTTTCTTCTTCTTTCTGCACCTTCAAAATTTTTTCTGGACCCACATTTTGACTTGCCTGGTAAACCATTCATAAGGAATGAAAAGGTTTTCAGAATTTAAAAAAAAACCCCAACAAACAAAACAAAACAAAAAAACCCCAACAAACTTAAAAGTAAATTAAAAAAAACTTTCACATGTTTCTAAAAACACAATAGTAAAGGGGAAAACCAAGTAACTAAACAAATTGCTACACTAGCAGACTTTTCTGTCCCTGACAGTCAGAACTTTCCTTCCCCACATTCAGCTGAACTTTAAATCAGACACAGGGATCTTGGGCAGGATTTTCAGGCATATCTGCAATACTTAAGTCTGTGACGCTTTTGGGAGCCTGTAGGTGCTTCCATAAAATGGGCAGTAACTGTAGATGGTAACTGGCATGATTAACTATGCAACATCCAGTGACAAAAACTGATTTCAAGGACTCTGCACCAGCTGCTTCTCACTGTCTGCCAATCCCACTTCAGCACTAAGAGCACAGGCCCCACGTTACAGCAGCATTACATTACGAATTTATAGTGGCCAATTGTCAAAGTCACTAAAGACATTTTCAGATCTGTGTGTATGTACAACACCTATTTCACCATCAGTGAGGCCAGGAGGGATGAGCTTTTCCTGCAGCAACACCCCATGGAACAGAAACACTCCTTCAGCTGCAACACAGCTCCAGTTATTTCTCCTACATTCACTTCCCTACTGGGAATGGATCTCCCTGCACACAAAACCTACAGGAACTGAATCCCTGCAGCATTTTGCTCTCAGATAAATGGCTCACAGAACTGTTCCCCAGTGCAGTCCTGTTTCCTGGGAAGCCAGTTTTTAGTTCCCTACTAGAACAGTCCCAAAATACTCACAGGACTACTGCTATTGAAACGGGAAGGCAGCCTCCTACCAGGCATCTTGGGCCGGTTCGCAGTCGGGTGTGACAGATTATCTGAGGTAGATATTACATCATCAAAGCTTAACAGATCTACAAAGAGATGAAAACAGAGACCACCATCAAGACCAGAAGGTTTTGCTGTGTTCTTTTCATCACTTCTTTAAACTTGAGACACAAAAATAATTATCAGACTTCTTATTGTTTTGAGGATTTTCAGCATATACAACACATGAGGTATCTGAAACAACTGCGTGACTTTGACATATCTGGGAAACTGTATTTTCCCCCTTGAAAAAAAAAGAGCTAATTCAACCAGGACTTAAATTCAAGTTAATTTGAACACAAGAAATGCTCTAGCAACATGGCAGCATCTGGAGAAAATATATTCATTACTTTTTCTAAGAGCATTTTTTCTGCCATATTCAGCTACTTGAGAGCATATTTTCTTGTCGTCAAACTTGCATGAAAAGCATGAAAATGCAAATTTAGTGACCAAGACAAAAATAAAAGCAAAATGGTAAAGTACATATTGGTGTACTCTACATGTTGGTGAAAGCTAACAAGACATTAACTACACCTATGTCTGTGCAGGGTCGTTTTTTCATGTTCAGTATCTAAAGATAATACACAACTTCATGAAGTCTTCAATAAAACACTTCTAAATTCCACTCTTGTATTTTACTCAATCACACAGATCTCTTTGCTCATTAGTCTCTTTATGCTCACACCTCTAGGTAAAAACTCTCTCTCAGACCAGTGGAAATGCTTTAATCCTCTGGGAACAGGCAACTTTGGGAAAGAAGTTGACAATAGGAAGAACTGACCACAACTAGTCTTGGTAACCTAAGTATTTCACCTAAGTAAAAACAGGACTTAGCCTTTTCTCCAAAAAATAAACATACTTACCTGGCAACAGATGTTTACTGAGACTGAGTGGTGTTTTTTATTTAAGCATTGACATGAGATTTCAGTTATTACATATAATTTACAACCCAAATTCATCATTTATTCTACAGACTGTAACTAAAATGCCACACAGTATTTACTACAGGCACCACAAACAGCATTCAAGATTCTAGGTTTGATTTCTCTTCATGACCTCTGATTCTTACTTGACACTATGATTTAGCAAATAGAACTTACACTGTCCCTTTCGCATGTTCCCATTAAGGGTCAGATAAGAAAGCTTTGGGTACACTGAGCCAGACCATTCATACCCCATCAGTGTCTGGATGTCTTAAAATATCTGATCAATGCAAGTTTTGCTCACACTTTGTCAAAGCTGATCTGTACCTGTAGGTAATAAGTTTTCCACTGAATGTTTTAATTGACTTTCAACGTGTTCTCTGCCTTAATATCCTTGAATACCTTAGAACATTCAGCTCCTTTGGACAGCCCTGATCAAACCTACTCCATCACCCATTCCTTTACAGCACTGTTACCAATCAGTTTTGCTGCTTTTTACTTCTATTCAAGAGAATATCAAGACAGTCTTTGGCAAACATGCAATCACACCTGCAATTAAACAAGCAGGGGAGGGGAAAAAAAGAAGGAAGAAACAGAAGAGTGATGAATGGCAAGCAGCTGACGGAAAAGAGGATGAGGGAGAAATAAATGAGAAGGGATTTCTGTTCTAGTCTGTGCCAATAAAATATTTCATTTAATATACTGCAAGCAACAGTGACCACGGGGGCATCTTCATGGTCTTTACTCAATTATTAGTAATCCCAAGGTACAAAGCTGTCAGAGTCACAGAGTGGTTTGGGTTGAAGGGACCTTAAAGATCACCCTGTTCAGGCCCCTGCCATGGGCAGGGACACCTTCCACTAGACCAGGTTGCCAAAGTGCAAATTAGGATTTATGTTAGTTAGGTATCATTAAAAAGGTAACAAGAAAAACTACTGTGCCTTTTTCCCTCATCTCACTGATTTCTGACTTCAAATGATCCTTCTTTTGTCATTCCACAGAACTGACAAATCATTTTGCAAGAAATTTAAGTAAGAGTTATAAATTTAGTTGCTATTATGACTGTAATTCTAGGCTTGTCTTCATGAACAGTAAACATCAGGCATATTAAGAATATTGAGAAAAATGTAAAGTTCGAAAAAAAAATCGCAATATTTGACAATACATGGAGACTGCTACAGCCCTGAACTATGTACTATTTAAATATAGATGGTGGGATGGTACAAAAGCCAAGGAATTTTTCCATATTTCTAAGCTTCTAAAAGATTTTGTTACAACTGAGAGAATTGCTCAACATTAAGATTTTGCCAGCAGATTCCAGCCAGAGGGAATTCTGACTGTACTTGCATTTTTGTTTTTACTTTTCCAATTTATTGCTTTGGTATAGGGAAGAAATTAAAACACAAGTTGGTGGAGATTGGAGTTTGGGTTTTTTGGTGGCGGTGGTAGGTTGATTGGTTTTACTGTGGGCTTAGGGGGTTTATGTGATTGCTGTTCTTTTTAAACAGCATTTTTAGTTATTTTAGAGAAAATTTAACCAATAAACCATTAAACTAATAGAGATATTGATGAAATCCACTGAAAATTCACAGTCTACACCCATTTCAATCAATAAAATGATATATCAAATAAGATCCTTATAGACAGCCTGTGAGCAATTGTTAAAGGAAATCCCATCATAGTGCCAAAAGAGCAATACCACACACCTGGAGATAATCTGGGTCAAAAAAAGGACTTTATGACTGAGCAAGAGCACCTTCCTATGAAGATGAGCTAAGCCTGAAGTTACATATGATGGACTATTAGAAATGTCTCTTCTACAAGCTTACCATGGATCCACCACAGAGCTGTTAGGAGCTTTGACAGGCACAATAAATGAGAGGCTTTGTTAACATTTCTGAATGCTTCAAGTGTATTCATAGCAGCTTGCCTTAAAAAGCCTTCACAAAAAGAAGCAAAGCTGAAGGGTGGCTGAAGAAATTATGGTTCCACCATCTCATGTGGCTGGGGTTTAAATACCCATGATACAGGTGAAACTTATCCAATATTTTAGAAGACAAGAACTTACAATAATCTGTGGAGTAAAAAGATGGTGCCTTTTCTCCTATTACTCATCTTACTGAGATTTTCCCCAAAAAATTCAGGGGATAGCTATAAGCTATGAAATATTTAAGTGTCCAGAAGCTTCATGATTATGTTCTTTGTGTGTACAGAATGATAAAGCCATTCAACCTACATACACCAGACGTGCTAAAGGTACTGAACACATTTCACTACAAACACTAAGTTTGGCTTATATATAAACTATAAACTATAAATTTTTTCTTAACTATAAATTTTTTCTTACTTTTAGTCCCCACCAGCTCCTGATGGAAAAGCCTACTTAAAGTAACTCCTTTCACAGCTAAGGAAAACAGGCATTCAAACAAACAAAAAAAAGTGCATTTTTAATAGAAACCCCAAAATTTTAGTACCAATAATTGCAACTGAAAACCACGTTCACGATGTTAAGAAGAGGATATGTGTATGGAATAAAGCATTTGGATTTCCTTAGAGATTTTTATCTTACCAAAATGGAGAAGGGTAGGGTAATTTCCTGACACGTAAGAAGGGAAACATGGCAAACAGGATAGGAAACAAAATCTGGAAAGAAAAGTCAAGGAGAGGAATGTCTAGAAAAAGATTGTGAACAAAAAAATTATTTTACAAAGCAGGAAAAAGAAACATTTGTAGAAGAAACAGAATTGCTTTACATGTTCAGCATGCCAGTATTACAGCTTTAGTCTTTTACAGTACTTGATTCTAATCAAACAGAGAAACATTTATGCAATTTTTAAAATAAAACTTCAAGAGTAGTTATTTCAATGTGATCAATGTTTCTAAATGGTTCTGATTATTTGTCCTTATCTGATGGTTGGTGACACAATTTTGGCATGGGGTGGGTTGGTTTTTTCATTACAGAATATTTACAGCTTCTTATGCTAAACTGAAAGTGGCTCAATCCAAACCTCACTTCACAGTCAAACTAAATTGCAAAAAACCAGGATCCATATTAAAAAAAAATTCTTTCCTAAAAATTAATGTACCTCAGGATCATAATCTCAAAAGGGGTGAAGAAATTAAAAATAAAGACTCTGGTAAAGCAGTTGCCAGCCCCAGCCATCTATTTCCCCTCATCTTTTATTGACACCTATTCTAGTTACTACAAGGCTAAACAGTCTTAAATGTTATATAAGGACCCAACATCTTTTTTTTATAGCTTTACATAGCCTTGGCTGCACAGGGTTTTTTGTCTTTAGCAGCACAGTATGTAGAGAACTAGAGCATGAGATTCATTACATTTTACTGGCAGGAGTTTGAATCAGTCCCTTTTCACAAGAGCAGTAGGAGTGACTTCTGCAGATTGTTTTAAGGAATGTCAGTTTGACAAAACAGAGGATTTCTGAAACTTTCCTTCAATTGCAGCTCCTTGACCCTTTTCAGTGCTGCAGCCCCACATGAACTGCCTGAGCCTCCTTTGCTTGCTGTGCACCAAACAGAACTGAACAAACCTCACCCATGAGCCCAGCTGCATCTAGGTATCAAAATCTTTCATTTCTCCATAAGCCTGTAAAAACTTATGTTAGCAAAAAAAAATTCACAGATTTGTTTTTCCTCAGTCTGTGTAAAATTATTCTTTTTCTATCACAGAATATTGTGAGTTGTAGGATATACATGAACACCTGACAGCACAGGTACTATATTGCCAAGCTGGTTATTAAAGATGTCAAGGTAACTAAATGTAAAGAAAACAAAAAAAAGATATTCCAGCTGTTTTCATAGGAAGATTTTCCTGAGGTTAAATGATATTGTGCTATAAAGTAACACATCTAGCACAACCCTAGAGATAATTACAGAATTTATTATGTTAGCTAGAAAGCTGATAATCCTCAAATGGCTTGGGTTGGAAGGGAACTTCAAGATCTTCACTTTTCATTATCCCAGGTTGCTCCAAGCTCCATCCAACCTGGCCTTGGACACTTCCAGGGATGGGGCAACCACAGCTCCTCTGGGAAACCTGTGCCAAGGCCTCACCCATCTTCATATTAAAGTTCTCTTTTCTACTATCTAATCTGAGTAATATAACTTCTGTATTAAAGACATACATGAATTAACCTTGCCTCATAGAAAACATTTACACATAAAAAGCATATTTTAACATGCTCAATGAAAAAAAAAAAGTCTGGAGTATTCTTCTCTATTCCTACATAGAGAAATATAGATAATACTGCTTCAGTTCTTTTACTGCATTATTTTTATCTTCTAGATGAATTTACTATACTTTGGACCAACTATTCTACAACTGGAATATCACCATTTGCCTTAACAAATAAATACATTTATGGTATTTTTAAATTTATTATTACTAAAATCTTTTCTGAGACAAAAAGTTGCATTTGAGATTTGCAAGATGAGCAGTGCAGGTATAATTCACTACAGCTTTTTCTGAAGTGGTTAATCACAAAATATAAATAATTTAAAGTTTAGAAAAAATATGCCCACAGCAGCTGATCTCTGCCTAAGTGACACACAGAGGCCAGTCAAGGGCTAATGGTATCAATACAGTAGTTCAGAGATTCTGATCATTAAATGTGGATGCTTTAACCACTATCAAGGATTTTACTGGATATATTTAGATTTAAGGAGATGCCAGGTTTGGCTTAAGGTGCTTTAAGCAAAGCCACAAGCATGCTATTCAAATGTACAATGCTCCATGCCTTTTTAAGGCCCCAATTTAAGGTATGATAAAGTCAAAATCTAGAATAGCTCTGAATTAAATCACAGGAGGCCAAAGGTAATGGCATTACTAAGAATTCTGAAGTTAGCTAGAAAAGCAAAGTTATCTGAACTGCAAGAGCAGAACAAACTGAACCAGCCTTTAAGAAAACAACTTCATAAAAACTCAAGATGAAAGCGGCAGCAAAAAAAACCAAAAAATCAAGCTTTCAAATTAGAAGAACAAACCATTATGTCTGACTCTCTTCCTTCCCACTGTCACAACCCAGAGCTCAGCAGCTACCTGCAAATACCTTGCTGACATCTGCTCATCCCCTCCTGACTCTTACCTTCAGCTGCCTACAGCACTTCTAAAAAAATTCCCAGGCATAAATGCACTTAGTGGCATTTTGAGTAAATCACTCTAAAAGCTTATTCCAACCCTGTAAAACACAGCAATCCAAACAGAAAAGACCAAAAGAACATTTCTTTTCTTACCTGATTCTTTAGAGCTCTTTACCACAAGTGAATCTACCTCTACTGATTTTGGTCTGAGTGGCAATGGTTCAGAGTCTAACTTTGGTTTTGCTACTGGCTCAACTTCAGATTTTGGTCGAAGAGTAACAACTTCTCCATTAGTTCTATGGTGAGAAAAAAAAAGACAAAACATACCTAGTCAAGAGATGAAATAGTTTAACAGAGAAACATACCAAGAATTAGAAGCAAACTGAAAAATTATGGTAGATCTTATCACTTTCTAGAGCCTTGTTTTAAAATCAAGGGTTCTGGAGATCAATTCTACTCCTATGAAAAACAATTCTTTTGTTCCAGCTCTTGCAGAGTTGTCAGATGTGCACAAAATCCATGTGAAAGTAATCCAGAACTTTTACTGCAGGACACACTTTGGCATTTCAGTCCAAAATATTACACCTGAAATGACAGGTGAGCTGAATAACATTTTCACTAATACCTCTTGAAATAATTCAGAAACTGACTCCTTGACAGTAAAGCAATCTTCCTGTACAGGAAAAAATACTGACAAGAACAAGTTATTTCTTGCTAGGTATGGAAAAAGCTACCTTGTAGCTTTTGTTCCACCATGCATTCTTTCCATATCCACTCACATCATTCACAGACAAAAAAAGCCAAAGAACAACGAAGAAAAAAATCCCAAGTAGTAAAATCCCCCCCAAAATAAATTTTAAAAAATAGACATTTTCCTTTACAATTCTTGCCATCACAAACCTAAGCTGACCAGGCCTGATCACCTGGTTGGCCTGCACATGCCATATATAAACTGTGCCCCTTTCATTTACCCACGTCCCAAAGCCTGTAAGTTTTATTGCAGTACAAAAAGAAATTGCAGCTTGATCTTCCTAAAAGAATGTTAAAAACTTTCAGATATTTAAATATCTCTAAGATATAAAGGTTTCAATAATTAAAGGCCCACAGCTTCCTACAGACCTCTGTTTAACTGCACATGTGCATCCCTCTAGAGCAATAATTATTTTCTAAGCTGGAGAAGAATATGACTTGTGGTTTTTAAAAAATCATCTTTACTTGGGAAAGTCTCCAAAATACCAAGTGAATACAATACAACTCTATACTGAAAAGTTATTTAAGGTGCAAGCTCTTTGCTTTATTTGCACCAGGCCAAGGGTATCACAACCTCACTTTCTCATGGTTCTTTCAAGCCAACCGAACATCCCAAAGGGAGTTACCAGTCAGCTGCTGGTTTACACTTCTGGTTAAGGGCCTGTAAACTACTTTGATGGAGACAGAAAGGAAGATTCTATGTGTGGGAGATTGCATGGATGCAAAGTTAGCTTTAGTGAAAGTTTCAAACTCACAAGGAAAAAAAATGAAGTGGCTCTAGAAGAAGTATTTGTCCCTATTTATCCAGCAATTCAACTGAGAAGGCTCAGGGTAGAGAATCTGAGTGTGGTTCTGCAGTAAGTGCTTCTTTCCCCAGAAGAAGACATGAGCCACAGTGAAGTATCTTTAGCACAGGTGCTCAGTTCCTCCTTTCCATCTATCGTAACCTGTACAAAGAGCTCAAGCCTTGAACACTGAGGCAGCTCAAAATTTCAGGGTTTTCTTCTACACAATAATAATTCTCAAGGGGCATGCCCACATCCTTTTACTCCACCCTGTTACTGCAGCTACAGCAGCCCCCAGATGAGCAACTTCATCTGCCCCATAGTCAGTTATGCTCTAATACTGACTCTGAGATGGATTCAATGTCTCAAAGGATTTGAAAGGCCCAAGTTCCCATTGATCAAGACTTCCAGAACTAAGACAGTGACAGGTATAAGGCAAAACTTATCCTCGCATCCTTTTCACCCTTAAAGCACACATTTCTTCCCAACTCATCCATGGAGGAAGATCAAACAACAAACCAAACTGAATATTCTTGGTGACTGCAGTTTCAGCCATACTGACTTGGATGCAGATGATGGCAAACCAGGTTTCTCTGGACGTTTTGGGTGCAGGAGCCCTGCTCTCAGTAAGCTGTTGGTCTTGCTTGGAGGAATAGGCTTCTTGGGTGGTACTTGAGGAGCTTGGGGCTTCAAAGGCTTCTGATCCAAAGCTCCTTTTTCATCTGATAAAGGAAGTCACATTTTAAAAACCCGATATTGTCTAGAATTCTTACACTGCTAATCAGTTAGAAAGCACCTGCTGTCAGAAATGCCTTCTCTGAAGATCAAAATGAAAAATAAATAAGCAAGCATCTTAAGTGACACCTTATCAAAACACACAAACTACTTACCTGAGCTCAAAAAGATTTGAGTAAGATAAATCCTCCTACTGACATGCAACAGTAGTAATAAATTATGGATTCACATTATAGCATTGCAAATGACAGCTAAGAATCAAAAATCTTTGTACTGCTTTGTCTTTTCTACAAATTCATTTGATTTCCTTTTAAAGACGTAGGGTTTTTTATTTTGTTGTAACTAGACTTCTTACATACAAGCAGAATAATTTATCTATGGAAGAAAGGGGGAGAGAAATGATTTTTTTTATCTGAATAGCTGAATTTACTTTATCTAAAGTCTACCTCCCCACAAAAAGACAGAAATAGAGTATGTATAATAATAGTCTC